>OZ007554.1:212873630-212916949 GCA_963931855.1 Philhelius festivus | reverse complement strand
CGGCTAGTTGTTTAAAATGGACAACTAAGGAATGTTTGTTATATCGAAAAACTTAGTGACATTTACAGTGAAACTGGCCTTTAACTCGAAATTCCCAAGATTTTTTCAATTAAACGAGTATCGTGTAAAAATCAATTAAAACTATACTTAGTAAGCAGGGTTGGCCGAATTAACTACACTACATTTTCTACATCATTAACTACGCGTAGTTATTTGAATAAACTACATGCCTAATTTACTACAATTTGTTACGTCTGCTACATACGTAGTTAATTCATAAAAAATAAATGGAATAAAGAAAACCAAACAATTTTGCACTCTGATTTAATGAAGGTTTGTAAAAAAAACTAAAAATGTTTCATTTACCATAAGGATGAAAAATTGTAGAAATTTTGCATGATGGAGTTGAAGCTTATTTTTGGAGACAAACAATTTACTTCGGCATAATCAAAGAATATGGATTATGAACCCATGATTTAAAGATATTTTCTAATGCTAGATTTTATGTACATGGTACATACATACAAATATTTTCCATTCAGCTCACATAGCTTATTAAAAATGAATAACTGAACGTTTGATTTCAAAATTCAAATTTTAAATGTACAACTGACAGTAAAATTACACCGATGACTTTTTAAACTACGTCTGCTACAATTTGTTACATTAACTACATTTAACTACATTAACTACATAAATTACGTAGCAGACGTAACAAATGTAGTTATTTCTAAAAAGTGACATTTCGGCCAACCCTGTTAGTAAGCTTAACACATTTCTTATTTAATGTTAAGCAATTTGCTGGGTTAAATTACATTGAGGCTAACTTGAATGTTGTTTTAAAATAACAGAGAACATGGCAATCCGACTCTAGACACTACTAATGGTGACCCACCTTCCAAGCTGTAAGAACAGCAGCACCCAAACTCTAAGATCCCCTAACACGTCAATGGCTTTTGTATAGCAAATCAACACCGTTATAACAAAGGAGAAAATTGCTTGGGCAAATGATACTATCTCTCCATATAAATCTCCAGGTCTAGATGGCATTTTGACAATTATGCTACGAAAGTGCAAGATGTGGCAGTTCAATAGATGTAAATGAATTTCAAATGATGCTCTCTCTAAACTATAAGCCCGAGCCTTGGAAACAAATATGATTCGTTCTTCTCCCGAAAGTCCGTAGAGACCAGAAATCTGCAAAGGGTTTCCGACTAATTAGTCTGATTTCTTTTGTGCTTAAAACTTTGGAGCGCGTTCTTGACATCCATATTAGAGACAATGATAAAATGTAGATTCCTTCGTCGGGAATTTTGTATGCGTCCATCTGGCGAAATGTAACAAATTCAAAAGAAATGTTCTCTTGAAAATTTTCAACATGCATACCTGTAATGGGTGCAATTGAGAGAACTATTTAATTTTAAGAATAAACTCCCGTAATCTTCTTCGATGTAGAAGGGGCTTTCAACAAAGTCCGACCAAGTCAATTCATCGAGTTTGGTGTAGATGAATACATCAGGGAAAGATTGTACGTACGGTAGGTAATATAATCTTTATACATGGAGATGTCTTGGTACTACTAGTGTCAGGAAAGTTCACCCCTGTCTCAAGTAAAATCACAGAAATGGCTTTAAGAAAAGTTAATCAGACTAAAAACATAAACATTAAAAAAAGAGCCAAGTTCTTCTATACAAAAACTTTTGTGTAACAAGTCAGCCGTGAAAAGTACTGAGATCTAAAAGTACGCCAAGTTCTTACTTCATGAAGGTTAAATACCCAATATTTAATGTAGAATAATATTGAAACAGCTACAATGTAATAGATAAATTTTATTATTTAACTAGATGACCCGGTGAACTTCGTATCACCCACATATATTTTAGAAAAATATGGTCAAAACTTATTAAAAAATTCCTATCTGCCATCGGTATACGCAGAATCAAGAAATCCTCTCCTTTGTGTTTTCCTTGATGATCATTGCCTCGATGACGTTATTCATTAGCTTTTTTACAGCCAGTCTTGTTCCATTGCACGGTCGAGGTTGATTAATGTTACGCAGCATAATAACAACTGATTCTAGTTTTAATTGTAAATTGTGAGACGGTAGTCCAGGCAAATCCAGAGAATTTAAAAACTCTGTGGGATAGTTGTCTTTGTCATGCTGGTTTGTAACAGTCTCAACTGATTTGTACGAAAATAGCTCTCAGGGAAAACAAATTCTGAATTGTTGCATTAAGATCATCGACATCTGTGTTTTTTGCTGCCAATATAGCTCTCTCACTCAGCCAATTATGGTTTCTGAACTGTTGTTCTGTGTCCGTAAAAAACACGTTGAATAAAGCTGCTCTTTTGAGTCGACGAAGTGCCAAAAATCATTAAGTTGCGTATTAATCCGGCCGAGGTGTCAACTGCTACCTTACCATTTCCAATATCTAATAACTGCTTCGAAAACATAATCGCAGTTTGATCTTGTTTGCAAAAACATTCGCATGTTAGTTGGTAATTGTAGTGTCTTTACATGCCGCCACAAATTAGATGATTTTAAGCCTGCGTTTAGTTCGTCAGCAACAGTTGATCGGGGAATAATTGAAAGAGCCTGACAAAAATCACCTGATAACAGAATAATGGTTCCACCAAAAATGTTCTGGTTGTCACGAAGATCTTTTAACGTTCTGTTAAGAGCCCTCCAGTGACATCTTGTGGCCCATCGTATATTCATCCCAAGCGATCAATTTGTATATCTGTAGAATCTTCGCCATTGTACCGTTTTTGGCGATGTTGCAAACTGTTTCGTTGATTTGCGTGTTAAGTGGTAATTTCAAGGCTGAATGTGCAGTTCATTCAACTTCTAACAATGTTGCAGCTATTTCAGATGAAGCCCATGCTAGGACTACTTCATTTTGCCAAATGATTTTTGCCAACAGCAATTAAATAAGGAACGTTTTTCCAATCCCCCGGGAGCATCAAGGAAGTGAATTCTACCAGATTTTTTGTTGTTCATACAATTGCGGTACGGCAGCATCTAACTGATGAGCCCACTGTCGTACCTGGCCGAAACGCACCTTGGAGTTAAGGTCACTTGAGCTTTCAATTGTATTGAAGAAAGGGTTAAGAAGGCTTTTTACGTCTGTAGTAAAACCTTTGGGAAAAAGTGGGGCCTTCCATCACACATTTTGTGGACATACACAGCCGAAGTGTGATTGATGGTATGATGGCCCGCACTCACCAAAGCCTAGAACATCGATCAACTCAATAAGTTATAAGGAACTACTAGCATTGGCACCACGGAGACTCTAATACCTGGTGCCTGAAACATTTCTCTGTACCAGCACTTGAGTTACACATTAAGTATCTAGTATCTTACGGCGCATTAAGACTAAAGTAATCGAACTCTTGGAGTACCAAAACTTATGGCCACAGCAATATTGCAGAGTTGATTCCAATAGAGATTGGTTCGAATCTCATTGACTACTGCAAACCTAGAATGGGCATCGAGTAAAGATTTTAAGGTTATGTTCAAATCAAGAAAAAATGATAACGTCGTAATGGCTTAAAGATGTAGTGTGATGATGGTACAGGAATCTTCTCTGAGACTTTGAATATATCAAAGTCGTTTGGGCCATTCGAATTTGCCAGTCTTTTTTAAGCTGAATAACTGGCTATCAGGGAAGCATGCAAGGTACGCAAACAAGATTCAAATCAGAACCGGAATACGACAATTATTACAGACAGTCAGGCGGCTGTTAAAGACATTCATTCCAATTCATTCCTCCAAATCGGTCCAGCATTGTCGGAATAATCTTGCTAACCTCAATATTAACCATAATGTCACTCTATTCTGCCATTAATGGGAATGAGCGGGCGGTAGAGCTGGCCAGGCAAGTATCAGCCCTTCATAACTCACTTGCGGAAAGAGTCAACATTCCACTCGGAGCCATTAAAGGCAATATTTTCTTAACGAATGGAGCAGTTTAACTAACTGCATTATATCTACAAAAATTTGGCCCATTTATAATAAATCCAGAACACTTGATCTGATTATGCGGACCCAGGTAAGACATGGCTAATATCGTAGCTACACGTACCTGTAGCAGACACTGGCCAAATTTGCCAATACAAGTAATAGAGCATTCAGTAAAGGTAGGCATTCCTCACAACACTTACTGATGTCATAGCTGTATGGACGAGTCCTCCATTTCCTCTGCAATTCCATGCTCTGACTAAATTTACGGCACAATCATTATAGGGAAAACATTTTTTGCCGAAATTGACGACCGGAAATGCAGATTATATACTTGATGTCTTTTCTGAACGCCATGAAATGGCTCTAAGACAAACTTCGATAACTTCTGTACCGTGTACTCCATTAAGATCCTTAGACTCAGAGCTAGCGGACTGGTTCTCTGATAAAAGTTTATGCTGAACAATGGCCGGATGATCACTTTATCGGACTAGTAACTGCATCAGTATCAGTCAACGAGTTGCCTACACTGAAAATAAATTCCTAGGTAATATTGACAAAAACGTTTTGTTGACCTTTAACAAAACAATTTTATCGTTTTGATAAAATTTTTGTCAATACGAAAGAATGATTTTGTTGATTTCACAAAATTTTTATAATCCAGCATGATTTTTTGTCAGTTTAACAAAATATGCGCTACAAATCATCTTGTCAGTTTAACAAACCAAGTTTTGTTAATATAACAAAATAAAACAGAAATTTTTATCACATCGACAAACTTTTTTGTGATGTTAACAAAATGTTTGTTGTATCTACAAATAATCTGTTTTGTAAATGTTTGTCAATATCACTAAGTTTTTGTTAATTTTTTTTGTAAATGAAAACATTTTTGTTAAAATGACAAATATTTTGTTTTGGGGTTGAATTATTTTGTAATATTGATAAAATAATATTATCCGATAGATAAAACTATTTTGTAAGGAAACCAAAAAATTTCTTTTGTGTAAATCCCAAAAAAAAAACTATTTTGATAAAATTAATTTTGTTTTTTGTGGATTCAACAAAAGAAATTTGTAAAAAATTTGTAAAATTGACAAAATATTTTGTTGAATTGACAAAATATTTTGTTAATTAAACAAAATATAACAAGAAATTCTTGTTAATTTAACAAAATATTTTGTTAATGTAGCAAAACAATTTTGTTAATTTAACAAAACAATTTTGTTAATTTAACAAAAACATTTTGTTAATCCGATAATAATAAAAACAATAACACTAACAAAAAAATTGTTAAAACAACAAAAGAATTGTTAATATGACAAATTAATTTTGTAAATTCTACGAAATTTTGTCATATTGACAAAATGTTTTTGTTATTTCAACAAATTTATCTGTTAGCATAACAAAATAATTTTGTGGATACAACAAAATATTTTTTGTTACCTCAACAAAATTCTATAATTTTTGTCAATTTGATAAAACTTTTTGTTGGACGTTTATTGACAAAATTTTTGTCAAATCAACCTAGATTTTTATCATATATACCTAGATTTTATTTTCAGTGTAGTTTGGTGCAGTGTAGATGTTTTCTGATGAGGCTGAATTAGTGATTCGATTCCTGCTGTTAAAAAGAAACACACACGCTTTACCAAAACAATAAGATGTATCAAAACCTTCTACATCCTTTCTTTTTGATCTCAGTCCAAAATGGACAACTCCGTGAAAATATGTCTACAATTCCCTATATTCGATTCAATCCATAGGTTCAAAGGAGTTATGGTATCAAAAGGGCGACACACTTCAGGGCTAATTGGACCAAAGTGCTAAACTGCCATTTCTTCCAACTTACCTAAGTTTCTTTATCTTGAATACTTTATCTTTCAAAACCAATTATGGAACGAAAACAGAATTAAATTATATTGATATACCAAGTCATATCGCGGAACTGATATCGTGTGCGCTACTCCATGTAGTCTTGAGCTTGTCGTACTTAGTTATTCCCATTTAAAATGAAGTCCTAAATTGAAAAGAAAAGGTGTTTCGTTGACATCAAAGGCATTACAAATAATAAATTTATTCTATAGTCATGAGTCATGGCTCTTGACATAAGCTTCCATAGGCCTTTCTGCTTCCATTTCTATATCGCACAGGAATAACTAAACATTCACCACCACCACATTTCTCATCTTCCATTTCACTTTAAATGCAGCTTTTCATCAGCAGAGATTGTGCTTCATTTTTTTGCTCTCTAGATGTCAAACATTTTCAATTTGCATTTGAGTTACAGACCCTGTGCCTCCTGGTGATATTACTATTTCTTCTCTTCAGCACATTATTCTATAATACTGGCCAAGCAAAATGAATAGCTCTGTTATGCATTAGGAAAGACCGCTTTAGCATCAACAGTACCCCTTGTGAAGCAAGCCAATGAAGGCCTAATCCCTGCGATACCATGGGCTCCACACCAACATCCAACCAGTAGTGTGTATCATAATCCACAGATTAGAGAGTGGGAGCAGCAGTTTGAGGAGGGAGACGGCCACGGCCGCATAACAACCACTTGAGTGAATGATACTCTCCAAAGAGTAGGATTCATGTGTCCTTTTTATCCCATTTTATGGAGGAATATCTTTTGGGCGTTTGAGTGTATCTCTTTTGTGGTTCGTATACTAGACACTTTCATGAAATGACAAACTACACACATTTACTTTGGAAATGCTGTACCTAGGACGAGTGCTTTTCTTGAGAATCCTAAAAATCCTTCCATTTAACTGTGAATTGGTGGGACATGTTTCCATTATTTTTTTTGCCTCTCTTTAGCCTGTTGTCAAATTCCCATGCATCATGCAACACCAGCATCAGCTCCAGCGTCAGCATTCAACTCGAAGGAGGAAGAAGAAGCTTTTGATGTGAGAGTTCATATAATACTTTATGGGGGGCTTAGAGTCCTTAGAAAATATTAAGGAACTGGGTAATAGGAAAATATACTCGAATGTGTGCGTGTGTACAGCTCTGACGAAGAAGCATAGCAGAAAAAGATTTAGCTCCAGGCCTTGCTTTTCATTTCCTCTTTAGATGTATCTATGAATATTAAATTTAAACAAACTTATATTCTCTGTGTCGTTCTGTTGAGCTGAGAGTCTACAAACATGCATGGAATATTAAACTAAAATTCAAAGATCGTCTGTGTGCGGATGTGGATTTAAATGTGGATGTGTGGGAGTTGTTTGTATTGGTGCAACAGTTGGACTCATAAGGAAGATGAAGCATAAACATATCTTTCTACTCTAAGAAGACTTTGACACACAAAATATGTTGGCTTTGAACTTTTGTCTATCTTCTATAGCACTCCTCTGTGTGCCAAATTTATACCAAAGAATGTGTACGTTCGTCTAACAAAACTCTGCTGTATGTTTGGAGAGATATAAAAAGTTGACATATATCTCTTCTGCACGCACAAGACTTTGGTGAGGGGGATTTGACAAGCCGATGGAATTGCTTTTTGTAAACACACTCAGAATATCAACTTGATGAGGAACGATTTTGTGGCTAACTTTGAGAGTCAAGCTGGCGTAAATACTATGTAACTATACCATAGGGATATCGCCTGCGAAATGATATAAAGTTTTGTGTCCCAACTTACATATTTGCATGAAGAACTTTTGCGAAAAGAGAAAGTCTTTCGGCGGAAGCCTTGGAATTCAAAATTAAAATATCGTGTACGAGGAACTTCTTGGTTTTATTTAATTTAAGTTAAAATACAGTATTTGCAAGAATTTTGTAAATGGCGGATTATTTAAGGTTTGAAAGGTTATCAACAATCAGCATTGATTTTGATGAAATGTTTTCTCAGATAAAACACTTTTATTTTTTTAACTTTACTGTATACAAAAATTTCTCAGTTTCCAAACAAAACGGATTCAGGGATCGTCCGAAGTCCATTGCACGAAGTTGATCGTTCATTTGTGAAAATTTCGGTATTGTACGTTGTACCTAATCGAAAAACAAAAATTTTTAGGTAATTTGAAATTTGTCATTTGTATGTGCATGTCTAGAGGAAAATGTCAAACTATTGCTATAGTTCATCTAAAACGGATAGCTATCAAACAACAATTTTAATTTTTTTTTCAAAATTTCTATAAATGATTTTAAAGATTTGGGAACAACAGTATGTATGATGATCTAATTGTAGTTAAACTCCTTCCTTGTTTTTTTTTTGTGAAAAACCGAAATAAGACAATGACGTTTTTTGACAAAATTGTCTGATTTTGGATTTTTCTCGTTTAAATTCTTTATTTGACATGACAAATTTTCTTCCAAAGGTTCTTTTGAATAAATATAAATGATATTACAATTTGTGGCAACACTTCCAAAAGAAAAAATAAAGAAAAACAAACGAATGTTCAGAAAGAACATAATGAAAGAAAGATATAATGATTTTATTTAATAGAAAGAGATTACCGGTTAGGTAGAAGTGAATAAAGATATGATCAGTTGTTGTGGATCTGTTAAAGAGGAAGGACCTTTTATTGATTTAACCGAATATTGTTTTAGTTTTGTATTAAGCAAAGGGTAAACTACTTACAATTTGAAAAGTTTTCTGGAAGAAATGGTCTTGAAAAACATAGTTTCGTGGATGTAGAGTGAGATATTGGAATATTGGCTGCCTTGTGTGGCTCCTTAGGTAGCTAAGAAATCATCGGAGAAGGTAGATCTGAATCAAATTTTGTAGAAACGGAATTTCAGCTAAGAAGAAATCCAACTTTGGAAGACAGGTACAAGTCCAAGGGTGGACAGTTTCAATAGAATAAGCGTATGTGAAATTTTGTCAAAGGCCTTAGTTAAATCACTTGGGACAACATCGACTTCCTTTTTGTTCTCTAAGACAGAGAGGCTAAAGGATTCTAATTCCACGAGGTAATCCGTGTGGAACCACTTTTCACAAAGCCGTCTAAGGGAAATGAGAGACTTATACTTATAATGACAAATTTCGTACAAAATTCTTTCAAACATTTTGGGAATACATCTGGTAATTGGGCGATAGTTTGTATCTTCACACTTTGGGTACTTTTTATGTATTGGAGCTATGAAAAAGGTTTTCTATAACTAAGGGAATTTTCCTTCAGATAGGTATAAACTGAAGAATTTTGAGAGGGTATGAATTTGGAAGAGCATTTTTTAAAAAAATATCATTAAGTTGGCTTACCTCATTTTAGTTTGTTTTGGATGCGAAAATAATCAATGGAATGGTAAGAAATGGGGCGAGGAGGAAATTCGTTAAATATGTATTGAAGTAGTTACAATCAGGTATAAAGTAGTCGTCGGTAAAATGTTGTTTAAAATATAGTACCAAAAAGGTTGAAGATTTTTCGGTTTTCATTTGAAATTTCGTTGACAAATTTTCAAGAAGGATTGGGGTCTTTAAGAGGATTGCTTTGGGTTTGGATTAAAAAGCATTGATAGTGGGTGTTCTAATGTTCGGTAAAGTGAAGATGGTTTGAAGTGGGGTTTGGCCGTGGCACGATGGTTGTGTGCTCGCCTGTCAACCTCATCATCACAGGTTCGATCCCTGCCGTCGTCTATGTCGTTTTAATTCCATTAAAACCTTCTAAAATTGTCATCCATGGGTTGCTGGTTTACTCATTACATGTTGTTCAGGCATAACACTAACAACATGTAATTGAGTTAAACTAGTATGCCCAACAAGGATGAACATGAATAAAAAATAATGTGAATTATAAACGACATAGAAATAAGACTCGGCATTTCTCCGCTTTAGCAAAGCCGCCATCCCCGGAGATAAAAATATCTGAGACAACCACCAACAGTCTCAGAACATCGTGCCACACATCTTTCCTATCCTTCTTTCTCTTCATTAACTTCACGCCCGTGCTGTGTTGAAACATTTAAAAGGGTAATCATAATCCCTTGAGCGCGGGTAGATTATAAAAAAAAAAAAAAGATAAGAAACCAGATAATAAAATTAATCAGTTGAAGATCGAGAAGTATGTAAAATTGACAATACCTTATTACTCTTATTTCTTAACAACTTTACCTTGTGATTATACCAAGGTGGGGCTAGCAGACTAAATCTTACATCGAGAAAAGGTTACATGAAGAAAAATAGAATTAATTTTTTCGCTATAAAATATGTCTACTGCAACATTCACAGTTAGGAAACTCCAGTGATATATTCATTAATTTAAGAAAGTTCAGCTTTTCGATAATCATGAGGAAATATACCTGTGGGAAAAGGATTTTTTAGACCAAAATTAACAGTACAATAGAATTATTTTTCGAAATTAAAGAAATTATTTTTTTCTCAAAAATCGTTCCACAGATTTTTTCTTTTTTTTTTATATCTTTTAGTAAGGTATCTAAGTATAGATCCTTAAGAACTATTTTTTTAGTTTTTGATTTTCTCAAGAAGTGTACAACTGGCTTTATGTCAATTTTTCTGATAAAGCTTCTAAAATATTAAAAAAAATAATTGTGTATTAAAATTTTACAAAAAAAAATATTTGAAGAAAAAGGATATGGCTATTTTAATGAAAACTACAGACATATATTTTTTTTGAAACAAAAGAACGGCACGGTTTGGAAATTTTTCTCGAAAACGACTTCGAGAATTCTTATACATTTTTTTCTATACCGTTTAATTCATTGAATATAAGACAATTTTATTAACTTTTGTGTGCAACATTTTTGATGTAAAATAAAAAATAAAAATAAAATGCACGACTGGATCGCACTTACTTACTCTTATGTAAAAGTAGGTACTTTGGAATTTTTTAAATTATTTATAGATAAATATATATATAAATTAATGAGATAAATATTTTCAAATGCATAAAATTGCCACCTGATTTCTATAATAGTATGAATTTTTGCAAACAAAGTTTAAAAATCCTTTTATTATTAAATTAATTCTGTATATAAGAAATGTCTTTAAAATTTTTCAAGAAAAAATTTGGAATGCCAACTTTAAGTAATTCGTAATATAGATTTTAGAAAGTAATTTCAAAAAATGTATTGATTTGGCAAATAAAGTTTTTGCCTAAAATTTTGTTTACCCAAAATGTAGCCTATGTCCATAATAACACACCAATTTTTTTTTTTTGATCAAAATCGTTAGAGTCGTTTTCGAGATAAAAAAGATTTTTCATCACGTTCGTATGGGGGGTACCGTCAATATCTCCTTCAGGGAATCACCGAAGACCTTTAAGTTCCGAGTTTGAAGAAAATAGCTCCAGTGGCTTAGGCTGTAGGGACTAGGGAGAAGTACAGACATACAGACATACAGGCAGACGGAATTTCCGGACCCACCTTTTTGGTCTTCGCTATCATCGTAATATCAACTTTGAACAAAATCACGAGTTTGATTTTTTTTCCAAATGCAGAAATTGCCCTATAGTACTTATATAGCAAGAATTTGAGAAACAATGTTGGTACGCTGATCATAGGTTTTTATTATAAAGCAAATAGAAACTAAATTTCAAGAAAAAAATTTTACAGTTTTTGAGATATCAAATTTCAAACAAAAAATTGGAGCTTTGTTTTTAAGTTTTGATAAGCATGTTTTTGAACCTTTAAGAAGCTTCTTTATAAAAACGTTCATACAAATCTATTATGCCGGCAGTGAGATAGTTAAAATTAAAACATGGTTCTATGATAGGTACAGTTGGTAGGTACAGTCAGCAATGTCTTAGTTTTTAGGTTTGTTTTATTTGATTTAGAAACATTGAAATTGTTAAGTTTACAAAAAATCATAAAAAAATGGTTTTTGAAATATTGAGTTTTCAAAAATAAAATGCGCGACTGGGTCGCACGAACTCGCTCCTATGTAATACACTAGGAATTTTAAAAACGGATGTTATTAAAGAAATTTGTTCATAAGGATGAATGACTTTTTTAAATTCTTTTAGTAGTAAGAGATAAAAACAGAATGCTATGCAACAAATATGAATTTATGCAGGAACAAAAATTAGAAGTCGATGTAGTGGTTCCTTAAAAAAATAAGCTTTTATGTACAAAATTTTTAAAACATTTATAAGAAAAAATTTTGGTATGCCAACCTTAAGTTTTTATTACTGTACGAATAAAAAAATATAATTTCCAAAAAAATACTAAGCCGTTATTGAGATATCGAATTTTTCAAAAAAAGAATTACTTTTTTTTTCTAAAAATTGAAAAAATATTTTTTCTTAAGTTTTTAAATGCAATGTTTTTTAAACTTTTTAGGAGCTTCTTTATAAAAAATTTCGTTAAAATCCGTTATGCCGATAATGAGTAATTCAAAATTCGAAAAAATCGTTCTATGGTAGGTAAGGTACAGTCAGTAATATCCAGAGTTCAATTTTTTTTTCATTAAATTATAGATCGTAAAGATTGATCAAAAGAAAAAAAACCTTAGCAAAATTCTCGAAACCGTTTTCGAGAAAAATACGATTTTCGAAAACCATTTTCTTAAATTTGTATGGACGGTACCGTTAGTTTTAGATAAAACAAAAATTTTTTTTCTCAAATCTTGTAGATTATGTTAAGAAACTTTTATTTGTCAAGTTTGAAAAAAATCGAGCATGGGGTTTTCGAAATATTGAGTTTCCTAAAAAAAATTTTGAATTTTTTTTTAAAAATCCAAAAAATAAAAAATTGAAAATTTGAATATGTTATAATATTCAAACTTTGTAGGAGCTTTGGCATAAAAAAAATTATTTAAATCGGCTGTACCGTTTTCGAGAAAATCAAAAACAAAAAAAAATGGACCCAGGGGGGGCTACCAAAAATAACAATTTTTTGTAAAATTTTTTTCAACCATTAGCTAGTTTTAACCAAATGAAATTTTTTAAATTTTTTTTTTTTAAATTCTGTGGGACAGTTTTTGAGAAAAAAAAATATTTATAAAATTTCGAAAAAAAAATCTTATGGCAGGCAGGTATACCTGGCTTTCCCATTATGTTTATTCGTATTAATAAATACAATGTATGTTGTTCCACAAGGAAATCACCTAGGGCCGCTTATTTTCGTTCCACCACATTTTTGATAATACATCACTCGGTGAATCCAATATACTTCAAAAAGTATTTTTAAAAATATTTTAGAAAAACAGTATTTCTATATAATGTAATGTAGGACATTTGTGAAGATATAAAAGCACGTTGCTACTTCGAAATAGGTATTAACAAATTGTATGTATTTATGGTTAATCACTCCGAATAAATCCGAACAAATTCTTTATTTAAAAAGGCCACGTGATTACTTACAAGGGGATGTGCTTCCCATCTTAATACTAAAACTGCAGAGTTTGGCAACATACTTTTCTTTTTTCAAAACATAAATCTTTTAAAAGTAGGCCTCGACGGCAAATATACCAACACTCGATGGCGACTGACCCAGAAGGAAACAACAATAAGGAACCAAGCCTGTCGGAATGAGTCAACTCCCGCCCGCCAAAACTCTACAATCTGAAAGACTTCCTTTCAAAAAAGGAATTTTTAAAATATGTATTGAAGTTATATTCAGCTGATATCTCCGCCTTCGGAAGATTAGAATTCCGCCTTGATGGCAATCTACATAAGTTGTTCTTCTAAGTTCATAACATAAGTCCCTGTCAGATCTGTCATTAAGGAACTTCCAAATCGCGATTCTTTGAACAACAGTTCTTGGACTGAGTATTTTCGAGGATTTTGTTGTTAGTCATGCATGTCATGTGAAAAGCAATTTTATGAGGACGGAAGAGAAAATATTAATTTGACTTGCTAAATGAAAAAGTTGATAGCAGTTCTCAAAATTTTCAACAACATACTTTAGATTCTACGTCTGTAAATGAAACAGGACAAGCGCTGGGTGGAGGTTAAATGGAGTTTTTACAACCAAAAAATTACTGCCACTCAAATAAATTCTGAATTATGTATGTGACATACTATATCACAATAAACGGCATTTTTAACTCTGAATTTCTTAAACTTAACATTTTAGTTTCTTTGCAAGTGCTATTCATTATGATTTGACTTTATCACATGCAAATATAGACATCATCTACTTTGAAAGGAACAATGATGATTTAGCCATTCACTTGGCTAAAGCATTTAATCATATATCATTCAACAGTAACGAACCATATGAACTAAATCCCTCTAAAAGGAGGCTATGATTTCTTAAACTCTACTTAAATTAAGTGCCTTCACATGACAAACCCTCTATACATATATTATATACCTCCTCAGACACACAGGGATTAAATTTAATGAAAGCATTCCAATTAACCAGTCAGTAAACTTACAATGCTTGGCTTACAAATTATCCAAAGGCTTTAACGCCTCTCTGGAGAAGAGTACCTTCCATTTCTTGTTCATTAAAATTAATGATTGGGACGCAATTGTAAGGATATAAACACACGATTCTTGAGCACAAGGAAAAGTCTGGGTGGTTTTGTTCATTTTGCTTCCGATTTCAACCTATACTCCTACTACTAACTGGATGTGATTTAATTTATATAGGGACACTCACACTACTATATTTTCCACTAAAGAACACTTTTATAATTAGTTAAAATTCCAGTTAAAGTAAAACTCATGATACACACAAGTTAATGCTTTGGTTTCATGAGATTGATGCCCAAATCAGTTAGTTGAAATTTGACACGTAGGATCAATAACAATAAATAAATACCTTTTTCACAATAATTCGAAAATGTTCTCATTCAAAATCACTTTTATTTACTCAACTTTTCACGCATCGGTTGGTGCGACAGTTTTTATAGTTCACTTGAAGTCGGGTTATTATTTATTTTTCTTGTTCAGTGTTAGTATTCGTTCCGTGTTAAATATCATACATTTTTACTGCCACCTATACTTTCAATAAAAATATTCTTTTATCGCGAAAATTTATAAAATTTCCAATTTTAATTCTGTGAAAACCAAATAGACAATGTTCAATGACAATCCGGGATAAAACAACTTTTTATCCAGATGTCAAAAAAGGTTTGTTTACTTTTTGCACGAACTGTCATTGGTTTAGGTGTGTTAAGAAGAAATTTATAAAAAAAAATATTGGCTCAGCGCAATAGTAGTTAAAAAATTGTTTATACATATTAAGGAACAGTTAGTAAACTTTAAAGTGAGCAAATTGTTAAGTAGTATCGTACTTATTCCCTTATATTAGGCTGTTTAAAATGTTGCTTCAGGATTTTTAATGTGACAAACAATTTTGAGCAGGTTCTTAACATCCAGGTTCAAGCAAACTGTCAAAACCAATACTTTTTAAAGGATTTCCATCTGTTTCTGCTTTTCCACAATAAAATCATAGGTTACTATATACATATATTTTTCAATGGGTAGGTGGTAAGACTTTCAAAAGGCTCTCTGAGGACCAAAAACGTGTACTTATAAGAGTTGAGACTTATCTAGCAAGTTATTTTTGACGAAACAAAATATCATGTTTCAGGTTAATAACTATCCGTTGATAGTTCCTTCGTATTTCGGGATTTGAAGGCCGTTTTCCGTTCAGCGCTTTAGGTCAAAATGTTAAAAGTCTTTCCCATGTATTGAACCAAATTCGTCTAATAATGGAGAAATTTTATTAATATTCTAAAAGTGTTCTAATAGCCGTTTTCTATGATTTTTTAATTGGAAGCAAACCGTGGGAATCCCTAAATCCCAATAAAGGTCTTCATTTATAATATAGCATGGTGCATTTACAAATGATCTTCACATTTTATTTTCAAACGTTTGTAAGCTATTTAAATTATAATCGCGAGTACAATCCCAGAGTTATATCTTATATGCCGTAAGTCCAAACAGGCTTAAGAACGTGCTTGGAGTTAAATCAGCTAGTATTCGATACTAAACTTAAAGTGATTCCTGAGCAACCAGTAAATTTCTCTGAGTTTATAATTAAAGTCTTCGAATTTGTTTTTTACATTCGGTATCCGTTTTGATTTCGCTTCCAGAATCCAGAGTCATTCCGAGATATTTCGTTTCGTTGCAAACGGAACTGGACCTGTATATATATATATACTGGTCTATCTATTTATTTGTTTACGTAAAGTCAACATGGACTGATTTTAGTTCGTTGAGCACTATCCGCCATTTTTTTTCCATTTTTTTTCCATTAAATGATACTATCAAGAGATTTACTTAACTTTATTGCAGCTTTTTCTTTCACAAACAACGCTCACTTGAAGTAGCCAGTTGCATTCCTCCCCTTTATCAATTCACCCGTGATACCCGCTTCGCTAGGAATGCTCATCAGTTCACCCTTGAGCCTAACTTTGGTCGTACCGTCAAATATAGAGATTCGTTTTTTAGTCGCACAACACGATTATGGAAAATGGAATAACTTACCCGGCACAGTTTTCCCTTGCCATTTCAATTTGCAAACATTCAAAACCAATGTTCATCGACACCTCCTTTCTCTCCCCTCCTTATTTCCCCCTCGCCCGTGCTGTGTTTAAAACATTATAAGGGTCTCGTAACATACCCTTGAGCGCGAGTGTATTATAAAAAAAAAACTCGTCGTGTCCACTGCTAGTACCATTTCATACGTATTTTTTTACGTACTTTTCATACGTTTCTTTTTTACTAAATATTTTATTTCCTGTTAATATTTTAGGTATTTAAAGCACGATATTTGTGTTTGGTGTTGGGTGTTGTGCAATGCGGCTTCACTGTGTCTTCAAGTTAAAGATGCGTATGTAGTGATACCCTTAACTCACCGTTATCCTCGATATCTTTTCTTAAATGTTTCCCATCTTGTTCTTCTATTGGTAAGTCTGGGTGGTTTTTCAATTTTAACAAGACTTTCACTCAAAGCGAGAATAACGTCAGAATGACCTGAAAAAAGATCAAAGCCTTCTGTTATATCAATTTTATGTGAGAGTATTCCCTTGACCTCACAAAGAAACCAATCAGGGCAGGTATTTGTGTATGATACATATTTCGGGGAAAAGTATTTGAAAATTACATAATTTCATATATGCGAAAAAAACAGGAGAGTTTATTACTTACATTAGGGTGATGCGAAAAAAAAGAGTTCACCCCAAATTATTAAAGCTTAACTTGAACAAAGCATTTTCTCAAGATTTTATTCAAATCAGACATGTTTAAAATAGCTCTACCTGCGGTTTTTTGTTTGAAAATCGGATTTCTTCCCAAACTTCAAAATTCAAAAAACTTTTCCAGTTTTAAAGATAAAGACTTGAAATTTTTAGAAAATGTTCGTCCAATCATCTAGTTAATGTTTCAGTGGCTCTGTGTTCAATCGTAACACACGACACGTTAAAATGATAGGGAAGACGGAAAAAGTGTGTCCCGTAAAGTATTTTTGTACATGTGTTTATTTTTCAGTTCGGCTTAAGGCTAAACGGCTCGGTCTTTTAACTTGGGACCTAAATTTCTTAGATAGTACGGTCGAGGAGAAATGGAATCATTATGAGAAGATATTATTTATTTAGTGACAAACAATTTTGATAAAAATCGTGCGATCTAAGGTTTGATAAAAGTTTTTTGAATTTAAAAATTTTCGAAAAAATATTTTTTGAATTTAAAATAAATTTTGTTTTTGAAATTAAATACATGTCTTGATATTGATATCTTTAATACTTTCTTGACTCGTATTAATTTGATTTTTATTTTTTTTTTAAAATGGTATCCTGGAATAAAATTTCTTTTCGAATACTTTTTTGTTTTCAATTTTCTCAAAAATTGTGCAATTCATTTTAAATAATTTTTAATGTGGAAGCTCCTAGAAAGCTTTTATACTATTGGGTAACATATTTAAAAAAAAATAATATTCTTTGATTAATAAAAAAAACTTCCATGGTCACATGAAAATGTACTTCTCCCTTATTCTCAAAAACTCGCTTTAGTATGCCTTCCTTTATTCACTAACCATAGAAGGCATTTGCAATTTTGTTTTATTGTTGGAATTATTAATGGGTCAATATCATTCACATCGGTTCTAAGTCAGTTAAAATTTTAGATTTAGTCGTACAAGTATAAAACTACAGCAAGAATTGTGCACTTTATTTAGTAAATCAAACTATAGAACGTTATAGTTTTTATAGCAAGTAGTATTTGACTTGTAGCATAGTCAGGGTAGAAATTTACAAAGCCATGAGAGAATTCGGCATCCCAAATAAATTGACACGACTATGTAGGTTGACCATGACCAATGTAACAAGCCAAGTAAAAATAGCCGGATTGCTATCCAGACCAATCAACATCTATAATAGACTCCGACAAGGGGACGGTTTGGCCTGCCTCCTCTGCAATCCGTGACTCTGGCACGGCAACAAGAGGGACCATCGTCAACAGATTCAGCCAGTTACTGGCTTACGCAGATGACATCGACATCATCCGAAGAACCGAACAAGCTGTACACGATTCCTTCATCCAGATCGAGCAGGCGGCACAAAATCTGGGGCTGCACATTAGTGAAGGTAAAACAAAGTACATGGTGGCGTCGAATGCGAGAGGAACAGTTGGTTAAACAATCAAGGTAGCGGAGAATGAGCCAGTACTCACATATGGATCCGAGACTTGGGTGCTTAGCAAAAGGCACTCCGACCTCTTAGCTGCGTTCGAGAGAAAAGTCTTAAGGAGAATTGTTGGCCCCGTATGTGTGGAAGGACGATTCCGGAGACGGTACAATCATGAACTGTACGCAATCTACCTTGAAGCAGATATCGTGACAAAAATTAAGCTCGATAGACTCCGGTGGGCAGGGCACCTAGCTCGCATGAGCGAAAAGGAACCTGCTCGGAAAGTTCTTTGTGGTACATTCTATGGTAGACGACAGCGTGGTAGACCATGCTTGCGCTGGAGAGATGGCGTAGACCAGGACGCCCGAAGCCTTGGGGTGCGCAACTGGATAGTGTCGGCTAGAGACCGGGATAGGTGGAGAGACTTGTTGAAAGAGGCCAGGACCGGAACCCGGTTGTCGAGCCGATGATGATGACGATTCGTTACGCACAGAAGGAAAGTCCGATTAGTTCGATGAGCTGAGTTTTTAAAACCTTTCAAATTGGGGAGAAAAAAAAAACTTGCCAAGAAAGCCCATCAAAGTTTTTCCTCTGCTTGCATGACAAGTCCTACCGTTGTGCAAAATTATAAGATTCTACGATGTCGGGAAGTGCTCCATTATTTTGACTGTCAGTCAGTGAGTCAATCAGTTACGGTTTTTGAGATTTTTGAGGCCTTATATCTCAGGAACCTCTTATACTAAAAAATTAGAAATTTGGTGAGGCGTCTCTGTCTGACTAGCTTAGCAAATATTCGGAATTTTGAGTTTCTGACATCATTGGTACTGAAGATAGGGAGGGGTCAAAAATCACCTGAGTTTACTCCTGTCAAAAGGGTGTAGTGCCAGAACTTGGCTGGGCACTACCGTGCCCTTTGATTGCAATTTTCAATAATTAATTTTGCAGTACTCGACATCAAGTAGCAACAACTAGCATTTCAAATCTCTCCAACTATTCCTCAATAGCTGTGATTCTTTTTTGACTGCTCAACGGTATAGTACATAAATATCAACCAACTTCTCCTAAGCCACGGGTTCGATATTACTCGTAAGTTCAACAATTTCAAAGCATTATGAGTTTATAAGGTCATGCTTTTGAAGGAAAGGTAATCCATTTTCGGAACTTATCTCTCGACCTTAACTATCACACATTCTTAATAATTTCATCAAAAATTTATAACCAATTTAAAATTGTTCAAAGTTAAAAATTGAACATTTTCTCACCGCCGCCCGCGCCGCATTGGCTTTAAGTTAATAAGGATGCTGAACAAAAAAATAGGATTTCCTTTAAATACAATCTTTCAAAATACCGCACAATCCAGCAATCGAGGACTATTAAATTTGCCAATGAACTCAAAAATAATGGAGATGAAATCAGAGGAAAACGAAAACGGATGAGGAAGTCGTTTTGTTTTGAAAAGGGTTGATGAAGGATTGGGTGTGTCCTAGGGTCATTCGTCTGGGTATAAATCTGTCAAAAAATTAATCACTAAATTCAAATATTCATTGAGGGTTGGTTGTCCCGGTATGTATCGTATTTTGTAGGTTGGTATGTATTAAGGTAAATGAATACACTTCCGGGATACAATGTTTTGACTCAAACTCCCTAATTAATAAGCATTTGAGATGATACTTTGACAAGTTGTTGAAAGGTCTGTAATCAAAATTACAAGATTAGGAAATTGATCCAGATATTTGAATCTTGAATTTTTATGAAAAGATAGATAAAAAATCGTTGAAAATTATGGTTCGTTACACCAATCATTATAATTATTCGTATTCTTATTCTTTATCTGTTATCTGTTATCCATATCCGTTATTCTTATCCATAATGCATATCCGGAATGTTTAATCCGTATCTTTTATACATATCATGTGATGCATATTCGTATTAGGAATCCATAACCGTTTATTTCATTCGTTTTACATTTTTATGTGTTTTCTTTATCTGTACCAATAACATGCACCCATAACCAATATCAGTAATTCGTATCGGGAATCTTTAATATTTAATCTGTATCCGTAATCGTTATCCATTTTTCATATCTATAATGCTTATCCGGAATGTGTATATTCATATCTCTCATGCGTATTTTTTTTATCCATAATCTTTATCCGTATTCTTTAATCCGTATGTGACATTCGATATGCATTATGTGTGATCCTTATCCGTATCCAAAAACGTATCCATCGTCAATGTCAGTAATTTATATTGGGAACCTTTAATTTGTATCCCTTATCCATGAACCGTAATCCTTATCCGTATTTATAATACCCAGCCGTTAATACGAACAAGTAATATATCTATCCGTAATCCGTATTCGGAAACCATATCTAAGATCCCTCATTCGTTAATCTACATTAATTTATATATGCAGTACAGTACACAGTAATCTGTATCCGTAATTCCCGTCGTAATCCATATCCGTGTCCGTTTGTTTATTACGGATACGGATAACGGATTGGCTAAGTATGAATACGGAAAGAGTATATTTAAAACGGATACTGGATATGAATTCTGGATATTGAAATGACTACGAATAACTAATTACGGATAAACATAGATGGTCCATACCGCTCTCGACATTGACTGAAGTTAAAGTTGTGTTGGTACTTGCTTGGTCTTATTTCATTAACTGTTGGGTTTGATTGACGGACGTCTTTTTTTGTATGTTACTGACCTATTTTTTGGATAAGGTCCCAGCAGAATATGCATTCCACAATTTCCCATAGAAAAAAATATATTTTTGTAGAGTAGTAACCTATGACTTTTCCACACACAGCTTAGATACGTATGAATGAGTCATATAGCCAATATCTAACCCCTTTTGTATATCCTTGAAATATATACACAAGTCAAGCAAGCGATATATTTTCTAAAAATACATAGCTGCATAGCAGCAAAAAACAACTTAATTTTTCTGATCCACTTTTTATAATGAGATCCTTTTTAGCTTCGAGCACCCTTACCTACCAATACTTAAATAACATCAGCTGGGTCAGTCGGGCCTTATCTTATAAGTGATCTTAAACGGATAGCTGTTACACGTGTCGGTCGGTCGGTCGGCCTAAATGTGCTATAAAATTTTATTCATTGCCGCATGCGGCAAGTGGAGCAATATGCAAATACAATCCGCATTCAACGAACACTGTGCATATATATGTACATATATACACCTGCCCCGTGTCGATGCAAAAAATTACTCTTTTTCGTGTATTTATAACACCGGTGGTGACGGTGGCGCCTCGGCTATTGCTACTGCTACGGCTCCGGCTTCAACTTCCAGTGATTTCGCAACTCAGCGACTCTCAACAATGCTTCAAGTGAAATGCATACATTAACGGTGACAATGAGCAGCAAAAAAATTATGAAAATATAACAGCAAGACTGAGACTTAAACAAAATTAAGAGGACAAAAAAATAAACTCCACCAAGGCTTGAGTAAGAACGTGTCGTTCGCGCATATAAATATACTGCTCCGGCAACAACCGTATAAAATATAAAAACCATAGTCCTGAATCGTGATTCTGGGTCCTGACAATACCATGACACACAACTAGAGCTATTCGTCTATGTCTGCTTGCATGGCTGACAGCAGCAGCGGTGGTGGTTGCGCTGCGGCCCCCGGTCGGCAGTGACAAACGGGAGTACTTTGGTGGGTCGTCAATTATGCAAATTGCGAATTTAACACCTTAATGCACCTCAACATCGCAACAGTTAGCGCGGTTTTGCTTGATGGCAGGAATGCTCCCCTCGTTCGTTTTGGCACTGAATGGCCCAAGTGACGTTTTTATTGCAATAAAGTTTTTTTTAATTTTATAATTTCTCTTTTGTGCTCCCAATCACTCTCTTGTTTGCTAAGTGATTTTGGGCTCTGTGCCTGTTAATACTCCTCCATTCGCGCCACGTTGAAACATCAAAATGTATATACCTAGAAAAAAAAACAGAGGTATAGCCCCTAACTATATGAAACATTTAAGAGTGCACATAAATATGTGCAGGGTGTTCCAAAAGTCAAGTTGGCCAGAGTGCCTTAAAATATTCATATTTGTTTCTAACGATCTGAAGCTTGGTATAAGTTACACAACTTCCTCTCTTTACTGCATTTCAAAAATTGAAGTCATGGAAGCCAAAAATGGCGATAGTTTAAATTAATCTGATGCCTTACCTGGAGATCGCTTCAAATACGGAAATGATGCTTTGGTAGGGGTTTTGCGTCAGATCATCAATCAAGAATGAGTCGACTAAAAAGTATTTATCGTCCGGAACTGTATACAGGGATAGGTGATCTCGGGATCCTGCGACAACTGATCCCGCTATCGCACTTTACATTGGAAAATACGTGATGCAATTCACAACTAGCGAATACCTCGCTCTTCTGAACTTATTCAAATATGAATAGAGCTTTGGCAAGGAAGACTTATATAACGAGGGCACTATTGTTAACAAATCAATTGTGAATTATATGACCTTTACCAAGATGTGATATCATCCAGGTACGAGTATCTTTAGCATTTTTTGGAATAAGGATAATTTCTCACTATTAATATTTTAACTTGCGACAGGGTGCGTTTTATGTTCCAGGTTGATTTTTTTTTTAATAATTTTTAAATGAAACACTATTTTATATTTTATATTTTATTGATTGGTTTTATGTTCTTTTAGATTATGTATGAAATATGATGTCGGTCAAGTGGTCGCACCTAGCCGTGGCGCAAGGGCGAGCTCTAAGCACATTTGGCATAACTATTTCGCAGACTTCTGTTGTAATTTCAGCAATTTCGTTTTTAATTTTATCTCTAAGCATAAAGGTTTTGGGTGGTTTATTGATGTTTAACTTTTCTTTCAAATACTCCCAGAACGAGAAATTGAGAGGTTTCAAATCAGGGGATCGCGGGGCTCATCGATATCATCACTTTTTGACATTTTTACTCGGCCAGGAAAATCGTAAAATTCCCATTGTAACACACCTTTTTCGTAATTATGGCACCATCGACATGTTCTGTAGGCCTTATTGATCTACATATTTCAGGCACAAGAAATTGTATCGATAGCGGTCACCAGTAACTATTACAAAATGGTGTACAATACAGTTATTTAACGAGAGTGTATAGTGTCCTTCGGTGAAGGTGTCCTTCGGTGAAAGGCCGTCTTTACACTTTTGGAGGCCCTGGGCACTTTACGAAAATGGGGCCCCTGTATGATTATATAAAAATGTCATGTGTAATAAAGGTATACAGAAAAAATCACATAACTTTGAATTAATATTTATTCTTTTAATTTTTTAAATAAATAATATTTTTTTTAATTCATTAAAAAGATAAATAATTATTGCAGCATTTTTTCCCTTTTTCGGATCCACTTACGTATGATCGTTTAGACATATGTATTTTGATTTAATATAGTATATTTGTATGCACTTCAAGAACACAAATGAAACACGCAAACTTTACACAGAACGATGATCAAAACGGAACATTTTAACTAGAAAAACACAAATTGAAAATACATTACAAACTTAACACAGAACGATGATAAAAAAATCAAATGAGCAAAGTCGCACACTAACACTACCAGAGTATATCTGAAAATTCCGCATGCGCGAAAACATACGCTTATCATTTTCTTTACTATTGAGCTATAGAACAAATAGTGAGAAACGTAATCTTTCATCTATCTCATTGAATGCACAAAAACAAAAACTATTTACTAGCCCCGTCAAATTAGCTTTCGCACAAAGCTGAAAATTGGCATGAATGTTGAGTTAACACTATTACAAATAATTTGTCGAAAGCCCCGATCGATCCGACGGCGACGTGTGGAAAAAAATTTATTCAAGGTCAAATGTTGCAAAAATTGTTTTTTTTTGCATTTTTCAGCTTAATGGCAAGTTTTATCATAAAAATAGGTGAGACAAAAATTATTCATCATGCAAGTATCTATAAAAATTGTCCATACACTTTTTCTCCTAAGAATCACCATTTTGGGGAAACAGCTATGCAAAAAGTTGAAAAAGTTGTGTTCTTCATAATAATAATATGCACACGTTTTCGCGCCACCCACCCGTGAGGTAGTTTGGCAGGTTTTTTTTAACGTGGTTTCCCCGATAGGCCTGTTCCACGATCTATTGTGGTCCTGTTGAGTTAAAAATTTTGTATCTAATTAAAAAATACTACTATTGAAAATGACGAAAACGGTGCAAGTAATGAGTAATTTAGGATAATTATTTGTCTGATTGATAATCATCTAATGGAACTTCATCCATACTGTCCTTTTTCTGCTTCCTGCTGGGTATAAGTAAATTGTTCAATGAGCGATGCATCTGATGTCTCCTCGCATATATCGTAATTATCCTCTTTTACTGGCGATTCAAACAAAAAAACACTTCAAAGCTGCCTCCCAAAAATCTTTCAAATGTAGACTTTATTCAATAAAGCATTTGTATGTAAAATTTTATGATCTTTTTTTGAAATAATTGTCAAAAAGATATTTTCAATATTTCGGCCGTTATAAGGAAAAATATTACTTAAGATAGTTTGGTTTTTCTTTAAACTGAATTTTATATTAATTTCCAATATCTTAAGTTGAGATAAGATATTTTGCCTCGCGTTTTCGAAGGGCGTTTTTAATTCTTATGTCCATTTAAGATGAGTTGCGTGTGCAAAAGTTGATCAAAAGAGATTTAAGATGATATTTTCTGGTTTTTATTTAACCCATTAACTCCCAAGTGTATTTAAAATTGGAAAAATCTTATTTTTATGGTATTTTCTGTTTATTAAGGTTAAAATAAGAACATTTATACAAAAAAAGTTTTTGAAAAAAATGTACGTTGTTGGTAATGAAGGTGTACTTTATATAGTACAATGGGATCATACATACTATTTCAATTTGAGTTCACCTGGAAATTTTTAAAACAGTGTTTATTAATACACAATGTAACATTTTACATTTCACAGCACCATTTGGATCGTAGATGGCACTGTCGACATCTGAATTGATTTGGTAATTTTTTGAGGAAGAATTAGTATCCTGGACTCTCCGCAATGCTTCGCTTGACAGTTAGCTTAGGTTGTCCTGCATTCAGACTGTGGAACCTAAAGGAGTGAAGAGTTATTGCTCTGGTGAATTCGAGTAGATCACCTCTATAATTATTCGTCAGCTTGTGGAGTCTCCAGGCATTGGAAACAGTGAACCAAACATGAAGGTGAAAATGTTCCACCACCACTTGTTGCCTCGAATTTCAATGGAATAGTATTTATGAATTGGTCATGGAGGTCCACACCACCCATATTTGTATTATAATTCTTGACCAAAAGAGGCTGGGGTATATTCACTTTTTGTGTTGCTCCTTGCTCCACCTTTTCACAATATCACACGGTTCGATCACATCGTAATTTGTGGCTATAGTAACTATGATGTTGTCCTTCCATTTTACAAAAAGCAATTTATGGGTGGAACCAAATTGGTAATCAAAACTACCCCCACTATATTTTTGAAAGACTTTGTAAAGTGGTAAAGGACATTTTCTAAGTCGGTTGTCGCGAGCCGTTCACGTTGCTCTGAAGTATTTATCTTTTAAGATTTTCATGAGCTCATAGCTTGTGAAGAAGTTGTCAAAAAAGATTACATGGTCACTCGGACATTTTATGGTCTAGAACCACTCTTGAACCTAGCGGCAGACTTTTCATGGAAAGTTTCACCTTTTTAGCTCCACGTAGGTGTCAAATTGGAATGAATAACCGTCTTTGCTATGTTCGGTTGCTTGGAAATCGGGTGAGGAAATTGATTTTCTCATACTTCTTTAACTCTGATAATGTTGTTCTCATATTGTCTTCATCTAATTCGCCTTCGTCAGTCACGTAGTCCACCGGTGGAGGAATCATGACGATATCAGCGTTGACGATATGTGCATTATTATGCAGTTCTTCCAGAGCAGATTTTGAAAACGTTTACCATAAAAGTGTTTGACAGGTATAATTTGAAAAACCATTCTGATCACTAGAAAAATAATGCATGCATGATCCCATTGTACTTTTGAAAGTACATCAAACTTTGGCTTTGCTTACCTCCGTATATACACACAAAAATATGAAGGGACTTGTATGCTCGTAAACTTTATGTTTGTTTCAAATAAAAATCAAAAAATAATTTTTAATATTTTGTAAATTGAAGTTTATATGACCACAAATGTTTTTGAAGGCCACAAAAAGAAAAATATTTCAGAATGCTTTTTACGAAAAGACAATTGGACAACAGCCTACACTGATTAAAAAATAAAAAAGTATCTGAAAAAATTCAAATAATATTGACTTTTGTGAAAACAAATTCAAAAAGATGATTTTTATTTAATAGCATGCTGTTAAATGGCCATTTGTAAAATTCATTTTACTGTACTTTAAAAAGTACAATGGGAGAGAATGGGTTAAGTACTTAATATAAAAAAATCACATTTGTTCTATAGAGCTTTAATAATAAAAAAATAAAAATAACGAAGACGTGAATTTCTTAAAAAAAAATTATAAAATCACATTTGGTTCACAGAAAAAAATAATTACAAAAAGAACCTGTTTAGATTTATTTAACTAATTTAATTAAAAATTATTAAAATAAAACATAAAATAAATTATTTATTATTTATTATTAAATTATTTAAAAAAACTAAATTCATTGGAAAAAACTTAAACTTAAGGACCTAAGGGACTCAAGGGCCTTTGGTGATTCCCTAGAGGAGAAATTGAAAATTGTTTTCACCTCCAAAACTAACGGTACCACACCCGTAGTGTAAGATCTCATTTATTTCGAAAACGGCTCTAACGATATTGATAAAATAAAAATTAAGTGAGCTATTATGAGCATGAACTATATTTTGGTTCAGACAAATTTTTGAATAACATGTTATTGACGGTACCTGCCGGTTTTTTTTTTTATTTTCGCCCCCGAAGTTTGAAATAATATTGTATATAAGAACATTCCCAAAAATATTAATTGGATTTATTGAAAAATCAATATATCTTCAAAATTTGTGAACGATTATTTTTTGAAATTATTTCCTAAAATTAATGGCTCAAAATTTTAATGGAATTAGTACGATGTTAAAGCTGTTTTAATATGAAACTAAGTTAAATCAAAGATTTAGCAAATTTTATTCGAACTTAAGCATCATACTTTCTCTACCCTTTTATTAAAGTTAAAATCATCGTAAAAGTATCGTGCTTTTAGAAACGCCACAAAAGGTCTGTTTACTTAGTTTTTTGTGTGAACTGTCATTGTTTTAGGTATGTTAAGAAACAATTTATTAAGAAAATTGGCTTAGTACGATACTAGTTACAAAATGTTTAAAATTATGAATGAGTTAGTAAGCTTCTTTAAAGTTAGCAAATTTTTAAGTAGTATCATACTAAGCAATTAATAATAACAGGCTGTTTAAAATTTTGCGCTAGTCGTTTTAGAGTTTTGCAGCAATACTACTATGTAATTATACTTAAAATTTTAAAGAAATTCTTTGTATAAAAAATTCTTTTAATAATAAAACGATTTTTGAGCTTTGTTTGCTTTAGTTTTCTGGAAATCAGACGGCAATTTCATACATTTGAACATTTTTATCTCATTAGATCCATGTTTTATATTTATAAAATGTATTTTAAATTCCAAAGCACTTTTACATAAGAGCAAGTTCGTGCGATCCAGTCGTGCATTTCAACTCTTCCTTGTTGTATGTAGATGTGTTTTATTAGTAATAACTTTTCAATCGAGTATGAAACAACACTGCCTGAAACACTAAATGAAAAAAGAACTGAATTATCAACTCATCCACTAAAAGAAAAACGTTCGCACAAAGGGAAATCCAGAACCAAACTACGCTTAAAAATATCTCATGTCCTTGTCATTACGGGCATTTTTTTAGGTTTGCAAACGGTAAAATATCCTATTATTACTTAGGGAGAGAAAAATTTCAGTTTTAAATTCAAAAAATTATTTTATGTTCACATAAGATGATTTGCGTTTTCACACTTTTTCGGAAGTTTTTTAAGTATTTTATCTTATGCTGACTTAAGGATGACTTTTGTTTCTGTTTGCACGCGCGAAAATATCTTAAGTCAACTTAATATGATTTACGATTTCACAATAATAAGAAAGTCTTCAGACAATATAATCTTATGTCTATTTTAGGTTTTACAATTAAGCAGAACACACAATCTTATGTGGACTTAAGATATTTTACCTCATGTAGAGATGTGTCTTTTGAACATAAGATGAAATTGTTTTTGTCTATAAAAAAGCAAAGAAGTGAGATATAGGGATGCCGATAAGATAGAACTGTAGTCCTTTAGAATGGCACTAAGGTTCAATAAAAACGCGAAATATCTTAAGTCGACTTTAGATACTTTACCTTTTCAGTCGAGAGTTATTCACAGCGGAGCATTGTTTATAGGTGCTTCATATTTCTGTTTTAATTTGAATATAATTCCGCAGGGAATGAGATTTAAAATGTTCAGCAAAGGTTGTTGTTCAGCAAAGAAAGTACGAATTCTGATCATTCTTTATGCATCTAAAATTGTATCGAAATATTTTATTTCTTGAAAATAGACCAATAAAGGTTAAGTGATGTTTCAACAATTGGGGGCCCCTGGTGATTGCGGGGCCCTGGGCCTGGGCCCAGTGGGCCCAGTGGTAAAGAGGGGTCTGGGTGAATCAATCGAACTCAGTGCCCCAATAGTGGCTGTCCTGTTTATTAACAAAGTCAACGAAGTCGAAATGTGCTTTGTCGCTTAAATGATTTATAACTTACTTACAATCTAATAATTATTTAAAAAAAAAATGAATCCTTTCAATCCGTTTTGGCTAAGTTAAATTGTTCGATAACAAATTGTTATCGACCACTCTCTAAAATCGCTAAATGCCAACTGACAAACTTAGTTCAAACAAAAAATGGTAAGTGAATAATATCCAACATCCAAACATAAATTGCACCCTGTATAAGTTAAGTACTATATGGCAAGGTATGAATTCGTAAAAACATCAAACTCGAGTATTGAATAATACTTTTTTTTTTTTTAAACTGTCACATAGATTCAAAAATTCTATTTAGCAACAACTAACTAATGTTAGAATGTTTCTAAAAAATGGTTATAAATGGTACCTCCGATTTTCAATTTTCACAAAGTGATTTTGATAAATTTTCTTATGTTTATGATTTGAAAAATTTTGAATTGTATTGTCATTGGGTATTGTGATATATGATTTTTGCTTTCCAGTCGCGTTTATGCTCACCGGACTTGCCAGGGGAAAAAAGGTCTATGAACCTTATTACTCACAATATTCTGTTACGAGTATTACAGTTTACTAGTATTTCGATTACTTCTGGCAATCGAATTTTTCACGAGTATTAATGCTTCTGTATTCTAGTCTTGCTGCTTCGTATCGTTTATACTGGTATTGGAGAATTCGAGTTTTGGTTTTAAATTCTGGCCCTTGGTTTCATGCAATTTTGCTTCTGATAATTCGGCTTTTAAAACTGGTCCTTTTATAATGCAGTCGGTCTTAAGGCGGTATCAGACGCTACTACCCTCATAGCTTCACTTCACTTCAAAACAGCAGGTACGCCCCTGATGGCACTCAAAACAGCACTTAAGACAGCAAAAGGTAAAAACGCTTTAGTACGTCAACAGGTACTACGCCCTGGTGAAACTAAAAACAGGTAACTAAAACGCTCTGGTACATCAGCCAGTAATACGCCTCTAGTGGCACTCAAAAGAGCAGGCTTAAAATGATGTGTTAGGTTAGTAGGTCCCAAAGCCCCTGGTGGCAATTAGGACGCTTGACTTCGAACTTAAAACCCTTACCTCTGGTCTGGGGGAACCCTTAGTAAGAAAGAGCTGGATAATCTCTCCTACCTACATATCTTTGACTTTCAACGAAACATCTTACGGGAGGAAGCCCTGAGAAAGCAATTAAAATTATATGCCAGAATCGTCTCCACTAAACTACAACCGGAGTTAAAATGATCAATAAAAACAAATTTTCTTTTGTCGTCTGACTTTGCGTATGACCGAAGGAGTAATTTTCGTTCATCTGTTAAATTTTCGCTGAAGATCAAATAATATGAACATCAAAGATTCAAAGGTGATGAACGAAAAATTGAATGTACTGCAGTACAGTTTATTCTCACTACATAGAATTATCAAAGTAAAATAAAGTTTAGTAGGATAAAATGCTTCGTTACAGTATGTAAATTTTCTAGAAATTTGTTTCGAACTCAAATATTTCGAAAACCTCATACTCGTTATTTTTTAAGCTTGATAATGAATAGTTTTTAATACTAGCTAAAAGATGTAGAAACAAAAATTTGCATTTATTTAAAATTAACTTGTACATCATCCAAATGTTAAAAATGGTTTTTGAAAATCGTAATTTTCTCGGCAACGACACTTAGAATTTTGTAATATTTTTTCTTTCGCTTAGTTTAAAACATTACCAACAGTACCTACCATAGAAACATTTTTTTTTTATTTCGACGTTCTCACTACTGGCATAGCTGATTTTTATGAATATTTTTATATAGTATTCTCTAAAAAGTTTTAAAATTTTGCCTATCAAAACTACTTTTTTAACTTTTGAAAAACATTAAATTTGTATATCTTAAGAACGGGTAAATTAATGTTTTTTTTTTGAAATTTAATTGTAATTTGCACAACAGAACTAAAGTAGGTTTTATAGTGAGCACCTGTCAGCTTAGACTTTATCTCACTACTTGGCCTACCAAGCACTGCGGGTTTAATTATTAGCTATTGAACAGAGCTCCCAGGACAAGTCCCAGTTGCTTTTTATCTTTGGAAGAAAGGTAGCCACTCCTTTCCAGCAGGTGCAAGTTCTTGATTCCTTGACAAACCAACTCGACATTGCTACCGATCAATGTTTCGTACGGTCTTGTCTCAAAGTACAAGCAAGCACGTCCATACTGTTCCAAATTTGCACTGTGCAGGCAGTACCACCCTTGGTCCGTGTTTTTCCATCTAACTGCTGTCGGTAACAAAAGCCAACCGCGTGACTTGGTTGGTATAACCACACTCACCTCGTGCTCTCTTTACAGAGGGCCTGTCCAATTAATAATGAGTCCAAGGTTTTTACATCCTGGGGGCTCTAATTAGCGGGAATAAATTCATAAGATCTCATTATTCCCGAGGTACCAAATTCAGGTTATTTTTCTATATAAATTAATAAATTAATTTAAATTAAATCAATATTATGAAGTTATTTTAAAATAAAAATTAAGCAAAGTTATGGAGTAGAAACTCCGTGGTGCAGACCATAGCTGACCGAAGACAACCACAATCTGCACCAATATTTACGATTAGTCTTTTTCGCCCTACAACGAACTAGGAACGATAGTCCTAATCTTTGTTCACCTTACAGTAAACTAGGAAAGACAATCCTAATATTTGTTCGCTTTACAACGAACAAGGAACGATAAATCTAAGAGTTTTCTTAATTGCCTAAGTCCCCAGCTACTCCCCACCACGACAAGGTAAAACCCATCGGGGAAGTGTTATTTGCACAACAATAAAACCTTTAAATATCGATCTTCATATCCCATAGTTATTATTTTAGCCATTTAAAAACTAAACTTTATTTATATATTTTTTTATTTTAACCCCCAGTTTCACAGTGAGAGTTTAAACTTAAGGTCTGTTGAACCTAAACTGGAGTTTAAATTTGAAGTTCAACTCGTCCGGTTTCACAGTCTTATCTGAACTTCAGTTCATTAAACGTAGTTTAAGTAAATTTTTTTTCTCTTTCTTGCTTTGTTTCAGTTGTGACCTGTGACAGGAAACAAAAATTAATAAAATGCACGACTGGATCGCACGAACGTGCTCTTATGTAAAAGTACTTTGGAATTTAAGATACATTTGATAAATATAAAACATGGATTTAATGAAATAATAATGTCCAAATGCATATAATTGCCGTCTGATTTCTAGAAAAGTATGAATTTATGCAAACAAACTTTCAAAAATCGTTTTATCATTAAATAAATTTTTTATATAAGAATTTCTTTAAAATTTTTCAAGAACAAAATGTAGGATCCGAATTTTAAGTATTTAGTAATATTGATTTTAGGAAATAATTTCAAAAAATAAAAGTTCATAAGTTTTGAAGATATTAATTTTTCAAAAGAAAAAAAAACTTTTCAAAAAAACCCAACAAATAATTTTTTCGAATATTTTTATATACAATATTATTTTAAACTTAAGGGGACTCCTGGTGAAAATTTTTGGTTAAAAGCCTTAGAGTCGTTAATGAGAAAGTCGAGAATAAAAAAACCGTTCTTTGACAGGTACCGTTAAAAACATTTTGCCCAAAATTTTTTTTTGACCCAAATGTAGTCCCTGTCCATAATATCACACATAATTTTTTTTATCAAAATCGTTAGAGCCGTTTTCAAGATAAATAAGATTTTGCATTACGGGTGTATAGAGGATACCGTTAGTTTTAGAGCTAAACAAAAAATTTCAATTTCTCCTCTAGGGAATCACTGAAGACCCTTAAGTATCGAGTTTGAAGAAAATAGTTCCAGTGGCTTAGGCTCTAGATCGAGGTACAGACATACAGACAGACAGACGGAATTGCCGGACACACTTTTTTTAAACTTCCGCTGTGAAACGGGGGGTACGTCTCTTAAACATAAAAACAAGTTCGTGCATTTAATTTTTTTTTAGTATTCATCATCCTCATCTTATACATAAACTATAAAATCTGATATATTTTAAATAATAAATCATCTTCACGCTTATCGCAATTGTCAATAGTTGTTTTTTATCAAGCAATTTATTAAATCGGTATTGTGCTTGACAGCCATCAATGAATAGTTGCTAAATTATGAATTTGTATCAATTCTCCATTGTGAATGGAAAAATCAGTATTGTCATTGTCAATAAATTTTCATCGACTTTATTGATATTTATGCTAAGTTTTCTTTCAATTGAAAAAAGTTGATTGACAAAGAGTATATTGGCACGAGAGGAACAAAAATGTAAAGATTTTGCCTTTATTTTCGAATTAAGGTTTTCAATAATTATTTACAGGACGAACGTAGTAAGCATTCAACATATAGAAACCTTTTCTATTATAATAAAAGTGCCAAAATTATTTTTTTTGGCGACCCAATTTTGATGTGTGTTCATTCCGCACAACCTATTATCCCAGGGAATAATACTGCACACAATTTTATGCCATTGAGGATCGATGTGTATCTTTTGGGTTTGAAGTAAATTTTAGCTGTGTTCGTCTCCTTAAAATTTCCAAGAAACTTGAACCAAAATTCTACGGAACCCATTTTTTTAATTACTTTTCTTAGTAAACAATAAGATATGTTCTTTTCTTGCATTTTATTCTTTTTATATTCTTAAATGTCTGCTAACAAAAAATTAGACATCAAAAATTGGACTCATTCACATTAATCCATTTTATCAACAATTCAAAATCCCTTTATCAATTGAATAACGTAACACCGAATTTCAAAATGATTGATAGATTTTTCGATATTCGGTCTGTTGCAAATTGAGAATCACAATAGGGGTGCTTATAAAAAAATCTTTAAAGAACCTGTCAGTTACAAAGCCTTCTTAAAGCGTATTCTTGCAGCACAACAAGCTTTTTCAGTCCCATTATGTACGTACCTTCCAAACAGCTGAAGCCGTAGTGCAGTCTGGAATGAAAAATCGCATATTCGTAAGTTCTTAAAGTGTTGTCAGTAGAAAACTATATATTACAAAATATGATCGCACGAAGAATGGACCCCTGCGGAACTCCAAAATTGATTTCTGTTAAAGAGATAAGGAAATAAATCCACGGAAGCCTGCATAATATAATTTTTTTAACGGATACTATGATCTTCTATTGCAAAGAGCATATCCTCGATGGAGAGACCAGTCCTTGAGAAACATCAAAATCCTACGCTTGACTATTTTTTTCAAATATTTTTACTATAGAAGGTAACAACAAAAGCGGTCTAAGATTGTAGCTAAGCATGAATGGAGGAGACCTAAAATTTTTTGTTGCTTTCGAAAGATTAAGACATTCAATACGTGAAATACCTTTTGATCATGTTTCGATTCCAAGGCTAGGAGACAGCGTATTGTAGTATGAAGGTACTTAGTATCTTCTTCTGCTCCTGCATGTAACTCAATGTGGAAAAGGAATTGAAGTGATCAGGTGGTATTTTATGAACACAATGAATTTGGTTGAGTGGGAATCAAGAAGCTTACAAGAAGAACCGAAATATGTTTTCAAAAATTATGTGTCAATAGTTAAATACATTAATTGATATCAAAGTTATGCTCGTTTACTTAATGTTGAAAGGCATTTCATTAATCATTTTTTGGGTTCGTTATTTAATTCATATCTGTATTGACCGGGGAATTTTGTTAAGGCTATGTTTTGTTTAGAAAGCACCCTGTTTATCAGCTTTTGCATCAATATCAAATCAAAAAATAGGAAAAGAAGAACGAACGGTTTATTTTTAATGTTTTTCAAAAGATTCTTGCATTTGCGGGTGCAACCATCATCATTTCCGTCTAAAATTACCCTAAGGACTTCTTTTCAACCAGCAACACCGCCACCGCAGCGCCGCCATGCTGTGTCGTTGCCGGACATCAGTCCTCACTTTTCTCTACCTCCGGCTATAAGATTCTATTGTAGAGCACGACATGCCACTCAGGGCTTAAATGGCACCCAAGAAATTTCCAGAATAATATTCTCCACATTGCATGAGTTGTTCCTTTCTTCTTCTTCTAGATTTTTTTTTTTCGTTGTACGCCTAAAGAAAGGACCTAGAATGTTATGGCAATGGAAATGGGAGGATCAAGTGGACTCGATATGCAGGGCACCAGTGCACCTAGTTTTTGTGTACTTAACATAAAAATTCATATTTTATCAGACGACTAGGACGATGACGATGACGGCAGAATGAATGTGTGCGGTTGTGTGTGGTTTATGCATGCAATAGCATATCCTTGTTTCCGTTGGAATAGAAATCGGAAGAAATAAATAAGCACTTGTGCAGAGGAAAAAATAACACCCTTCGCCTCTCCGCAATCGGTCCCCACTGGTTCCTGGGTCCATACATACTTGCACAAAATATCGTGAATTGTGATTTTGTTAAGAAACTGTTTTTTGCTTTTACTCTTTTTGTTGTTGTGTTTGTTCGATTTTCCTATTTATATAACAAGGATTACGTTGCGCACCATGTGATCCTTTTTTTTTATAATGACGATGTAACAAAATACTTTATGGGCTTATCGGAATAAAAATCGAAGTAAAACCATTGTACCCGTCTTTCGTTTATTGCGATTTGTGCAGAGTAATGCCAAATGGTCTTGGAAGCTTAACAATAGAGCTGAAGCAATGTTGTATAGATTTATAAGTCGAAGTTTACATATTGTCGAACTAAACGATGTATGGATTTTGTTGAAATGGAAAAGTGAAATGCAGAAATTGGTTTGTTATTGGTTTCTTTTGTTTTTGTTTTTTATTATGGGATCATATTTTTGTATTCGAATTTAAATTTATTGTTAAATAACCAATAATTGATTCATAAAGGAGGCGAATTTGTTAACAAGAAATAACTAAGTTCCTGTTGAACGAGATAAGCAAATCTGCAGAAGTCATTAGACAGACAGAAAGAAAGGTGTTTCAAAATGATATTTGCTTGCCATTTTTTTGGGAATACACAGTTTTCTTTTACCAATTAGATACAGACAGACTATGGCTTTTGAGATATTATAATCGTAAGAAATATTGCATACAATAGGAAAAGGCTCAAAATTAGTTTTTGTTCTTCATATAAATTTTCGGGACGAACAAATTTGTTCCTAATTCAAAAAAAAAAAAAAATTTGGATGTTATCAGACAAATTTATTTTTAGAATAGCTAAAATAAATCCTTTAATAGTTTGAGCTAAAAAATAATTAAAAGTGATTTGATTTCTAGTACCCCTTGGTATAATGGTTAGTGCGTTGAACCAGGTTCTATACAACGGAGCCAACATAAACAGAATTAATATTTTTTTGTTAAAGCTGATTCGGGGTCACATTGCAAGAGCGATGTCCTCGACAAACAACCTTTTTTTTTTTGGGCTTACTACACCAATTATGAGTATTATGAAAGTGTGTGTCTAAGTTGCTTCATCCCACCCGATGCATTCTTCTACTTAAACCATCGAGGGCTGCTTCAGGATAGAATGGAGATTCCGTTAATCTACCATTTCAGCCGTAGACCTGTGGATAGGCGGCTCCTTAATAGTCGAGACCTCCTTGCACAAGCCGGAGCAGAACGCCTTCGGTTCAGAAGGACTGTGTGCGATCGGCAATGGAGTGACATGGGGAGACAGGAGAATCAGTTATGGAGGTTAGAATTGATTTATTAGCGGACTTACATAGGCTTAAGTGTCGAATTAATAAGGTAGGGACAGTGAGGGTGGCACAAAAATAAGAAATACAAAAAATCTTGCTGTGGCTATTTTAGTTTTAGGTAAGTAGTTTTAGTTTATTTTTCCACTACTCCTACGCGCCATCGTGTACGGTTTCTAGAGATGTTCCTCAGCTCTTTCCAACTCTTCTCCAGTTGTACTGATTCCTCTTCGACCGTTCTTCGCCAAGTACTTCTGGGTCGGCCCACTCCTTTGCCGCGCTGCATGAGAGGGTTCCATTGCATCGCTTGACTCGTAATGCACTCGTGGTCTTTTCGAAGCGTATGTCCAATCCACTGCCACTTACGTTTTCGTATTATGGAGTCGATGGGTTTCTGACCTGTCCTCGCATGAAGTTCATCATTGGAGATACGGTTAGGCCAGATGTTTCGCAGACATCTACGAGTATTCACGAACGTTTGCAACTTTCTTGTGACAGTGGGTGTTACTTTCCAAGTGCTGCATCCATAAAGAAGCACGGATACTACATTGGGGCGGAACAGTCGTAGCTTGGTCTTTAGGCTTATAGAGTTGTTTCTCCATATTTTGGACAGCATTCCGAACGCAGCCTTTGCTTTCCCGATTCGGCTGTTTATATCTAGTTCGGTCCCACCATCAGTAGGGACAATACTCCCAAGGTATTAAAAACTCTCTTTACCTTCTCTACTGGTTGTCCAGAAATATCTATTTGAGTAGATGAGGAAGTTCTAAGGCTGATCCTTTTAGTTTTTGCCGTATTGATCTCCACCCTTGTTGTCATTTGATAGAGATCCATGATCCTATATGAGAGAGTAAGCACACGTCATCCACGTAGTCCAGATGTTTCAGGTTTGATAGCAGATTTGACTGAATTCCTCCATTTAAAGTCGACAAAGCTGCATGTAGAATATACATATATATAAAAACTAAAAAAAAGTTTTTTTTTAATTTCTTCTAAGTGAAATGTGAAATGGTTGAGAATTATGATTCACTAGCTAAGGCTTACTCTGAGCCACCATGGCCTCTAATTTATTTTATTTTTTGGCTTCTTAAGAAAATATAAATTTATGCAAAACAAAATTTTTTTTTTAACCATAATCCAGCTTTTACTAAAATAATTTTTTTTAATCTGCGAAATAGTTTTGTGTAAAAAAAAACTTTAATGGTTATTTTTGGTCTTAAAAATAGAAGCAAATGTTTAGAGAGAATGATACTAAAACCTTTTTTTTTGTTAAAAGATGTTTCAACCCACCCTACAACAAGTCAAACTATGTGGAACATATCAAAACTGATCTATCAAAAACATTTTTGCACGATACTCAATATTCAATTTACATAAATACTTAAAGTATTTAGTCTACACAGCGGAAGATTACCTGATATCCTTTCGAAAGCAGTACTTAAGAAAATATTAAAATATTTATATCTGCCAGGCCTGGTCAGGGCTTTTCCAGGAAGTAGGTGTATTTTACAGCCCCGAATTCAGCAATTCCGAATAGAAAATGCTCATCACACACTTTTCGACAAGCTTAAACAACAACATTGGAACACTTTTACTGATCATGTGCTCGAACTATTTCGATGATACAATTTTTTGAGACATGATATGTATGTCTTGTCCTAAAACCACATTGTGGGTTACTTGATTTGAATCCAAGTGCTTTCTGAAATTACACTGTCGGCTTATGCGCGATGTGTAATCTTGATGCAACAGAAAACATATACCACTTTGTCAGCATTTGTCCTATTTTCAAAACCTAACGTAGACTTTCTCTAGCAGCTGGACCGATTGATCGCACGGAGTTTCTCAACACAATATTAAACGGCAAATGTTACTTAAGATATGCTCTGTTGTAGATTTTTATACATATAATTAACTTAAATTCAAGCGAAGTAAATTTTTAAACTGTAAAACTTTTAATCTGACAGACAGCTTTAGCAAGGTATTGCCATATTTAATTTTGTAAACCAGCATAATCTTGTTTAAAAATAAATAAATAAATTTGGTGGTGCAACAGCTCGAAATGAACCAAGACCTAGGAACTTTGTATAACAAAATTGGCATCTATAGAAATTCAATAATTTGGATGTGCTATCAGTTGGCGGTACCATCGATCAGACCTTCTTTAAGAACGGTACGATGGCACTGCCATCACCATCAACGGAATAAGCTACCAATCGATGATGACCAATTTTTTTTTGGTCTCAAAGCTGATGCTTAAATGGACATTTTGCAGCAGCGATTTGTGGGTATCGATTTCCCACGCAGAAGTGACGTGAATTGCAAGCAAAGATTGTGTGGGTGGATTCCATTTTCTTGTAGGGTTTCTTTAAATCGAAGGTATATTCCATATAGTCACTCTTTGGCGAAAATTTTCTCTAAGTTGGGTGTGACCAATTTTATTGAACGTCATTCCCGTCATGCCCTAAGTGATTGTAAATATTATAATTAGGTTTTTTGGTCTCGATAAAAAATTTACATTTCCCATATGGACCAAAACGCGAAAAACGAAACCACAAAGAAAAAAAAAATATTTCAAATTTCGCGGGCTTTTCGCCATTTTTATTTTTTATACATCCCAAAGTAACGAGTAACATAAATTTCAAAGAGATATTCGTTACTTACTTCGCGATAAACACGTTTTTCTTTGATTCCTTGAAATTAAAAAAAAAATCTAAAATACAAAACGAAACAAAATGGTAAGTTTTATTAATTCAAAATTAGTTTTTTAAGTGTTATCCATTTTGGTCACATTAAGTAAGTTTTGTTGAAAGTATAGGGCTTAAATATTTGGAAAAACAAATTGAAATCAGCATTTAAAATAACAAAGAAACCCACCGCAATATTTGATGTAACGTAACAGTCCAATAACCTTAAAAGTTTATTTTTCCATGCTTCTATTATATCAACATATTAATAAAACTATATTTTCTCCGAGTAGTTTTAGTCTATTTTAAAAATAAAATAATAATTCTGTTGTGTACTCAATAATGCCGTTGTTTAGAACAGAAAACAGTTTGTAACGTAACAGTCTTTCTTCGTTTCAAATTAAAAAATTGTAACTATATTGATTTCATAACCTCAATCATACTTCTAATGTTTAGGGAAAGCTTAGTAAGACCCAAAAGAACAAAAACTATGAGCCTTATCATAGTACCCGATCGGAACGTAATTTTCTCCGATTTCTACGAAATGTACGAATTTTGTATCATTGTAGCCGTTCCGATAGGGCAATCGGAAAAATCTACGAAAATAAAGTTTGTGTGCGTTGAAAATGTCAAATCCTTGCGTTGCATGCGGATGAAATGTCAAAATTGCAGCATCGCATGGTGAATTCATGCGATTTATGAAGATATTTGATTTCCGATTTCTCCGACAGCAAATTATAAGTGGAAAATTTTCCAAAGAAAAATTAAAAACGAATAAACTTTTATAATTTATAATTACTTTTATAATTACAGTTCTTGATTACCTGCTTGAAGGCAAAGTGACGGATCCAAAAGTGCATCAGTTATTCTTTGCTGACGATGGAGCCATCATAAGTGAAGACCCGATATCCCTACAACGAGCACTTGACGTATGGGTGGATGTTCTAGAAGGAAGTGGGTACCGCATAAGCGCGAAAAAGACAGAATACCTATGCTGCCCATTTTCTGATCCACACAGGCCTATTCCAGACATTTATTTGAATGGAGTAGTGCTTCCCAAGTGTGAAAAGTTTAAATATCTGGGGTCTATGATAAATAACGAAGCTACTTGTGATGACGATATCAATCATCGCGTAAGCGTAGGGTGGATGAAGTGGCGGGAAAATTCTGCTATCTTCTGTGACCGAAAAATGCCCCCTAAGCTGAAAGGAAAGCTCTACACTTCAGTTGTGCGTCCAGCACTCACATCGGTTCACAATGTTGGACAATGTACAAAAAGTATGAGAGTAAGCTAACGGCAGCTGAGATGAAGATGCTTCGTATGACAGCAGGAGTTACAAAGCTTGATCGAATTAGAAGTACGAAGATCCGAGGAAGCCTTCATGTTAAGAATACCATTTCCCAAAAAATTGAACACGACCGACTCAGTTGGTATTGCCATGTTCAAAGGAGAGATCCTGAGAACCCCGTCAAAAAGGCAATATCATACAACGTTCCAATTCGGAATAAAAGAAAGGTAGGCCTAAACACTCCTGGTACAAACAAATGCAAAAACACCAGCATTCAGTGGCCTCAGAAATGGAACAATACAAAACCGGGAGGCTTGCCGCCGATTTCTGAGGTCAACCCGGCGAACCCCACAGGCGGATCACTAGTGTGAAGCAGATACGTGGGAGAGTTATGATCCCCTCGACATCGAGATCATAACAGCGCCGAAACAAAGGAAGAAGAAGAATTACTTTTATAATTTATAATTACGCTGTATCTGAGTTAGAAAATATTTGATATATTTCTTAAGAATATTCTTTTTTCTTTATTTAATTTTCTTTATTCATATCTTTCCGCTTTCAATAACACTATCAATGATTCTTCTTTGCTTATTTGACACGAATCAACACTTTATTAATTTATTGGCGTTTACGTCAAATACACGCGTTAGTAAACGTCGGTTTTTTCCGTTACGAAACAGATACCATGAAGGAAATAAACGTTACGATCGTAACGATACGATGATAAGGCTGTATATATGTATGTAAATAGTTTAAAAAGGACGGAAAAGTTTGAGAAGTTGTTGAATTCTAAATTAGAATTGATTTATATTTATTAACAAAGCACTATTTATACTAAAAGTTTGTTTAAATTCGATAAACAAACTTAATAAATTATTACAATGAATGATTGATGAATTTATCTTAAATAAAGTAAAATATTATTATTTTTAAAATTAAGCGGAAATACTTAAAGTAAGTTAGTGGATTAATGGATCGCCATAATTTCGATATGTACTTACCTATAACGAAAAATAAAGTTTTTTTTTTTATTTAATTTCTATGTTACATAAGTTACCCTTTTTTAATGTCTAACGATAAGAAAACCAAATACATAACTCTAAAAAAATACAATTTTAGCCATTTTCGATGCTGACTTTAACTCTTAAAAGAGCCAAGATCGCACGTGTAACGTAACAGTCTTTCCATGTAACGTAACAGTCCCAACATTTTTCTTTCCACAGAATCTAAAAATACAGTATCTAGTGTAATTAATATTTTATTTGGTACTTCCTTTCTTAATCTCAGAAACCTCGTACCTCACGTTTGAAATAGTACACTAAAAGAGCAGACTTATTGCATAATGTAATGCAACCTCAAAATCTACTTCCAAATTCATGTAACGTAACAGTCCTGCTAAAACATTTTTAGCGTTTAAATGACAGTCCTCACTGATTTTTAAATTAATAGAAAATGTTAGTTAGGAAATCTATTTTGAGAAAAAAATTGTAGATATTGAAAAAGTTTTCAGTTTCATATATTTTCAGGTAAATTTGTATTGAAATATGCGTATGAATGTAACGTAACAGTCCGCGTTTTGGTCCATATGTTCATTTATGATTAAAGGAGTTTTTTTTTTAGAAAACTGCCTTGTTTTTGTATCATTCTTGTGTATTTCATGGAAAGCTTCATCAATTTTGTTCCAGGTTTGCAAAATGATCCTTTTGAATTATCCAAATAAAATAACATTCCAAAACTTACAACAAAACTATTTTTGATATGTAAATGTACAAACAAATGCAAAAACACCAGCATTCAGTTGGCCTCAGAAATGGAACAATACAAAACCGGGAGGCTTGCCGCCGATTTCTGAGGTCAACCCGGCGAACTCCACAGGCGGATCACTAGTGTGAAGCAGATACGTGGGAGAGTTATGATCCCCTCGACATCGAGATCATAACAGCGCCGAAACAAAGGAAGAAGAAGAAGAAGAAAATGCGATAATATTACTAAACTAGTTCGCTTTATGAAGTCTTTCATATTTTAGGACAGATTTGAGCTTTTTTAACACTTTCCAAAAAGTCAAAATTCATTATTTGGGTCTTCGTTTACGTTAACCTACTATAATAGCGGATCAAATATTAAACTCAAATTTAATGCTCTGAATTACGCACTACAAAATCAAAGGAGCTCGTAAAAAAGGAATTCCATTATCCTTTATGTGTTATTAATTTTCTAACAAGAAACTTTTCGGCAGCTAACATGGATCTCTGATAGAACAAATACAATGAACGAGTACAATTTGCCTAGGTACCTGCACGTGCTTACCATGAAATATATGTACAGGGTGGCGCATAAGTAACGTTAGGATTTAATTATAATTATAATAATTATTAGAAATAATTATTAGATTAATTATTCAAGATTTTTTTTTTCAGAATAAACTTTAAAAAACTTTTTGTAACAACGATCTCT
>OZ007554.1:212560333-212873430 GCA_963931855.1 Philhelius festivus | reverse complement strand
ATTATTAATATAGGTACTATAAGGCAAGTAGTTATGCATTCGTAAAAAAAATCGAACTCGAGATTTTGATCAAACTTGACATTACGATGATAGCGAAGACGAAAAAAGTGGGTCTGGCGATTCTGTCTGTCTGTCTGTTCGATTACAGCTAAACGGCTCGGCCGATTTTCTTCAAACTTGGTAGATATGGGTTTTAATAATGCCATACGATTTTTTTTTCTCAAAAACTGTTCCAACGATTTAAAAAAAAAATTCAAAAAATTTGATTTAGTTAAACCTAGGTAATGGGACCATTTTTTTTTGTTTTTGATTTTCTCAAAAACGGTGCCACCGATTTTGATCATTTTTTTTATGCTAAAGCTTCCCAGCAGTTTGAATATTATTGTGTATTCAAATTCTCCAAACAATTTTTTTTTTGATTTTTAAAAAAACTTTCAAAATTTTTGTTTGAAAACACAATATTTCGAAAACCCCATGCTCGATTTTTTTAAAACTTGATAAATAAAAGTTTGGAAAAATAATCTACAATATATGAGCAAAATAAATTCATTTTACCTAAAAATAACGGTACCCTCCATACAAATGTTAAAAAATGGTTTTCGAAAATCGTATTTTTCTCGAAAACGGTTCCGAGAATTTTGCTTAAATGTTTTTTCTTTCTATTATTTTTTAATACCTGTAATTTAATAAAAAAAAAATTGAAAACAAGATATTACTGACTGTACCTACCATAGAACGATTTTTTAAAATTTTGAATTGCTCTTTATCAGCACAATGGATTTTAATGAAATTTTATAGAGAGAAGCTTCTAAAAAGTATAAAAAACATTTGCATTTCAAAACTTTAAGAAAAATATTTTTCTGAATTAACAAAAAAAAATCAATTTTTTGTGTTTTGAAAATTCAATATCTCGAAAACGGCTCAATACTTTTTTTTGTAAATTAAATTTTTATTCATACAAAAATAAAAACTTCAAATTGGCGTACCAACATTTTTTCTTAAAAATGTTTTAAAATTTTCTTATCTAAAACCTTATTTTTTAAGAAACCACTACAAAGACTTATAATTTTTGTTCTTGCATAAATCTATATTTGCTTGAATCACATGGCATCCTATTCTTACCTTTAACTACTAAAGAAGTTTTTCTTAGTCATTTAAAAAATGAATTTAATGCTTATGAACAGTTTCTCTAATAACATTCATTTTTGAAATTCTTAGTCTTTTACATAAGAGCAAGTTCGTGCGACCCAGTCGTGCATTTTATTTTAAAGGCTATTGCATTTCTTTCAAAACCTGAGCAGTTACAAGATCTTACCCTGGTGATGTTGGCACATGCTTCTTACTTCTTCGAGCGTAATAAAAACAAGAGTTCTAGATTTGTCACTTTTTTTCCCAGTTTATTTGACATAAGGAAGGCATAGCTAAAACGGCTAAGAAAATAATTTTAAATAAATATTTGTTTGACGTGGCGTAAACCCGAAGTAAGTGCTTCGTCTCGGTTTAATAATAAATAAAAATAATAAATAAGGCTGTAAAGGCTTAAGCAGACTATTTGCTTAAAGTCTTTGAGATCCCTGCGACCCGACTTACCATAAAAATAGTCCTCAAAGCTATCCATAACAAAAACAGTTGGTATGGAGATTGGTTGGAATTAGCCCGAGGATGTGAAATAAGTTTGAGCGTTAAGCCTAGTACGAAGATCGGAAAAAATTTTGTCTCCCATACATTTTTTTTCTTGGGACAAATTTTGTCTCGGATATTTTTCCGTGCAGTACGCAGTTCGCGCGCAAAATTCATACTATTGTGAATTGCTCTACAAAATGTCTCCACTAAATTTTGCCAGGAAAAAGAATGATACAAGCATTATTTTGCGGGACAAATTTTGACAGCCGAAATTGATTTTTGTCAATACTGGTTTTATATAAAAGGTGCTAATGCTTGTCTTGAGAGCATCAAGAGGAGATTCCAAAAAGGTATGAACGACTTTTGTAAGACAACGCGTTCCAGAGATACACTAAAAAACACAGTAAATTAGATTTCATCTCTCCAACTTCAAACTTTTGCGCGAAATTTGGAAAAGTTTCGTAGAGATTAAAATTGTAGAGATAAAATTTGTCTTGTCTCGATTAGGCGTACTAGGCTTTAACGTGGAAGATATATATTGAGTAGTAAAAGTCATATTTACAAAATAATTGAAAAAGAAGATGAAGAATGTAGAGCGAAATATATAGCTGAAGCATCAGGTTCACTGGCCAGATCAATTAACAGTAGCTCAATCAAAATCTATTGGAAAAAAATATTTTTCCAGATACAAATACTGTACACATGATTGACACAATGGTCACTGGTCAGGCCTCGACTCAACTCAACTTGAACTTTAATTCCCACAGATCTGATCTACTATTGGACTACAGTATATGCAACTTAATGGAACGGGAAGACGTCATTCATTTCGCCAGAAGGCGCCCAACTCTCAGGAAAACTAGGAGATGTATTTTTAGATTTGATTGAGTATTGCAGAATTTCATTGAAGTATAGGGAGCGAATACTTAATGATAATTTGTGAAAATAAATACATGTTAATACTCGTACCTCTGATGTTTGTATTTGTACTACTAATAATTCACAAATTAAAAATTTATTTTTTAAGGGAAAACATTTTTGCGTTTATGATTTGTATTTAAAAAGTTTAAATGATTGGAAGATTGCAACTTTTCCCTTCCCAGTTTTTTTCACTTAACCATGGGTAAAGTTGACAGAATTGAAAAATAAAAACTTGTCAATTCACTGACTCTGTCTGGCCTTAAGGCAGGCTTTAATGCGCAAACTTGGCAAGAATGGCACGAACAAATGTTATGAAAATTGCTTAGTAACAAAAGAATCAGAAAATTTCCTTGACTATCAATCTTAATTCTTAGTTGGTTATAGAAGTTATGGAGTTGATGTGTTCTATGTATTCAAGCTTTCCGTCGAATGACATACCAAGGACAGACATACCGCTAAAACGTGATTGGGACACACCATTAAACAAATAATTAAAATTAGTAAGAGGAATCTTCCTCGAAAAACTCAGTCTTACATTTGTCGATATTAAGAAGCAAGCATTAGGGAACACATCATTCAAAAAACTATTTAAGACCACAATTCAATTCTTCACAATCAAGAGAATTTGAAATGCATAAATGAGACACTTCGAGTGCTTCAACACAGATGGTAAATCATTTGTAAATATAATAAAGAGTGAATGGTCTAAATGGCTGCCCTGTGGTATTCCAGGGTAAACGCTTAGTTTTAATAGCAATATACGATATAGGAGTATAATATCAAGTGCCTTACTTAAATCAGGGAAGACACAATTCAATTGATTTCTTCTTTTGAATAAATCGTTACCAGTTTTAGCTAACTCTATGAAAAAGTGACTGTCGAGCGCCCTCTTGAAATCCATGTTGATTTATAACAATAAATGATTTTCCACATAGACGGACAGAGTGTCACAAATTATAACTTCAATTTGACAGTATTTTTTTGAAAGAAAATCCTGCCGATGCTGCCGATGCTGCCCCCAAAAGGCCTTTAAGAAAAAACAAAAGAATAAAATAAAGAAAGCCAATTAATAAGTAGATATGAAAATATTGATTAAAAATTCATTTCTAATCGATAATAATCGCGTATAAAACTTTTCCCCCATTCCATAATTTTCTTACATTTCTCTCATTATTTCTCCAAGCAATCTATGTACTCGTATATTAAAATTGGTGGAGAATATTCCAGTTTACCTCAAGAGAATCCTTTAGCAAAACTAAGTGTCTGACAATCCATAACAAAACAAAGCAAAGGACAAAATGACAGCCGGATGTGTTCACAATATCACACTTCCTCTTTTGCATATACATAAATATACCTACGTTACGTCCTTATCTAAAATACTGCAGAAGTTGTCTAGGTGCACAATATAGTATACACATTTTCAAATTGCATGCATATAATACTACGTCCACAATAAAGTAACCTTGAGTTTCTAGTTCCTAGTTCCTATAGACCATCATCTTCTAACCCAGATTGAAGAAGAGCGCACAGCATAAAGGAGAACTGTCACCAATTAAAGTTGTCCTCTTATTTATGAGCCGCTAGAAAAGAAAACGGAGCAGACAAATTGGCCCAATTTCCCGCCAAACATATGTATGACCGCCAGGCAAGGTACCTATATACTCGTATGTACATGCAGTATGGTGGTGGATAGGTTTAATGTAAGTACCGAGGACTCTATGAGACAATGGGTATACGACAGTATGTTATGTCCTCTAAACCGAAAACACTAGAGGCTCCTGCCAACAGACACGGTCATGAATACAATTTCGAACTTTTTTCATTTCCATATATAGTAGTAGTATCTACAAAGAATGGGTCTTTTACAGCGACTCCTTAGCCAGCAACACTCTTGATATTGTGCACAAACAGGGTATCCCATAATTGTCGTACATTTTCTATTTTTTTTTTTTTTAATTCTAAATATTGCTTTTATAAATGCTGATGAATAAATAAAAAAACCTTGGAAACCCAAATTACCGACTCAGGCCAAATAGTTTTTCAGAAATGAAAAAAATATGACGACTGGATTGCATGCTTTTGATCTTGCAGTTTAAGGTCTCACGAATAAATACTTCAATTATGGCTTCCAGTGCGTCAATCAAAGCGGGCTTGTCGCTATAGACATGAGCCTTAACATAGATCCACAAAAAATAGTCCAGAGACGTTAAATCGCACGATCTAGGCGGCCAATTGACCGGCCCCAAACATGAAATAAATTGTTCACCGAACTCGCCTCTCAATTGGTCCATTGTTACGCATGCTGTGTGGCATGTGGCACCGTCTTATTGAAACCACATGTCATGCAATTCAAGCTTTTCCATTTTGCGCAAAAAAAAGTTTATTATCATCGCACGGTAGCGCCCACCATTTACAGTAACGTTGCGATTCGCATCATCTTTGAAGAAATACGGCCCAATGATTCCGCCAGCCCATAATCCGCACCAAACGGTGACTTTTCTCAATGCATTGGTAGCTCTTGCAATGCTTCTGGGTACCTTTCACTCCAAACACGGCAGTACGTATTCATTCAACCAGAAATGAGCTTCGTCGCTGAAAACAATTTTTCGATAGATCTTAGCCGCCTCAGTAGGTCGATTCAACTGACCATAAAATGGAAGAAGCGCGCGATGAACTTTCTTAACAGAGCTGTCAAAACCATTGTTGCCAAAATGAAAATAACAAAAAAATCATCATTTTCAAAAAAGACATGCGGATTTCGTATTTTAATGCAAACGCACTCTCGAACTCTTTTATGATTTGACAATTTCATGGTTTATATTTATATTGGTATTTTTGGCTCTGACATCGACAACAGTAAGTTTTTCCATCTGTCCTACTCCACTGGTCTCCTTCCGAGTGGATGGAAAGCAGCATTTGTCCAGTCTCTAAAAAAGGCGAATCTTCTCTCCCTCTAACTATCGTTCAATTGCACTCACGTACCTTCTTTCCAAGGTCATGGAAACACTGATTAATTTATTATACTCTGTCCAACAAAAATTGTCAGCGCCTGATGCACCTTCACTACAATGCGTTATGAAAAATTCCACTAAAAAAAGAGCAAGCCACTGACTTTTCTTAAGGAATTGTTGTTGTAATTCTTTGCAAAAAGTTGTACACCCCAACACAACCGTCGTATCCCACTGCTGATGACGATGAGATACTGTCAAGACTCAAGAGTGTCAATTTTCACTCAATACGATCGTGCGCTCTTTATCTACATCAAAACAGAGTTACCATTATCATTCTTAATCGCAAGCAAGGAGCTTTTTCAGTGGTTTTTATTAAGGAGCTTTTGGGAATTGAAGCTTTTGAGAACACATTTTAAGAAGATGAGTATGTTGAGTGTTGTCGTATTGCTTTTCAACTTAAAAAAAAGCGCCTATTATCTTACCGCTTGGTGTTGTGGGAAAAGGTAAATTGAATATTGTTTTCAGTCGTTTTGAACCGGCAGACGGTAGCCCTACGCGTTTTTTACTTTCATTTGCGGCGATTTATAATGTAAACTACGGAATCCCTGTGAGAGCTTTAAAAGGCGACACACTTATGCATGGCAATGCAACGAGAATGAGAGACAAACGTCCTATCTTCCTTGTACTGACAATTTTTGTTGGACAGAGTATAGAGGAATTTGAAATATACAAAGCATACAAGACAACACAGGACAAAGTACTTAACGACAAGTTAACAATAAAAAACAATACTCTATTCAACACAGCGATAAAACACCAAAGAGGACAACAGCAGTAAAGGAGACAGACATAAGCAAACAATAAAAAACCAATTCACAATAGAATAACTACAAAAACAAAAACAGAACCCACATAAAATAAGTTAATTGGCAAACACCAGTAAAGTCTAACAAAAGCCCGAAGATGGATTTTCAAATCCGAAACGCATCGCTATAAACAAAATAATTATATGTTGTCATAAAAAGGTTAAACTATAAAGAAATAAAATAAAAAAAAACTTCAATTTTAATTAAAAAATTTTTATTTTTAACTTTAAATTTCTATGTATGATCGACTCCAGCAAAAATGGTTGATTTATATTACGAGAAGGTTGAAATGGCGACCACTGGCAGTCTAGCTCTAGCAATAATCCCAGAAATGCACCATTTTGAACTTTTGTATAGAATTGATATAGGGAATTATGGACATGGACATTTACACTAGTTCATCCAATTCGGATCGAGTTAAAAAAGAAAGGCTGTAGCTAAATTTTTTATTAAACTTTAAACTAGGTAAACTTTGATTTTTTTTTTATTATCATTCTGATGGCACGTGGTTTTCTTATTGTAAGTCCGAAAATTAGGAGAGAGTGGGGCACATTTGAACACTTTTTGCTTTCCAGACTGATAACACCTAAAATATTCGGGCAATTGGCCTGATATTTTACTGACATGGAACAGTGGTATTGACCTTCAATTTAGAAAAATATTTGGTCCATTTAACGAAATATTTATATTGAATTTTTATTTCCAACCAATAAAGGTTCTTATGCTCAAAATACCCCATGTATGGGGCAGTTTTGAACTTGGAAGGGGCACTTTTGAACAGTGATATAATTTTTTAAAAGAACTTTAAAATTTTCTTTTTATATTAATTTTTTAATAAGAACTTATCAATAAAACTCAAAATTAATACTTTTGTTATATCATTTATGTACTCATGTATTTGTAGAAAAAAAAAAAAAAAAAAACAAAAATCCACAAAGATTAATTAGACAAAAAAAGAAGAGATAACAAATTGCTTGAGGTTGATTAAATTCTCTTAAATGTCTTAAATATTAAAAAAAAACTAATCGGGGCAGTTTTGAACATATTCAAAAGTGTCCCAACATGCTTTTTCAAATCTGCTTCAACTGTTCGGGTGACATAAAATTTATAATAAATATTTAACTGAAATATATCCAGTAACTAACTTACCGTAATTAAGTTTAAAATTTATTTTTCCTCCAAAAAAATTTCTTAATGTTTTAAAATCGAGCAGTAATTCTTTTTAAACTCGTACAACTAAAAAACGAAAACAAAACACTTCCACTAGCAAAAGGACCTTTAACCTCTAAGAGACAACTGAGAGAATCAAGAAGAGTAAATGACGTTTATGGATATGGTATGGACAGGTTATAATTTTAAATTACTTTTAAATAATATGCCTTGTGTTGAAATGTGCCCCACTCTCCCCTACTCTACATGGGATATTATTTGTTTTTCTTTTAAATTAAAAAAAATATTTTTTATTACGATAAACGAACTTTAAGGTAAGTTTTGAATTTAAAAAACACTCGAACTTGAAATCGTATCTCGGCTTATATCCTAAAACGCTGAAGTGGTTTTTTCAAACTCTGTATTTAGCGTTCTTTGGTTATTCCCTAGAAGAGAATTTAAAATTTTGTTTCTTGGTGCCAAAACTAATGATATTTTTTCTACAGCCCCGTTATGCTAAGTCATATTTATCTCTGAAAAATTAGGTTTATTTTGACAAGAAAAATTGGGTGAGCTATTAGACTTACGGACAAAATGGGCCGAAAAAAAAAACTAAGAAAAAAGGTTAATTCTGTTACTGTCATAGAATTCGAATTATAAATAACTAGCCGACCCGTACTCGCGTTGCTTCGCAAATTGTAACTACGAATATTTTCTTAGTATTAATATTAGCATATGAAAACATTTCTCAATGAGACTGAGCATATTTGCTACAATAATATTAATTTTAGTTTATATGTATAACATACCGTATCGAATTAGATTCTCTTTCAAACTTGAAAAAAAAGAGCTTTTTCATGTTTGTGCATATTATAAATATAACAATATAGAAAATAATAAAATTTATTTCAAATAAACGGGTTGACTACTTTCTGAGATCATTCAACCCAAACTTTAAAATCTTTCGCTTTTATAGAATACATGTGCACGGCACTGTAGTCAATTGGATGTCCTTTTTCGTCACCCAAAATGCTATTGAGTGTATTCAAGTAACTTAAAAAATAAAATGCACGACTGGCTCTTATGTAAAAGTACTTTGGAATTTAAAATACCCCCATTTTATAAATATAAAACATGGATTTAATGAGATAAAAATGTCCAAATGTATGGAATTGCCGTCTGATTAATCTTTTTAATATTTAAGTAATTTTTTATATGACAAATTCCCTTAACATTTTTCGAGAACAAAATTTGGGATGCCAAATTTTAAGTATTAGGTAGTATAGATTTTAGAAATAGTTTTTTCTTTCCAATATCTTTATATACAATATTATTTTAAACTTAAGGGGGCTCCTGTTGAAAATTTTTGGTTAAAATCGTTAGAGCCGTTGATGAGAAAGTCAAGAAATCAAAAAACGGTTCTATGACAGGTACCGTTAATAACATTTTGCCAGAAAATTTTTTTTGACCAAAATGTAGTCTATGTCCAATGTCCATAATATCACACCTAATTTTTTTTATCAAAATCGTTAGAACCGTTTCGAGATAAATAAGATTATGCATTACGGGTGTATGGGGGGAACCGTTAGTTTTGGAGCTAAAAAAAAATTTCAAGTTCTCCTCTAGGGATTCACCGAAGACCCTTAAGTACCGAGTTTGAAGAAAATAGCTCCAGTGGCTTAAGCTCTAGATCGAGGTACAGACATACGGACATACAGGCATACAGACAAACAGACGGAATCGTCGGACCCACTTTATTCGTCTTCGCTATCATCGTAATGTCAACTTTGATCAAAATCTCGAGTTCCAGATGCAGAACTTGCCCTATAGTTAGTCTTAGTACCTATTACTAATAGGTACTCTATAACCTATATCGCAAGTAAAAAGAGCCAACCCCACATTGCTCAGCGATGTGACGATAGAATTAGAGAAACAAAAAAATGTGTGTGTGTCGGTTAGTTAGATAAACTATACAAATACAATACAGAAAAATTGAATATGTAGGTAGGTAGGTAGGTAAGAGAAAAAACGTAACTATTGAATGGAACAGATATTAAGAGAGAAAGAGCATGGGAAGAAAAGAAAATTAAAAATTTTGGAATGATAATGAAATGAAACAAAGCAGCGACCTTTCGATTGTGATGAAATCTAATTCCTGGATAAAATAAATTCAAAAAGTTTATAATTTTATAATTTGTTTTTATTTATTTCTCAGGTTGTATGTGTAACTAAGAAGTGATTTTGGGCTTAAAATTTGCGCAACAATATTGACTTAATGAAGCAATGCTAATCTTTGTCGATTATTGTATAGGTTTTAAGATATGAGTGGTTGTATAAGTCAACTAATGAAAAGAAATGGACAAAAAATGTAAAATTCATAATATTTAAGTTTGACAAATTATTAATGAAAAAAAATAATAGCCATAAACACTCTTATAACAATATAAAAAATAATAAAATTTATTTCAAATGAATCGGTTGCCTACTTTCTGAGATCGTGCGAATCAAACTTTAAAATGGTTTCGCTTTTATATAATAGTATAGATATAGATAATGTATATATATAAAAATTTTGGGAAAAATATTTTCCTAATTTGTATATTATCAAATATTTAAAATTGACATGCTAAATTTTGTTTTTGGGAAAAATTTCCAAGAAATTTCTTAAACAAATTATTAATTTCATAATTAATAGATTCCTTTGTTTGTTAGAAATAAGAGGGCAATTTTATGCATTTGAACATTTGTCACTAATTACTTATATCCATATTTTTGTATTTTTTTTTTTCAATTTTTAAATTCCAAAGCACTTTTATGTAATAGACTAAGAGCCCACAGCAATTTTTGGGTGTGATTGATAACAAAAAATAATTAGCATAACTAGATAGGCCTTTAGTAGTTATTTACAAATGTGAACGTCTCGCATGGTCTAGTGAAGACTTGGAAAGAACTGCATATATGATGCACTCTTATCCACTATTGCTCCCACTAGAGCATGCAAGACGTTCACATTTGTAAATAACTACTAAGGGCCTATCTAATTATGCTCATAATTTTTTGTTATCAATCACACCCAAAAATTGCTGTGGGCTCTCGGTCTATAAGAGCAAGTACGTGTGATCCAGTCGTGCATTTTAATTACATATCTCAAAAACCGTTCGAGAGATTTTTCTCATGGAACAATTTTTTTTTGTTATTTTCTCAAAAACTGTAAAACTGATTTCGATGAATTTTGTTTATGTTAAAGATGTTAAGAAGATTAAATAGAACGTATTATGTACACATTCTAATTTTCCTAAATTTTTTTTATTAAAAACAATTGTTTTGAAAACTTAATACATATATACCAACCAGCCATCTAACAATTTCTTAAGACTTTGTAAAAGATGTAAAAAAAATATTCTTTTATCCATAAAACTGGTATTTGAAAATCGGTTTTTTTTCTCGAAAACAACAACTAGTATTTTGATAAAATATTTTCTCCTTCGCCTAATTTTTGCGATCTTTAAAAAATAAATATTTTGAAATTACCTTTCATATAACCATTTTTACTTGCGACTTATAGGTACTATGAGCAGAGGCGTATTTAAGGATTTGGCGCCCCGGGCTGGTAAATTTTGCCGCCCTTTAGAACAATGAAAATAAAGTAATAAAAAATAATAATACAAAAACACAAAATGCATAATATTTGATGTTTTCAAATTTTTTTTTCTGTGTGTAGTGTATATCGATTACCAAATTCGTTACCAATAGATTCGTTATCTAATTTTCTTGTCAGCTTAGCTGCTTTATTTAATAAGGCTAAACTATTAAGGCGTTCTTCGCTAATGCGAGACCTTAAATTGGTTTTTATTCGTTTCAATACGGAAAACGATCTTTCTTCATTACAATTTGTCACTGCAGATGCACAAGTATTTTCTTAAAGCAATCTCAACATATGGAAATGCTTCCTTCAATTCTTTTTCTCTTATATGAAGGTTTAGCTGCCTTAAACTCATATTTTCAGTGTTGTTTTGCTCCAGAAAATGTTTAAGTAAAACACACTCTTCTTGAAAATCTTCGCCAAGATCAACCGGGTATAATTTCTGAAGAGTGGTTGCATTTTTTCGAATTGCTTCTTCACTCATGTGATCAGGCTTTGATAAAAAAATTAAACCATTTGTTATTGTTTCATACGATGAATTTCTTCTCTTCAATGTACTCAAGGTCGCAAATAGGAATGAATGGCGCAAAATTTTAAACAGCCTATTATGAAGGTATTAGTATGATACTACTCAACAATTTGCTAACTTTATATGAGTTTACTAACTCATTCTTAGTTTTAAACATTTTTTAACTAGTATCGTACTAAAAGAATTTTCTTAATAAATTGCTTCTGCACACACCTTAAACATTTCGTGTAAAAAAGTAGGTACACGAACCTTTTTTGATTTTTGCAAATGTCAAAGAGTCATATAAAGCTAGCACGATACTAAAAAAATAAAGTAGGTATTTGATGATTTTAACTTTAATAAAAGGGTAGAGAAAGTATGATGCTATATTCTATTAAAATTTGCAAATTCGTTATTTTAACCTAGTATCATACTAAAACAGTTTTTGCATCGTACTAATTCAATTAAAATTTTGCGCCAATGTATTTATTTTGAAATTTTCACGACCACAAAAAATCCTCTCCTTCGCAACACTCATCATCTCGTTTTTTCCTCTTGACGATTCTTTTTTGGTCCATTTTGTAATTTTCAGAGGTTTTACTTTTTCCTATCTCTTCAAAAACATCAAAGCATTCTCGTTTTTCTCTCATAAACAGTTTGTTTAAATTGCTTCTGAACACACCTAAAACAATGACAGTTCGTGCAAAAAACTAAGTAAACAGACTTTTTTTGACATCTGAAAGTATGCAAGAGGCATATGAAGTTAGCACGATAAAATAAGTATTCGACGATTTTAACTTTAGTAAAATGTTAGAGATAGCATGATGCTAAATTTGATTAAAATTAGCAAAATCATCTTTTTAACCTAGTATTATACTAAACTAGTTTTAACATCGTACTAAATCGACTAAAATTTTTCGCCAATAGTTTTTAAAATAATACCTATCCTTTTATTTATCCATCATTACACCGAGAAAAAGAAAAATCAATGGGACTACTATTGATTTAATAGTACATGAAACAATGGGTTTTTCCTATTAACTTAATAGTTTTGCTTGTTTATTGTACTATTAATTCAATAGTTTTACGAAATTATTGATTCAATAGGATAGCCTATTAATATTATGGTTTTTTTGTTATTAATTCAAAATGTTCCGTCCTTTTGATTTAATAATACAATATTATTATTGATTAATAGTATGCCATTTATTAAATCAATTCTGTTGTACTATTATTTTAATGGTATGATATTTTAAATTATTTGTATCAATAGTTATGGTACTATTACTATAATAGTGGGATAGAGTGAAAAGTTTGTTTCAATGGTATATACTATTGTGTAAACAAGAAAAAGATAAATACTATTAAAATTATTTTTTAATGATATTCCACCGTTATTATAATGGGACCGATACTATTGAAATAATTAATTTAAGAGATAATACCATAGAAATAATAGCACAACAGAATTGATCTAATAGATTTCGTACCATTGATTTTAAAATGTCTTACTATTATTTTGTAATAGTTTTCCAATCATTAAATCAACGCGGTTGAACTATTATGTCTATAGTATGGTAATTTTAATTTATAAATAGTATTGATACTATTATAATAAAATTAGGATTATTTAAGAAATTTTCTCATAGTATATGGGCTTATCTTTGTAAATTTTAACTTCTTGAGTTTGAAAAAAAAAAATAAAGCACGACTGTAAATTTGAGTTTTTCTTCAATTATTATAGACCAAGAATAAATAAATAGGTAACTTGAAAATAACTCATATGTATTGCTTGTTGAAGAGTAAAAAGATATAAAGTATAGAAAAATGAATTTAAAATAATTTATTTTAAGAACCGAGTTAATTGATTTGGTTTTTATTTTTAATCTTCACAGCCTCTTTTTTCAAATTTATTTGCTTAACATTTTTACCATTTTTTTTATAGTTTCTACAGTTTAAATTACGCTCATTGTAAAGGTATAATCAAAAGAATGCTTTGGTGTGCTAGTAAAAAATGTGCCTTTTTTGAAACAGTTACGTTTTTTACGTTCGTTTTGTTAACATCATAAAATTTGTACATAATGAAGCACGCATTGAAACCAAAGTTTTATTTACTCTAGATAGCTTAAATAATGATGCAAACCATAAAAAAGGCCCCATAATCAATGTAAAAAAAAGACACGAAAATTTGTGACAATTAAAGATTTACGAAAAATCAAGCATGGTAGTTTTTTCTAAAATTCATATCATATAGGACTGTTTATAAGGAAGGCACGCACTTAAAATGAATGATTTAAATTAAATTTGACCTTCATTTATCTGAAAACACGAAAAATTTACTAAGTAATCTTATGTTAAACATTATTTTTGCAATTATACAAACGTTAATTATCTCAATATTCGATGATTTTTTCGATTTCAAACACTTTTACACTATCTCGATGGTTCCTTTTATATATTGAATAGTTAAAACTCAATGATATATATATAATATTATAAATTCCAAAACTAAACATTTAATGATAATGTGTATATATTTCGACGCAGGGCAAAAGTTACAATTTGCACGGATAAGCCCATATATGTATTGTATGTATATCTACTATTATTTTAATTTAAAAAAATTATTCCCTTAAGTTATACCCTAAATACATAAAACCATTTAAAAATTTGACTAGATATTGATAAAATTACAACCATTACAAACAAAAACAGAATTTCTTATTTATTTTTTTAAATTTTGATTTCACACGTTTTGTTCTCAAAAAACTTTCATTATAATACCTTTATTTAAAAAGAATATTAAGGAATACATTTCTGGCTTATAAGAAACATAGATGTATAAGTTATCTCCTTGTTTTTTTTTTTAATTGTTCTTATAATGAAAATAGTATTAGCCTTAAATTTAAACAGCGTTAGTAGTATTAATATGATACTACTTAAAAAATTGATAATCTTTAAGTAGATTACTAACTTTTTCTTAGCTTTTATCATTTTCTTTTTACTTTCGTGCTAAAGCCATTTTTTAATAAATGCTAAGCTTAATCAACTAAAATAATAAAAGTTCGTGCAAGAAAACCTAAGTAAACAGGCATTTTTTCACATCTGGAAATGCCAGAGAGTCATAATCAATTAGCACGATGATACAGAAATAAAATAGATATTCGATGAGTTTTGATTAATAAAAGGGTAGCGAAACTTTGTTGTTATATTCGATGTTATAAATGTGTGCATATATCCCATCTTGCCGAGAAAAAGAATAAATAATTTTCATTTCACAATGGCAAAATACATAACTGCTTTAAATCTCATTAACAAGACCTTAAAAAATAAATACAAAAGTTTCAATTGCAAATACATATAATGGCTACACTGTTTTCTGCTGTGGGTTTTTTGTTGAAAATTTCAGATAGTAATACTATTATTTTAATAGTACTATAGTTTTAAATTTGTTTCGGAATGGTATTGAACTATTGATTCAATGCTCCAAACTATTGTATTTCCAAAATGAATACGATGATACTATAGATTCGTTCAGATGTACCTATGTATGTAAAAATGTTCTTTTGAAATTATAAAATGAAAAGTGTTTGAGATGTATAAAAAGTTCCCACTTTAATATATTTTTGTTCATTATTATTTTTTTAAGAAACACTATATTAGTAGATATTACGGAACAAGGGATCATTTGCTCAAATTTTTAAACATTTTTTTTTCCGCGAAATTTATTTCTCAGTTTAATGAAATAAAAATGTTCAAAGGCATGAAATTGCCGTCTGATTTTCGAAAAAGTATAAATTTGCGCAAATAAAGTTCAGAAATCGTTTTATTAAAGTATTTTTTTATATAACAAATTTATTTCAAATTTTTCTAGAATAAAATTCGGGATGCCAATTTTAAGTGCTTAGTAATATAGATTTTAGAAAATAATATCAAAAAATAATCGTTTACACGTTTTCAAGATATTGTTATGTATTAATTTTAAACTTAAGAAGGCGCCTGGTAAAAATTTTGGGTTAAAATCGTTAGAGCCGTTAATGAGAAAGTCGAATATAAAAAAAAACGGTTCTATGGTACCATTAATAACATTTTGCCCCAAAATGTCTTGTCCATAATATCAAACCTAATTTTTTTCATCAAAATCGTTAGAGTCGTTTTCCAGATAAATTAGATTATGCATTACGGTTGTATGGATGGCACCGTTAGTTTTGCAGCTAAAAACAAATTTTCAATTTCCCCTCTAGCGAATCACTGAACACTCTTAAGTACCGAATTTAAAGAAAATACCTCCAGTAGCTTAGGCTGTAGGTCGAGGTATAGACATACAGACCTACAGACAGGCAGAAGGAATTGCCGGACCCACTTTTTTCGTCTTCGCTATCATCGTAATGTCAACTTTGATCAAAATCTCGAGTTCGATTTTTTTTTGCAAATGCAGAGCTTGCCCTATAGTATCTACCTACACATACATATGTATATAGCAAGTAAAAATGAAAATAGAATTTATATGCAAATTTTCATTTCCTTAATGAAAATATAGCAAAATAATGTTAGTTCTAAAAATTTCCCTGGCAGACGATTTTTTTAAGAAATATAAAGGTCAAAAATAATCTTGCCCTATTGATTCAATAGTATAACAACATTGAAAATACATGTTTACGGTATGCAACTATTGATTCAATACTACGAAACAATTCTATTTAAAAAATTAATACGGTGATACCATAGAATTTTTTAAATATAAAACTGCCGTAGGTACTATTAAAATTATAAGATCATGTTTCTTCAAGATACACCATGTTCCCACCTTGTTTATTTTGTTGAGTATTTTTTTCACAAATATCAGCTGCAGATGTGTCCCTATAAGCATTATCATTAACAAGTTTTATCCACTTTAAAATCATTCAGCTATACCGCTTTTCAAGACAGAGTCTGATCTATCAGAGTACAAAATAAGCGAAGTCAGTGGAAATAATTTACTCGACCGTGAGCTCTCCTTTTCTAAAAACAACAAAATCCACTACGCACACAAGTTTGGACTTAATATTATAAGCGTTCGTAAACCCTTTTTTGCTCTTTAACAAAGCTCATGTTTTATTCTGCAACAAAATGATAAAATCATTTCCTCCCAAGTTGAAATATCAAACTCTGCATTTTATATAAATTTACACACACTAGCATACGTGTATTAATTAATCAATTTTAAATTTTGATTTACTTTTATGGTTGTAATTTCTACAAATAATAATAAAATTACTTACATAGCTAGGAAAATGTAAAATGTTCAATTTTTCATAATGCAATAGCAAAATAAAACACTAGTATATATTTTGCACAAGAAAAGTGTCAACCAGTGTTGTCACTTTACCACAATTGTGGTAGATCTACCACAACTTTTTAAGATTTACAAAATCTACCACATCTACCACGGTAGTTCAAAATTCTACCACTATTTTTTAATTTTTTACATTCCCTCCAAAAAGAAAAATTATAAACGAAAATCTGCTATTACAACACAATTTGTTTGTCTTAATTTTTCTGGATGCAGCAGTCAGCCTTCTACTACATTTTACTCATGAAGATGGTTTCATTTTCATTATATATGTATATTTTACTCTTTTCAACAAGATATTTTATGTTACAATTTTGTTTGTCTATAAAAAGTATAGCTAACACACAATCCAAGGAATTTTGCTTTAGAAGCTTACTCGTATTTCTATTGTTTTTATTATGCCTTCTGCGATATCGATAAAAAACGGTTAATTTTTGTGGTATAGCTGAATCTTGAAGTGAATTGATTTTAAACGCAGGCATTAACGAGGAAATTTTGAATACGAAAATCAACTGAAACGTAAGTCTAGATAATTGTTTTCGATTTCTAATCAGACTTATTTGGATTTTTGATTTCTTAACCAGGAATCTTTCAAGCGGACTATCGACTTCTAAACAAAACGAAAGCGAAAAAAGTTTTCAAAAAGACAAAAATAATCAACCTTGCACAAAGTTGCCTTAATATTTTTTCATGTAAGAACTATCCTTAGGCTCCAGATTGTTAAACAAGCATATTATTTAACAAAGTAATAGAAGTAACAAAATTCAAAACAACTATGTATATGTCCAATAAACAACTTCTCTGAAAAAAGAAATAAAACCAGAATATATTTGGACTTTGCCTACCAGAGCATCCATTTTCCATCTGGTAATAATCTGCGGATCAGTGTTCACTAGGGTTCTTTGTGACAAGATGTACATTTAGTTACATTAAAGCAACCTAAAGTGCTTTTGGGTGGCAGCCCAGGATTGCAGAAATGTACGAGTTTATGGAAATGTGGTGAGTGAGACAAGAACATCGATACCTTCCCGTAAGAATGTATTAAGCGACAACTTTTTCGAAAATGACTTTATGATGTGGAACTATACTAGAAGTTAAGCGCCACATTTTGGCCTGGGTTTCACTGCCCTATCATGTATGCAAAAGAAACTAGCGAGAAAATAAAATTGTAGTAACCGCCAAGTTTTCTCACTTGAATAATGTTGCTCCCTGAAATTTGTATTATCCGCCAGTAAAATTATGCTAAGCGACATTTTTAAAAATATTATTGTCTTAAGCAACCAAACATCCACGAAAAAAATTTGTTAGATGTCGTTTAGCTTAACCGAAATTTTCGCTTAGCACACTCATACAAATAGAACTTGATCCATTTTTGTCGCTTATAATAATCCAGATATGGTTGTCTTTGCTTTTAAATATTCGTCTATCAAGTAGGCTACTACTTTTTTCCAATTTATTTTGTGTTTTTTTTGTTGTTGTCATCGTAAGCGCCATTTAACATTGTATCAAGCGCCAATGCTTTGACCACGAAAATGTCCTAAGCGACAAAAACTTCTTATCTGATTAAAATTTCGATTTTGCAATAATGTCAAGTTTTGTATTGTAAAAATCCCTCTCCAAATCTGTTTCTTCCAATAAAATACACAAACAAATAACTAAATGAGACGTTTTTTTCGTTTCCTGAACAATTTTTAAAATGTCGCTTAATACATTCTTGCGGGAAGGTATCGACATCAACTATCGGTTAGTTAGTTTTAAAATTAATTGTTAAGTTAGAAAGAAAGTCACTACGCTACTATTTGAGATTCATCAAGGAAATGCTCTTTATCTACGTACTACAAAAAGACTGCTTGTAAAATTCCCCAACTACTTAAAATTTTACAAGTTTTACTTAAACTCAAAATACTTGAAATAGCGAATTTTAAAAACAAATTAGTAATTTTTTTTTAATACTGTATAGACGATTCAAATTAGGATTCAAAGATGAACAATTATCAAACATTTCAGTTTCTAACTCCCATTTCTTTTATAATTAGCACACACTCAAAGGTTTTTTGTATACCCTTAATATGCCAGAGACACAGTGTGAGCATAAGGAGAAAGGGGTTAGAAAGCAGGTGTCGGTGTACATTGGTTTTGAATTCTTGAACATTGCAATGTCAGGGAAAGACAGAGCGTGATAAGACATTCCACATTCGCGTAAAATAAATAAAATAAATTTGGTGGTGCAACAGCTCGAAGTGAACCAGGACCTAGTGACTTACAACTCTCAACCATTCCTGTGTGCGTGTTACCAGGAACGAAGGGGACCTAAAATTTTCTGCCGATTCCGAACGGCTAATGAGCGGCACTTTCCATGACAACAGATACTCTTGGAGGATTTGTCAATTCCTCGCAAGAGGTCGAACTCGAGACCTTCCGCATGACAGTCCAACGCACTAACCATTATTTTAAGGGCAAGGGCGGTACTTACTCCACATTCGCGTAGTACGGCTAAAAAACGAATCTCTGTACTTCACAGTACGACCGTACGACCAAAGTTGGGCTCGAGGGTAAACTGATGGGCAATCCTAGAAGTGCGAGTATTACGGTTGAATTGTTTAAGGGGAGGAATGCAGCTGGCCACTAGAGCATAGTTCGTTAAAATAACGGGAAAAAAGGGTGTTGTATTCAATCATCCTCAACATTTTATACCATTTCTATAACTTTGAGTAGTTGAAGTTATTTTCATAGAACTTTTTCTTGTAAGAATCTACAACAGCAGCTCTTGAAAAAAAAATTGCAGCTTAATTTGTATAACATGAAACCATTTTATTAAAAAAACACATACAAACATAGTGGCCTTCCTTGTAACTTCGCAAATAATCTCAAAACTAGCTAAGCGATAATCTATTTTCTTGTTCCACGCTCCAGAAGCCCAAATTAAAGAAAAATCTGCCGATTGGCACAAGTTTTTATTTATAGGTTGATTTATGTATATTTGGCTAGATAGAGTTACAGCAGGCAGGCAGTTACTGATTGAATTGATCACATCCAAAAATATAACCAGGAAAAGAATTTCCAAAAGGTCAGCAACAAACTCTTACCCTTAAAAAGAGTATTCCCTTTTGACGATATTCTGTAGCAAGTTATCAATAACTAGTACGATTTCCACTCTTGTTCTTTGATAGTAAAAAAATTAATGACATTAGAGGGGATGGATTGATTCAAGCAAAGAGATGAATGTATGCGAAGAGTCCATGTTTTCGAATTTTACTCGTAGTAAATATATGTTTAATTTAGCTTCTTTACCACATAGCAGTGCTGCAGCAGAAATAGACTTTTTAGAAATGAACGAAATCAAAAATAAAAAAACAAACGTCAAAACTATAAACAGTCTTATTTTTGCTAAAGAAATGGCAAATAAATCTGATATTTTTATTTTTTTAGCAGAATTGATCCGCTTTTATTTAAAATTTAAATTTATTGATGGTAAGCTTAAAGATATATAATATGTATGCATATAGAACAAAATATCACAACAAATATATTTAGGTACTTAAATCAATGTGTAAAACTTTGTCTTTATAAATGACTTTAAGTACTTTAAAAATGTGATTTAACGAAATATTTTTTTATTTATTATTATTTATAATGTATACATATTTATATAATATTTATTATAAGCTCTATTTTTTTTCGTTTTTTTTTTCAATAAATATAAAATATTGAATAAAAAATATGTCTCACTTATTTTGCTAATTTTTTATAATATCAATAAATATTAAATGCCAAATTTGTTAGCATATATAATTTAATATTTTTGGATTTTGTCGTTTTGAATTATTATCATTTCAAATCTACCACACAAAATCTAAATCTACCACTGTTTTTCATCTCAATCTACCTCGGGTTTTGAAATGGAAGTGACAACACTGGTGTCAACCCTTGAGTTTAAGTATGTATTTGCGCGCTCATATTGCCTGTTTTTTCTTTGTCTCGGTTTGTTTGCATCCCGTTAGATATTTCTTCATTATTCTCATTCGTGATTTTTACCTCGGCAGATCAGTTCAGTTTTAGTTTATTCAGTGAGTAGACAGTGCGTGTTGTTGCAGTATTATAAAAGAAAACTTTTGAAACTGTTTTAAAATAAAATACACATAAAATAGACTAAAAGTCTAATCAACATTTTGTTATATTCTGGATATCCTCGCATTAAGGCCTAAAGTTGTTTTCCAGCTGAAAACTATAACAATAGTTCATCACGAGTACAAGCGGGTAAGTTAATTTATACGTATAATCCTGTGACGCTGTGAGTGCAAAAATGTGTAAATTGTTGTTTTATTCTATGAGTTCTGGTAGTGCATATACCATTTTTATTTTATGTTGGGATATATTGTTCTGAAAAGATCTCTATATTCTAAACAAATATAAATGCAATACCTAACATTTTTGCACGCACAGCCCTATTTGTTTATTATTGTATATTTATAAGTATTTATTTGTTTATTTTGGCCAAATTTGTTTTATTTCTGATAAGAATATAAAACAAGAAAAATCAATTAAATCCAAAATCAATAGTACGCGTACTATTGGGATCTGGCGTGGGTCATATTATATTCAATAATTGTTGTTGCTTTATATCATGTCAATCAGATTTTATTCAAAGAAAAAAGCAATTCTTTTCGACGCCTATAATAAAATAATTATTATCAAAAATTTTAACGAATTCAAATTCTTAGTACCTTTTCAATTTTCATAATTAATTTATGCACAAAAAAGGGCTTAGTTTACATTTGCTTTCGATAAAGATCATACATAAGTTATGAATAGAACAGAATAGAATAGGTATGTTTTTAATTTTAATTTTGTTTGTGGTGATGGCAAATAACCAAGTAAATTGAGTTTCACCGATTAAATTATTATTATTCAAATGAATTTTTAACAAATCTTCAATTCAAAGTAACTCACTTCGCATAAACTATAGTAAAAAATAAATTTTTAATCTATAAAACAAGTTTTCTTTGGGTTATAATATTAAAATTATTGAATATTATCGTCCCCCTTATGCCAGGAGCATGAATTTAAAAAAATTCATTGTCTAGCATTTATGGTGTATCAGAAAATGGTCTTTCTCAAAAAATAAGTTTGAATATTACTCGTACCTACATAATTATGTATATATAGTAAAATGAATCGATGAGTGCAACAACAGTGCAAAAGACAAAAATATTATTAATTTTTAGTTATGTAGCTATATACTAATGTTTATCTTAAATTTTTAGTATGGTGCTTAGACTGTGTTTATGTATATTCACCGATTCAATTTTACTTTTGTCTACAACAGATCTAATAGATAAAGGATTATAGATTTCTGTTTTCTCCTTGTGTTGATTCTAGAAGAATATTATTCTCATTATGGAAGAAAAGAATATGTTTTCCCTAAAAAATTACGTAGTAATGGAAAACTCGAGTAATTTGGTTGGTGACGAGTTAGTTGCGAGCTTTAATCAAAGTGGAAATAGTTCTGCAAATGACTCAATTGGTAACGAGTTACTTGGGACCATAGTTGAACCAAGTGAAAACAGTAAAATCACCGATTTAATGGTTGGGACCTTGGTTCCCACAGCAAATAGTACTAAAATATTTGAATATGAAGAAGACTTTAAGATTCTGATTTGTGAAAACTTTGGACTTGACGAAGACGTGTTTTTACGTCTTTTGGGTAACTCTTTTGTTATTATTTTTTATATAAATCTATGTATTTATTTCTTAACAAAGATTGCGGTGTTGATATAAAGACTATTAAACTGTTAACAGAGAAGGATCTAGAAGATATTTTTCCAATTTCTCAGATTGGAAAAAGAGCTCTTTTTCGAAACCAACTCAACGTATGGCGACAAAATGTAAATTGAAAATGTCTATCCCTTTATTGAGGAGTCATTTAAGCAGTTTAAATTAAAAAAACTCAGATAAAAAGAAGTTTTTATGAATATTTTTACATAGTTTTAGGGAAATAAAGATCTACCACACTATTTTTTTTTTAATTTTGTACATATGAAATTCTTGTATTAAAAGAATACAAAATAAATAAAAATTGCCAAAGAGAATTGGTTGATATTTATATAAATCAAAATATTGTGCTAAATTTAATTTAAACTTATTAAGAGCCAGGGTTAAGATCTGTTTTAAATGACTCCACTGCATATCTAAAAGTGTTTATTGCACAAAATTAATAAATATAAATTATTTCGGTTTGTTAAGTGTAGCACGGCCTCTTACGTTGATAATGTTCTGAGCCAAAATACATCTATATCATATGTATTAAACAGTCCATCATCGTCAAATACAACAAATACTACAGAGCGATATGAAAAGATGCAATTAGACGAACTTCTAGCAAAATCTGAAAGGGGAAGGGCTATCAAGAAATATTATGAAGAAAATTCATGTTTAACGAATAGTTACAGAGAAATTTTGACTGCTATTATTGTGGAAAGTTACATGAATAATAATACTGAAATGAGGATGCGTGACATTGCAAATTGCACGAATGCTATTATAGAGACTTTTCCTTCTGAAAGCAGAGTATGTCGACAAACTTTTTATTAACCAGATTGACATTAATAATTAAATTAGTCACCATGTGGAAGAAAGAAATATTCAGCTTAACGGAACCTTGAACATTTTGTTTTTCAAATTTTGCTAATTCATTGGTTTCTCTTCTTTTTTTTTTTTGAGGTTGTACATGTCGTCGCTTTTCTGGAAAATAGTCATCTAGTGAATCTATGATTTTCAGAAAAGTTTTCTTTCACATAAAAAAGTCATTGTTGTTAAAAAGAAATAAAACTAAGAGGTATATTTTATATGTACATAGACAAATATGATACATGTTTTATTTCTTATAAGAGTTATAAAAAACTCAGTATTTTATGAAAAACCTTACCGACTTATGGTTTTTTTCTTTCAAATGAGACATAGTTAACATTTGCTAACAATTTTTTCTAAAAAAATGGGATTTTTATGATTTCTTAAAAATTCTTCTTTTGACTTATGGTCTCTAACGAATCTAGGCATTTATTTCCTTCTTCCATCTGACAATTACTTAAAAAGGTCAACACAATTATAAAGAAGATTCATTTTAAACTTTATAGTTGAATTGAGCTTTTTAAAATATTTCAATTATTTTACCTAATTCTTTTTATTTATTTTTTTGTTTTACAACAGGAATACTATTTCAAAAAAAGAGGTCGGGGCTTAAACCCTATTGGGAAGTTGCACGACAAAGCAGTAAATATTCGTTATAAACAAAGAAGACTTGATAAGTTATATACAGAAGCAAAACAAGGTATATTTAAAGAATTTCATATTTTTTGGCAACATAAGTGAAAATTAAATCTTCCACCTAAAGAGTAAACAATATGTAATTACGATTTTTTTCGAAATCTTATAAACATTTTTTTTTCTCAAAAACCGTCCCACAGCTTTAAAAAAAAATAACAAAAATGCATTTAGTTAAAGCTAGTTTATGGTGGAAAAAATTTTCCAAAAATTATTTATTTTTGCTACCTCCTATGAAACCATTTTTTTTTTGTTTTTGATTTTCTCATAAACAGTATGACCGATTTTGATTATTTCTTTATATCAAAGCTTCCCAGTAATTTTAATGTTAATGTGTTTTCAAATTTAAAAAAAACAAATTTATTTTTTGATATTTTAAAAAAATTGTGTTTTTTTTTGAAAATTCAATATTTCGAAAACCCCATGCTATATACATGTTTTTAAAACTTGATAAATACAAGTTTCTTAATAAAATGTACAAGAAATGAAAAAAAGGCTTTGTTTTACCTAATAATAACGGTGCTCTCCATACAAATGTTAAAAAATGGTTTTCGAAAGTCGTATTTTTCTCGAAAACGGTTCCAAGAATGTTGCTTACATTTTTTTTGCTTTTCATTAATTCTTATGATCTATAATTTAATAAAAAAAAATGCAAAAAAAATAAAGGTATTACTGACTGTGCCTACCATAGAACGATTTTTCCGAATTTTGAACTTTTCATGATTGTCATAACAGATTTTAATGAAATTTTGTATAGAGAAGCTTCTAAACAGTTTAAAAAACATTGAATTTCAAAACTTAAAAAAAAAATATTTTTTCCAAATTTTGAAAAAAAAGGTTCTTTTTTTTTTGGTAAATTCAATATCTTAAAAACGAATTAATATTTTTGTTTGTAAATTTAATTTTTATTCGAACAATTATAAAAAAAATGTTTTCTTAAAAATGGTTTTAAAATTTTGTATATAAAAGCTTATTTTCTTAATAAACACTTAACACCGAATTATAATTTTGTTCTTGCATAAACTAATATTTGCTTAAAACACATGGTATCTTGTGTTTAGCTCCAAATACTAAAGGAGTTTGTTTTCATCATTTAAATAATGAAGTTTATGCTTATGAACAGTTTTTCTCTAATAACATTAATTTTCATGCTTCTTCGTCTTTTAGATAAGAGCAAGTTCGTGCGACCCAGTCGTGCATTTTATTTTTAATGGTGCAGTGAACTTTTGGCAACACTTTACTCATAGAACCTGAAAAATATTTTGAAACAAATATACATACATATCGTCGCCTGAGTTCTATCTTGTTCAAAAGTCCATTTTTGGCGAAATTGATTTAGAAATGCAGTTTTTATAAATCGAACATGCTCTTTCGAATGGCGTACTCCATTTTTTTCTATCTCTTTTAGTTTTAAAGTTATGAAGAACTATTTTGTTCAATAAACCACTTTATTAAATATTTTGAGTGTCTTTTTTATTCAATCAACCACTGCTTTTTGTTTTTATATGAAATTGAACAATTTTACATTAACTTTAAAAAAAAACTACCATGTATTTCTTTCAAATTTAAGTAAAAATTTTGCTTCTGAAGTTAAAAAATCGTTTTCCCAACATTTTCCAAAATGGACTTTGAACAAGATAGAACTCATGTGACGATATGTTGATAATTTGCTTTAATATTTAATTTAAATATTTAAACAAAGTTTTCATCACTCAGTAATTACATAATTTTCTTTTAAATTGCATTTTATAAAATAATTATAGTATTTTATATTGCACTAATAATATTCTCCTTGCATAGCTCATGTAATTGAAGAAAGTTTGGATTCACCTTTAATTTCCCAAGAACAAGAAAGTGGGATTGTCTGGCTTTGCCACAATAGCGAACCTTGGTCTGAGGTGGAAAAAAAGTGGGCATCGCTTGTAAGAATACGAAGAGCTGAAATATTATCAGAGACCAGCAGCTACATTTTAAAAAGGTGGCCACTTTTCAAACACAGCCTTGGACATTTGTTGGTAGGCTCATACCATTATTTTAAAATATTCATTAAAAAACTAATTAAGATTCCTTTTAAGGTTGAAATAGACTATCTTCTAATATTCCCGGATAATCCATCAAACCTGCTGACCAGATGGGATTCTTTTCTTGAAAAAATAATACCGTTTTTCAGAGAGTCAATTAAAGACAAACAATGTCGCAGCCTAATGAAGCATTTAGATTCCGCAAATGACAGTAAGTTTATGTTTTGCTATATGCTGAAAAAAACTTAGTTTATCCTTTGTAATTTACATTCGACAATGTTCAGGTTAAGTTAATTAAGATTTCAAGAGTAAAAAGAGTTATATAACCCCATTATCATTCTGTATACCATTATTTTGAAGTGATTTTTGGAATAAAAGATTTGAATATTAATATACTAATTTAGTACGAGTAACAAGCAATCATATTAATTTGTTTTCTATGCTCTTTCAGATGCACGAGACTGTATTGTGTTCATGCTTCTGCATGCCGTTTTAAAGTCTTCAATGGTGTCATCGAAGGGAAACAAATGGAAGCCGAGCATCATTGACTCCCAAAATTCAACAATACTTCACTGCTTCACTGTAAGTTCTTATTCAGAAAAAATTGAAGAACTGAAAGCTAAATATTTTGAAAAAAAAAATACGTTTCAACCAATAATTATAGTTATAGGGCTTAGCTTAACAGAATTAACAGCATATTATACTTACTACGATGGTATATTGTACAAATTTCAAAGTTTTATAAAATGTTTAGACTCAACTTATAAACTTTTCAATGTTATGAATTTTAAGTACCCAGTTGAAGGTAAAAATGTTTATGTATTCCTTGAAAATTATTTCTATGACAATTTCAATACATCACTTAAAAGTACAAGCACATCAGCTTTGTTAAATTACTTAAAAAACTAAATTCCAATTTGAATTATAGGAACATTCTTCAGTTATTTTTTATGAGTATTTTCACTAATTCCAGTTCTTTATTTTTTGAATTATTCATCTTGTGTTTTAATCCTGCAAAATGTAAGAATGCTTCTCTTGTCACTTAACTTTTGATTTGCCAAAAATCTTAGTAAATCACATAAAATCACTTATTCTTATTCCGTATTCCCTGAAAAATATTTCTGTGACAATTTCAATACATCACTTAAAAGTACAAGCACATCAGCTTTGTTAAATTACTTAAAAAACTAAATTCTAATTTGAATTAAAGTAACATTCTTCAGTTATTTTATACGAGTATTTTAATTTTCACTAATTCCAGTTCTTTATATTTTTGAATTATTCAACTTGTGTTTTAATCCTGCAAAATGTATGAATGCTTTTCTTGTCACTTAACTTTTGATTTGCCAAAAATCTTAGTAAATCACATAAAATCACTTCATATCATCAAAGATGAGAATTTTCATTGTATACAAGGAAATTGTTCTCAAGTATTTACGAGTCTTTACTCTTTTAAGAGGCACTTGGAAAGGGTTCATAAAATTTCAAAAAAGTTAAATGAACATGAATCTGAAAAAACTCCAAGCAAAGGGAAGAACCTTGAAACAAGTTATTTGAAAAGATCAGAGATATATTCTCAAGATCTGCCTTCCTGTACAGAGTGTTACGGTAAAATTTTCCGTAACAAGAATCATTCTTTCGGTTCCCTATCCTTATTCCTTTCTTTTAATAACTTTCTTGAAACAGGTGTTTCTTTCAATTTAATGAGAGAGAGAAGGGCAGCCATGGTCCATCAGCCATCGGTTCACTCGCTCAGTAACTTGAAGAAACAAAATACCAGCGTGGTCAATTTTGAAACTTAATGGACGACAGACGGGTGGTCTGTTCAAATCGCTATTGCTAGTGACAGCTGGTCACAGAAACAGACGGGCGGTCTGTGTTAAATATGCACAAAAGTAACATTGGCGAAGTTTTGTTCCCAATTGTTGAAGTTACTCCTGGTGAGAATGGCTGCGTGCCCAACCTAAAACATATTTTTATGTATGTAAAAGATGGAACGTTAACGGCTTGTCCCTATAATTCTCCAAATCTGCGCAAAAACCCTACGAATCAAGTAAATTCGCGATGTAGAAAATTACCACCAACTTCCTCTAAATGTAGTTTATAAATTATGGCAACTTTCTTTGCACAGGTTTTCCAGTGTTTCTTACCGGGTTTTATGTTAGAAAAATTAAGTTCCTTTTTTTTGTTTTCAGAAAATTTTGTTTAAAAACTTGTATGGGGATGTTAGGTGGCTGAATGCACCCATTGAATTGCCCGCCACTGGAAAGTCATACCGGAGGTCGGCGAATTCAATGCTGATGACTGTGCATAAAGCTGGGTGTAAAGTGCGAGTACGAGAAGGCTGATGGGTTCCAACTGCGTTGGCGCACTCTCGCCAATGTGCTGAGTGTTGCTGATAAATGACGCGATCGAAGCCCACGTCACTGATTGGCGGAAGGCACTGGGTTTTAAAAAGAGAAGAGGTCTTCCAGGCAAGGTGAAAGCCTGGAAGGACACTTCTTTACGGAGATTGAAATAAGATAGACGTGTAAGAAAAAAATTAACAAGCAAATTTTTTTGAGAACAAAAAGAAAAAAAAAGGAAATTAATTTTAAAACGAAAGAAAGGAAAATATCAGAAAATTTTAATTGGAGAAACGCAGGAGGATTTGGACGAAGAAATTACATAGGAAAGTTGAAGTTGAACTCGAGGATATAGCGAGGAATTTGGTGGTATAGCAATACAAAAGCTAAGTATAGTGGTTTTATAATTGTTATTTAAAATATTGTTGTCGGTCGATAATTGCATTTGAAAGTTCATTCTAATATTCGTTTGGTTTTTGTAATCGAAAAATTCCGATATTACGGAACGCGCGACCCGTTTTTTTTCTAACACCGTTTGTGCTTTCGGGACCGAGTGTTAACGGTCCATCTTGAATATTTAATTTTTAACTGTGTTCTAATTGTTTAAAAGATCTTGGGTTTTAGCCCTACTTAATTGCAAGGTTTCCCAAGCAATTCAATAAAATTTTAAAATTCCCATTCGGAATAATAAATTTGAATCTTTTATTTAAAATATCTTTCACCGTCGGTTTCGCTCCAAAGGTTTGTGATTTCCTTATCTTCAAAAAAAAATCACTGGCGCCCTTTTTCATTTTCAGCTACGCCTCTGCGTCGATTGAAAATAAATAATTTCATTTTTTTATTGTATATTAATAAATCATCATAATAAAAATAATTCACGAACCCACCCCCTTGCTGAGCATAGCCGTGGTGGTAGCATACATTGTTGCTACCAGTTGCAATTTTTTTTTTCGCTGAACTCGTCTGCTTGTAGTTTGACAGTTCATCATCCCTCTCTTTAGTTTATTTAATTACATTAGTTGTTGTTCGGTCGAGTCGTCGTGGTTCTTGTCGTCGTTTCGTTTGATTTTATTTTAGTAATTAAAAGTTAAAAGTTCGCGAATTAAAAATTGTAACAAGTGGCACCCGAACGTGGGGCTTTTTTCTATAAAAAAAATATATATATTCGAGAAGAAAATATTAATCCCTGCCGCGGTGAAAGTGTTGTTTGTTTTGCATATTACATATGCACATAAATTCAGAATACCTACAAACGATTGTGGTATAAAGTGAATCTGCTTTTAGGGAAGTGATTTCTATTCAATTTTAATTGTGCTTAGTTACTTTTGGTTTTGTTTTCTTTTTTTTCAGAGTGAATTGTGTATTAAAGGTTGTGCAAAAATTATCAATTTCGTGGAAGTACATGCTACAGGTGTTTGCATGTGATTTGAAATAGAAAAACAGTGGGATATACTGCAGCAAGCAGTTGGAAAATAAGCGAGTTGTGTCTACAAATTGTTCTATGAAATTGAGTAAGTCTTTTTTAATTCAATCGATCAATTTAAATTGCAAATCTATAATTTCATTTATATTACGGATTATTTTTATTACGGGGTTTATTTACTGAGATTTTTACATAGTGGTTATTTAGTTCAATCGTATATTTGTCTCGCTCTAACACGTATATTATACGATAATTATTTTTCCGTGAAGTTTGATAGTTCTTTTCCGTGTTGTTGTGAATATTTTTTTTCTCTTCTTCCATTTTGGGCTGAGTTTTTGGATACAAAAAAATTTTGTTTACATTTTTGGCATTTTTGTCTGCGAAATAAATTTTAATCGAAGATTGTGCATTTTTCTTCTAGTGTGACCATACTAGATTTTATTATTGTGAAATTCTACTTTGAAGTTTTGTTTTTTTTTTTGAATTCTGTGTTGAAAGTTGGTTCTATTTATTGAGTTTCATTGAGTTAAAAGCGTACCTATCATTTAAAAATAATTAAAGAAAGGGTAAAATATTTTTTTAAAGAGTGTTTTTGTAGTTTTTTTTTGGTGGTACCTATCATTTAAAAATAATTAAAGAAAGGGTAAAATATTTTTTTTAAAGAGTGTTTTTGTAGTTTTTTTTTTGGTGTTGTTTTTGGTGGTCATTTTCACTTTTTCGAATTTCAATCTTTAAGCGGTGTTTCAACATACAAATTTTCAAAAATATTTTTGCTGTGTTTTTTTTGAAAATTTTGAGTGGGCTTAAGAGATTTTTGTGTTTTTTTTATCGTGGATTTACATAGAGCAATCAACTGGGTGTTGGTTTGTGCTTTTAATTTTGGTTTTTCTTTGTAATTGTTGCATTTTCATTTTGGTCATTTTGGTTTTAGTTCGGTAATTTGTTTACGTTTTGTTTGTTAATTAATTTACTTATAATGGACGTGAACAGGTTAAATAAAGAGGAACTTCTTTACGAGTTACAGGCCCGGGGCCTTAAGGAAGGGACGGTAGACAATATGAGGATGACGTTGAGAGCATCGCGTACTCTAGAGCGGTCGGGTTCCATATCGAGCGATAGCCCTCATTACCCATTCTCATTCGAGGATGACGTTAAGGCAGTAAAAACAAAAATTTTAGAAATTAGGGATCTTTTGAAAACCCCTCCGAAAAATCAAAAGTCAGGAGATTATTTGAAGATTTTGACAAAAATCGAATGGGCGTTAGGTAGGATTAACAAGGCGAAGGCAGAGTCGACGGATGAAGTTAATGAAGTTGCAGATATAAGGGGGGAATTATTGATGTTGATGGCAGTGTTAAGTGAAGGTGGTGAGGAAGCACCACAGGAGAAAGATAAAGTTACGGAAAACAACAATACGTCGACGGCAGATTTGGGTGCGTTACCAGCTGCACAGGTCGGCCAACGAGCGAGCTCAGGGTTCCAACTACAGGATGAAGCCTGTGACCGGAATTCTGAGCGCATTGAAAAGTGGGCACGAGTACGATAACTTTGCCGCCAAGATTTGATGACGGCTTTTTGTAGAGGGGTTAAAAATAAGCACTTTTTACTATGGGAGGGGGGGGTCTATCTCCCCCCGTTTAGGAGGTAGGGGCACTTTTAGAAAAAATGGTTTAAATTGAAAAAAAAATATTAAAAAACAACGGCAACACCTACAATAAAGTGCTATACTGCGTTTGAAAGCCAGAAGATTGTTCTATAATCCTGCATTTAAATTAAAATAATCATGTCAATGGTTTTTGAGAAATTCGCATTTAAAGTCCAAATTTTGATAAAAAAACGTGAAAAAAAAAAGTTTAGACCGGTTGTTTTCAAAATTGTGAAATGAAATTGTAAATTAGCTTATATGTGTTTCATGTATCTATCAGTTTTTAATCGAACACAAAAAACCGCATGGTTCTATGTCTTCTGGTTTTTGAGAAAACCTAAGTTTAGGAGGTAGGGGCACTTTTAGAAAAAATGGTTTAAATAGAAAAAAAAAAAAATATTAAAAAACAACGGCAACACTTACAATAAAGTGCTATACTGCGTTTGAAAGCCAGAAGATTGTTCTATAATCCTGCATTTAAATTAAATTACTCATGTCAATGGTTTTTGAGAAATTCGCATTTAAAGTCCAAATTTTGATAAAATAACGTGAAAAAAAAAGTTTGGACCGATTGTTTTCAAAATTGTGAAATGAAATTGTAAATTAACTTACATGTGTTTCATGTATCTATCCGTTCTTAATCGAACACAAAAAACCGCATGGTTCTATGTCTTCTGGTTTTTGAGTAAATCGAAAATAACTAAAACTACTTTCCTACAAAATGTTTGATATTTTTTGCTTCCTTACATAAATAAATCAGTGCTAGCTTCCAACATTACAATATATAAACAGTAAAGTATGTATGGGGGGGCATGCTGCCCCCCTGCAACCCCCCTGCTTGGGCACACTATAGGATTTGGGGTAGGTGCGAGTTTGGGTGCATGCAAAGTTTCTTTTGCATTCACAGAATCTGTATTTAAAAAAATTCAAATTTATTCTATTTATCCAATGTCCACTAAATACATATAAAATACAATAAACGATCTTGAAAACCAAAACAAACTTCCGACCATGTTCACCAATACATGGCACTATTTTTCTATCGAAAATACTGCCTAGAAAGGAAATATAAGGACGACTGGGGTTCGCAAATAATAGAGTTTTTGTCTGATGTAAAAAAAGTTTACCCTTGTTATACCGATGGTGATATATGTATGTGAGGGTTTACAGTTAAAAGACATCGATCCTCCCACCCTTCAGAGCGAAAATTTAGAAAGTGTTTTACCGCCAAAACATCCTCGGCTTCCCACCATAAAAGAGTAACTCAACGAACTCGACAGTTATAGTACGGACGATGGCTTTATTGACGAGACTTACACACCTTTTTAATACATTTTGACCATTTTTAACTAACTATGACTGACTAACTCCTGACTAACTGACAAAATAACTGACCCAGATGCAATTCTACCTCCTCATGGTGCATTCTGGGTAACGCTAAATGAATTGCGGTACTGAACTAACAAAGATTCATTATGTTTATTAACATTAATCCCTAAAATGGTATCACCGTCACCACCAAAAATCAAAAAAAGTAGTTTTAGTTATTTTCGATTTTCTCAAAAACTAGAAGACATAGAACCATGCGGTTTTTTGTGTTCGATTAAAAACTGATAGATACATGGAACACATATAAGCTAATTTACAATTTCATTTCACAATTTTGAAAACAATCGGTCTAAACTTTTTTTTTCACGTTATTTTATCAAAATTTGGACTTTAAATGCAAATTTATCAAAAACCATTGACATGAGTAACTTAATTTAAATGCAGGATTATAGAACAATCTTCTGGCTTTCAAACGCAGTATAGCACTTTATTGTAAGTGTTGCCGTTGTTTTTTAATATTTTTTTTTTCAATTTAAACCATTTTTTCTAAAAGTGCCCCTACCTCCTAAACTTAGGTTTTCTCAAAAACCAGAAGACATAGAACCATGCGGTTTTTTGTGTTCGATTAAGAACTGATAGATACATGAAACACATATAAGCTAATTTACAATTTCATTTCACAATTTTGAAAACAATCGGTCTAAACTTTTTTTTCACGTTTTTTTTATCAAAATTTGGACTTTAAATGCGAATTTCTCAAAAACCATTGACATGATTATTTTAATTTAAATGCAGGATTATAGAACAATCTTCTGGCTTTCAAACGCAGTATAGCCTTTTATTGTAGGTGTTGCCGTTGTTTTTTAATATTTTTTTTTTCAATTTAAACCATTTTTTCTAAAAGTGCCCCTACCTCCTAAACGGGGGGAGATAGACCCCCCCCTCCCGTAGTAAAAAGTGCTTGTTTTTGACCCCTCTACAAAAATCCGTCATCAAATCTTGGCGGCCAAGTTATCGTACTCTCCCCGAAAAGTGGGATATAAAGTTCTCTGGTGAGCGGTGTGGTTCATCAGTGAATTCATTTTTAGAAAGAGTCGAAGAGCTTAGGGAGTCGCGAGGAGTTTCGGAGGCAAGGCTTTTCAGGTCAGCAGTGGATCTATTTTCTGGGAAGGCACTCCTTTGGTTTAGGGCGATTAGGGATTCTATATCTACATGGAAAGAGTTGGTTAGGGAGTTGAAATTGGAGTTTTTACCCTCCAATTATGATGATCTCTTGTTGGATGAGGTCAGGCGGCGTACCCAGGGTAGAGATGAGACAATGGGTATGTACATTGCTCTCATGCAGACCCTTTTTAAAAGATTCTCTGAGCCGTTGAGTGAGAATAGGAAATTAACTATTCTCATGAAAAACATAGCTCCCTTCTATCAAACACAATTGGGCTTGGCTGATATCAAGTCAGTCAATGAACTGGTTGCGTTGGGTAGAAGGCTAGAGACAATTAGGTCAAATGTTGAGTCTTTTGTTCCTCCTCCTTCAGGTCGCAGCAGGCAGGCTTTGGAGCCTGATGTTGCTTATGTTGCTTCGGTTCAAGAAGCAACAGTTGCAGTTAATCGAAACCTCCCACCCAATAGGCCCATTCGTTGTTTTAACTGCAATAGGGAAGGTCATTTTTCAACTCATTGTTCCGCTCCTAGGCGTTGTTTTGGGTGTGGCACTGTAGGTACCACACATAGGAATTGTAGACGTTGTTCGGGAAACGGGCAACGGACTCTTGGGCCAGCAGGTCAAGAGCGCCGTCGAAATTAGTTAGGTCGCCTGCTGACGACCAGCTGGTGGATAGGGTTAGGTTAGGTTTCACTTTAGATACAAGTAGGAATGATAGTAGGCCACATTTAGGAATCAACATTTATGGGTTTAGGTTTTTAGGGCTTTTAGATTCTGGGGCATCGCGAACGATTATTTGTAGGGACGTTTGGAAAGTTTTGAAAGATTTAGGGCTACAGTTAGGAAAAGCAAATATTAGGCAGGTACTTTTAGCAGATGGTGCAGGTGTAGGAGTTTTGGGGGTTGTTAATCTACCTATTGTTGTCGAGGACAAATCTGTTTTGATTGAGTGTTTAGTTATACCCACTCTACCTCATGCGATGATACTTGGTGCAGATTTTTGGGCACTGTCGGGAATCGTTCCGGATCTTCGATCGCGCATGTGGAGTTTTTCGAGCCAGGAGATGGTGGCTTCGATAGAAACTACATCTATCACAGAAGAGTCTGAGTTAGATGGGGATCAAAAGGGCAAACTAAATTCTTTGATCGAAGATTTGTTTAGGGACATGCCAGAAGGGCTTGGAGTGACAACAATGGTAGAACACATTATTAGGACGTCGACAGAACCTATAAAACAGCGGTACTATCCGGTATCACCAGCAATGCAGGTGCATATCGATAAGGCTCTTAACGAGATGTTAGAAGAGGGGGTGATTGAGAAGTCAAATAGTCCTTGGGCTTCTCCAATAGTGTTAATTAAAAAGAAAGATGGTACTTTTAGGTTCTGCGTCGACTATAGGAAACTTAATCAGGTTACAGAAAGAGATGCATATCCACTTCCGATAATTTCAGCCATTTTAGATAAACTTAGGAACGCGAAATTTTTAACATCGTTGGACATTAAGTCGGCGTATTGGCAGATTCCAGTAGCTGAGGAATCTCGCAAATTTACAGCCTTTACGGTACCGGGTAGGGGATTATTTCATTTTAAAAGAATGCCTTTCGGGTTACACAACGCCCCTGCTACGTGGCAGAGGTTTATAGACAGTGTGTTAGGGCCTGAGTTGGAGCCATACGTTTTTGTTTATCTGGACGATATTATTATCGTTACAGATACATTTGAGAAACATCTCAAAATTCTTAACGAAGTTTTTAGGAGATTACTTGAGGCAGGTTTAAAAGTAGGTAGGGAGAAATGCAACTTTTGCAGACCCTCTCTTAAATTTTTAGGTTACGTGGTTGATCGGAACGGGTTACATGTGGACCCGGAAAAAGTGGATAGTATGGTTAGGATACCTGCACCGAAAAATGTCAAAGAGGTTAGGAGTTTTGTAGGGACAGTTTCATGGTACAGGCGCTTCGTACCGAATTTTGCATCATTAGTTAGGCCCTTAACAGATTTACTTAAGAAAAGTAAAAAGTTCGTCTGGACTCAAGAATGTGAAGATTGTTTTAGAAAAGCTAAAGAATGCTTAATAACGGCTCCCATTTTGACATGTCCCGACTTTAATCTTCCATTCGTGGTCCAAACAGACGCGTCCGACTACGGTATCGGGGCCGTACTCACACAGACTTTTGAGGAAGGGGAAAAAGTTATTTGTTACTTGAGTAGGTCTCTGAACAGAAACGAGAGGAACTATTCCACTACGGAAAAGGAGTGTTTAGCAGTTTTGTGGGCAGTTGAGAAGTTGCGGCCGTACATCGAAGGAGTTCGTTTCACGGTCGTAACTGATCATTACTCATTGATTTGGTTGAGTAATCTCAAGGACCCACAGGGTAGACTCGCGCGCTGGGCAGTGAGGCTTCAGCAGTTTGATTTTCAGATCATTCACCGGAAGGGTAAAGACCATGTAGTTCCAGACATGTTATCTCGGGGAGTTCCAGTAGTGGCTGGGATTTCAGATGAGGATTCGGACCCGTGGGTGGTAAAAATGATTTCGAAAGTGGAGTCAAACCCGTTAAATTTTCCGGCCTGGAGAGTAGACAGTGGCCGATTGTTTAAATTTGTAAAATCAAATCAGGTGAAAGTTTATGACAGTAACGACGAGTGGAAGTTAGTAGTAGGTAGAAAAGATAGGTTAGGAATACTTAGGAATTGTCACGATAATCCATTAGCAGGACATATGGGGGTAAGAAAAACGTTCGCGAGAGTAGGTGCCAAATATTATTGGCCTAAGATGAGGGTAGATATAACTAAATATGTAAGGAAGTGTAGTATTTGTCAACAAGTGAAACCAATCAACGATAAACCAGCCGGTCTTATGACTGAAAGAGTAGGAGCAACTTCTCCGTGGGAGATGATAAGTGTGGACTTAGTAGGGCCATTACCTAAGTCTAGTAAAGGTTATATGTACATCCTCACAGTAGTAGATTATTTAACCAAATTTCCTTTGTTATTTGCATTAAGGTCTGCCACTTCGAAGGCAGTGTGTAGAGAGTTAGAAGATAACGTTTTTCTTTTATTTGGAGTTCCGAAAATTGTCATTTGCGACAACGGTCCTCAATTTAAGAGTAAGGAACTTAGGGCACTCTGTGATGGATACTCTTCAAAGATTAGGTTTACTCCACATTATCATCCACAGGCTAATCCTGCGGAGAGGATTAATCAGATAATAAAAACAACTTTGAGGGCATATGTTTCGGAGAATCACCGATCTTGGGATTCTCAGTTAGCAAAAGTGGCTTGTGCCATCCGCACATCCCAACATGAGGTTTTAGGAGTTACACCGTATTATGCTAATTTTGGAAAGGAGATGTCTACTAGTGGTCAGGATACAATAGGAATTAGTAATGAGGTTTTAGATAGGGATATTGGTGTACACTCGGAAGGAGATATAGGAGGTAGATTTAGGAACCTTAGGGAAGATATTGCTGTCAAGTTGAAGGCAGCAAGTAAGAAAACATCCGACGCATACAACCTCAGGAGGCGAGATGTTCAATATCTCCCGAATGATGTTGTATGGCGAAGAAATTTTGTCCTTTCGGACGCATCGAATTATTATGCGGCTAAGTTGGCACCAAAGTTTGTGGGCCCTTTTAAAATCAGGAAAAGACTGTCTCCTTGGACTTATGTCCTTGAAGACGAAAATGGTAAATATCGTGGCACTTGGCACACGAAAGATCTGAAACTTTTTACTTCATTTTCTGAAAATGATTAAGTCTTAAAGTCCCAAGTAAAGTAAAGTAAAGTAAATTAAAGTATAGAGTAAAGCAAATTAAAGTTAAGCTAAGTAAATTTCTATTTGTTTTGTTGAATTTTTTAAAGATTTTTTTTTGGATTTTCATATTTTGCCTTTTAACTTTTTTTAAGACTACCATATTTGGTCTGATGGTCTCCTTTGTTGTGATGTTAACCAAGTTGATCCGCAGGAAATTGCTTATTTTCTTTAAAACTAAGCAATTTCCGAGGAGGAAAGGGTGGGATTTGTTACGGTAAAATTTTCCGTAACAAGAATCATTCTTTCGGTTCCCTATCCTTATTCCTTTCTTTTAATAACTTTCTTGAAACAGGTGTTTCTTTCAATTTAATGAGAGAGAGAAGGGCAGCCATGGTCCATCAGCCATCGGTTCACTCGCTCAGTAACTTGAAGAAACAAAATACCAGCGTGGTCAATTTTGAAACTTAATGGACGACAGACGGGTGGTCTGTTCAAATCGCTATTGCTAGTGACAGCTGGTCACAGAAACAGACGGGCGGTCTGTGTTAAATATGCACAAAAGTAACATTGGCGAAGTTTTGTTCCCAATTGTTGAAGTTACTCCTGGTGAGAATGGCTGCGTGCCCAACCTAAAACATATTTTTATGTATGTAAAAGATGGAACGTTAACGGCTTGTCCCTATAATTCTCCAAATCTGCGCAAAAACCCAACGAATCAAGTAAATTCGCGATGTAGAAAATTACCACCAACTTCCTCTAAATGTAGTTTATAAATTATGGCAACTTTCTTTGCACAGGTTTTCCAGTGTTTCTTACCGGGTTTTATGTTAGAAAAATTAAGTTCCTTTTTTTTGTTTTCAGAAAATTTTGTTTAAAAACTTGTATGGGGATGTTAGGTGGCTGAATGCACCCATTGAATTGCCCGCCACTGGAAAGTCATACCGGAGGTCGGCGAATTCAATGCTGATGACTGTGCATAAAGCTGGGTGTAAAGTGCGAGTACGAGAAGGCTGATGGGTTCCAACTGCGTTGGCGCACTCTCGCCAATGTGCTGAGTGTTGCTGATAAATGACGCGATCGAAGCCCACGTCACTGATTGGCGGAAAGCACTGGGTTTTAAAAAGAGAAGAGGTCTTCCAGGCAAGGTGAAAGCCTGGAAGGACACTTCTTTACGGAGATTGAAATAAGATAGACGTGTAAGAAAAAAATTAACAAGCAAATTTTTTTGAGAACAAAAAGAAAAAAAAAGGAAATTAATTTTAAAACGAAAGAAAGGAAAATATCAGAAAATTTTAATTGGAGAAACGCAGGAGGATTTGGACGAAGAAATTACATAGGAAAGTTGAAGTTGAACTCGAGGATATAGCGAGGAATTTGGTGGTATAGCAATACAAAAGCTAAGTATAGTGGTTTTATAATTGTTATTTAAAATATTGTTGTCGGTCGATAATTGCATTTGAAAGTTCATTCTAATATTCGTTTGGTTTTTGTAATCGAAAAATTCCGATATTACGGAACGCGCGACCCGTTTTTTTTCTAACACCGTTTGTGCTTTCGGGACCGAGTGTTAACGGTCCATCTTGAATATTTAATTTTTAACTGTGTTCTAATTGTTTAAAAGATCTTGGGTTTTAGCCCTACTTAATTGCAAGGTTTCCCAAGCAATTCAATAAAATTTTAAAATTCCCATTCGGAATAATAAATTTGAATCTTTTATTTAAAATATCTTTCACCGTCGGTTTCGCTCCAAAGGTTTGTGATTTCCTTATCTTCAAAAAAAAATCACTGGCGCCCTTTTTCATTTTCAGCCTCTGCGTCGATTGAAAATAAATAATTTCATTTTTTTATTGTATATTAATAAATCATCATAATAAAAATAATTCACGAACCCACCCCCTTGCTGAGCATAGCCGTGGTGGTAGCATACATTGTTGCTACCAGTTGCAATTTTTTTTTTTCGCTGAACTCGTCTGCTTGTAGTTTGACAGTTCATCATCCCTCTCTTTAGTTTATTTAATTACATTAGTTGTTGTTCGGTCGAGTCGTCGTGGTTCTTGTCGTCGTTTCGTTTGATTTTATTTTAGTAATTAAAAGTTAAAAGTTCGCGAATTAAAAATTGTAACAAGAGATTTCCAGATTCAGTTCAAAAGAATCGTCCTTAAGAAATGGTCTTAATTTCATATTAGAACTTCATAACAAAAACAATTTTAACCGAAAAAACGTGTCATTTATTATAAACGCAATAGAAGCGCAAATAACGAATCCAATAGCATTTACTATTGAATCAAAAATTTTACATTTAATTGAAGATATTGATAAGAGAAAAGAAGTTTCAAATTTGATATATCAGTTAGTATTTCCTTTTCAAAAAATAAATACAGAGTATAAATTTATTCAAAAATTGCAACAAGAAAACCTTTACCAAAATCCTCTCCAGTACGTGATCAATGAGGAAGTTTGTGAAATAATAAAAAATTATTCTCCAGTATTGGACTCAAATAAGTCTATGGGAGTAATTATGCCCTTAAAGTTTCAATTCAGAAAGTATTTTGAAACTGCAAACATCTTAGATCAAACATTTCAGAACATGAGCTGCTTAGAAAAAAATAAAATAGATGAATTTCATAATTTGGTTAATGGCATCGTTTGGCAAAAAAAAGTAAAATCATTTGAAGGAAAACTCGTTATCCCTTACAATTTGTACTTTGATGATTTTTCGGTAGATAATCCTTTAGGATCACATGCTAAAGACCAATCCGTTTGCGGTGCTTATTACAACTTCCCAACTGTTCCTAGGCAACATCTTTCTAAATTAACCAATATTTTTGTAGCGGGGTTTTTTAAGACGAAAGACAGGTCATCTTTTGGAAACTCAAATGTATTAAGACCATTTATAAATGAAATAAAAGACTTAGAAACAATGGGTTTAGAAATCGTTTTGAATAATAAAATAGTACGTGTGCATTTTGTTTTAGCTTTTGTTCTTGGTGACAATTTAGGGCTTAATACTTTTTTGGGATTCAGTACAAGTTTTAACTCTAATTATTACTGTCGACTTTGTAAGAGAAAAAAAAAAGAAATGCAAGAAGATACTTCTGAGGAAACAAAATCACTTCGTGACTCAATTAATTACGATGCTGATCTTGCAATAGATGACGAAGCACTAACAGGTATTAAAGAACCATGTATTTTCAATGAAATTTCATCATTTCATGTTGTGGATAACTACAGTTGCGATATAATGCACGATATTTTCGAGGGTGTTTGTAGATATGATCTTTCAAAAATTTTATTATATTTTATTGAATCTACAAAACTTATAACATTAGAAACTTTGAACTATCGAAAGCAAATGTTTGACTATGGAGAAACTGACATTGGAAATATCTCGCCACCATTAACAATTGCAAATTTAAGATCATCATCTTTAAAAATGACAGCAAGTGAGACAATAACATTCGTAACTTACGTTACTCTTATGATAGGAGATTTGATTAATGAAGGTGATGAAGTTTGGAATTTTTTGATAGTTCTTATCAAAATTATTGACCTGGTAATGCTTCCGTTTTTTAATGAACATACTTTAAAATCTCTGGAATGTCTTATCTCAAAACATAATTCTCTTTACGTAAGACTTTTTAGAGACACTTTAAAACCAAAGTTTCATTTCTTAGTTCACTATCCAAGTGCCATCAGAAAGTGTGGCCCACTGAAGCATTTATGGTGCATGCGCTTTGAAGCACTTCATAAGGTTTATAAAAATGCTGCAAGAGCTACAAGTTCAAGAGTAAATATAGCTTATACACTCTCGATTCAAGCAGGATTAAAATTCGCGCATAACGTTTCAAATGAATCATTTTTTAAAAACGATTTCCAGTTTGCTCAAAAAGATACATTCTCGGTTGATTTTACAAAATATTCCAAATATATAACCTTTAGTAAGATAGATCCTAAAAATTCGACTTGCGTCAAGAAATTATATTTTAGGGGTAAACTTTATAAAAAAAAATATTTTCTCACAATTTCATCCTCAGTCCATAATATTTTACTGTTTGAAATCGAAGAAATAATAATAATTAATCAAGATGAAGTGCATTTACTTTGTATGCAATGGAATATTGAGAGCTTTAGTGAGCACTTTCAATCTTACATTGTAAGTAACAATGAGGGAAACATTAGTTTAAAAAGTATTTTCGATTTTGATGGTCCTCCCATTCACTTACATTTGCTTAATAGTGGCAAGAAAGCATTTCGCGTAAAACCATTCTGAACATGCAGGGCTCAGCTAGAAAAGAAACTGATCCAATTTTTACATTTCTTTTTGAAGCTTAAAAAAGCTTTTTTGTTATTATTTTTACTTTGTTGGTATTTCAAAAAATAAAAATAATAAAAAAGCTTTTATGAAAGATCACAAAATTGTAGGTTCAGTTGAAACACTTAGGGTCCACTTAAAAACTTTTCTATAATGAATTTGTGCTTTGTTAATTACTTAAAAAATATAATTCCAAGTAAAATTATCGAAGCTTTGCTTACCTTACTTATTAAAATAGAATATTGCATGTTTTCAAGTTTTTTAATATGATTTGAAATGATGAATTCAAGGAGTGTAGGATGTGTATGCATTCCTTCCAAATTATTTTTAAGACAATTATATGGCTAGGCGCGCGCATTCAATTCTTAGTTTCACAACTGCTTGGTTCGAGCAACTAAAAAGTTTGTGTTTTGACACAAACTAAACGATTGCCTAAAATGAGTTCGCTATTTTGTAATTATATGCATCTTCTTTCTATAAGCAACCAAACAGTTGTGCAACTAAAAATTGAATGTGCGCGCCCAGCCTAAAAGATCACTTGAATTCGAAGTAATATTAGTATCGAAGCATTTTTCACTTATTTCACTTATTCATTAACTTTTGAACTTATTCCACTTATTTTTGTTTTTGTTTTTTCCTTCACTCAAAAATTGTAAATCAATTTGTATCCTTTAACTGTTTGAGTAAGTTCAAATATAAAATTACTGTATAACATAAAAAAAAACTGTATGTATTGTTTCACTTATAATTTTTCATATTTGATGTAGTTATACTTTAGAGTATTTTACAAAACTCAGAAAGCATTTATAATTAAAAAATCAATTGCTTAGAACAAGAGCTTCATCTACATAATCTACTACTTATTTAAAATCAAAAATCATGAAATCATAAAAATAAACAAAAGATATTTTTAAGTTTCTGTAAATATATGTAAGTAACCATGAAAATATATTTTCAAGTTCTTATTAATAAATTCAAAAACATATAATTGAAAAACAAAATCTTTTTTTTTTGGAATCTTATTTTGAAGAATTTTTCAGTTTATATGTATCTTTGGACCTTATTTACATATTTCTAAAACGTAAGTATAAAACAATAATAAAATATTTTATTTAATGTACCAGTTAAAGAATTATAAGTTTCTTTCTTGGAACTGATTAAAATAATTCTTTTCAATGTATTAGTTTTGAACTGTGTTCTACTTAATCGTAATTTTACAAAACGTTTCTCATAATATATCATGCTGTTTTATTTTAAAGATAATAATGATTTCTAAGGTATAGTTTCTGTGTTTTATTGGATATCATTTCAATTTTCAGGTATACAAACTTTATTTTTATGATTTAAAAATATTGTTTTTATATTGGGTAATACGTCATTCATACCATAACAAAAATATAATATTTTAATAGTAACATCTTCAAATTAATAAACAAAAACTATTAATTTAATGCTGCCATATTATGAAAATAATGGTTTAAAAACTATTATTTTGAAAGGATCATCATATTGATCCAATAGGCTATCCTTTTAATTAATAAAAAACAAACTATTAATTTAATGCTACCATATTATTAAAACAATGTTTTAAAAACTATTGTTCTGAAAGGATCATCTTATTGATCCAATAGGGTATCCCTTTAATTAATAAAAAACAAACTATTAATTTAATGCTACCATATTATTAAAACAATGGTTTAAAAACTATTGTTTTGAAAGGATCATCATATTGATCCAATAGGGCATCCTTTTAATTAATAAAAAAAAAACTATTAATTTAATGCTATCATATTATTAAAACAATGGTATGAAATCTTTTATTTTTTATAGTGCCTTCCCATTGGTTCAATAAGACATCCTATTAATTTTAAGGCTTTGCATCCTTTACGTTGAATAGTAGGGTCCTATTAAATTAATAGGATACATTATAACTTTTCTAAAGTACACGTTATTGAGTTAAGAGGACAAACTATTAGATTTAATAGTATAGTCACACTATAAATATAATAGGACCCACCTATAGTTAATAATAGGATAAATCCCATTGACCAATTTTAATAGTAAAAAACTATTGAAAACAGCTAAAATCCTATTGATTTTATAGTTTTTTTCTCTGAGTGTATTAGCTATTGTACAAAAATCAATCATTATATTGTTTCATAAGTCGTTCAAAACTATTGACGAAGGGAAGGATATTTGTATATAGGTCACGAGTCAGCCAAAACTTAAAAAAATCGAGGCATGATTTGCTAGGTATATAAAAAAAGAATAAAATTTTGTGCGTGACCTTACATTTAAAATCCGGCTTGATGGATTTTTATAATTTTTTTTTTTAATAAAAAGGGACTCTTTGCAGATGGTTAAGAAACAAAAAAATTAAGATCCGTCCAGCCAAAGTTTTTCTAGCCCATTGTTTTAGAGCTACATAGCAACAAGTGTTTTTTGTTGATAATGTTTTCGTTTCATTGGAATTTGTTCCAAAGAATAGGTATATGTCTGTAAATATTTTTATTATGAATTTTCATTATAAAAAATCGTTTATAAAAAAAATAAGAATAGTATTGTGTCATGCTTGAAAAACTCCAAAGATCGCATTTTTTAAATCTTTGTATTTTTTGTTTATCCTATATAAATATTTGTAAATTGGACAATTTATTAGGGGCGACTATACCCTCTTTTATGTATGTTTTGAAAGTTGAATCGCTTCAAAAAAATATTATTGATTGGCCAATTGCTACGGGCGGTGTTTGCGCCCTTTTGCTTGTATGTTTTGAAAGTTTAATCGCTTCAAAAAATATTATTAATTGTCCAATTGCTAGGGGCGGCTTGGGTCCTTCTGCTTGAATGTTTTGAAGGTTCAATCGCTTAAAAAAAAAATATTATGAATTGGCTTGTGCCGCCCCTAGGAGCCTTGCCGCCCCGGGCTGTAGGCCTTTTAGCCCTAGGGTAAATACGCCCCTGACTATGAGGCAAGTTATGCATTCGGAAAAAAATCGAACTCGAGATTTTGATCAAAGTTGACATTACGATAGCAGCGAAGACCATAAAAGTGGGTCTCGCAATTCTGTCTGTCTGTCTGTCTGTCTGTCTGTCTGTTCGACTACAGCTAAACGACTCAGCCGATTTTCTTTAAACTTGGTGGATATGGGTTTTAATTTTTCCCCCCGGATGTTTTTTGATTTGATTTTTCATGACCAAATATAACGGTACCTGCCATACGATTTTTTTTCGAAATTTTATAAATATTTTTTTTTCTCAAAAACTGTCCCACAGATTTAAAAAAAAAAAATCATTAAATTTCATTTAGTTAAACCTAGGTAATGAATGAAAAAATATTTCCAAAAAATATTATTTTTGGTACCCCCCATTGAACCATTTTTTTGGTTTTTGATTTTCTCAAAAAACGGTACAACCGATTTTGATCATTTTTTTATGTTAAGGCTCCCCAGCAGTTTCAATATTAGTGTGTACTTATTCAAATTTTCAAAAAATTTTGTTTGGATTTTTAAAAAAAATTTCAAAATTTTTTTTTGAAAACTTAATATGTATTTCGAAAACCCCATGCTCGATTTTTTTAAAACTTGATAAATTAAAGTTTTTTAAAATAATCTACAAGATATAAGAAAAAAAATGTATTTCACCTAAAAATAACGGTACCCTCCATACGAATGTTAAAAAATGGTTTTCGAAAATCGTATTTTTCTAGAAAACGGTTCCGAGAATTTTGCTTAAAATTTTAGACTTTCGATTAATTTTTAAGATCTATTATTTAATACAAAAAATTTTGAAAACAAGACATAACTAAGACTGTACCTACCATAGAACGATTTTTTAAAATTTTGAATTTTTCATTATCGACATACCTAACAGATTTTAATGAAATTTTCTATAGAGATGCTTCTAAAAACTTTAAGAAGCATTGCATTTCAAAACTTTAAAAAAAATATTTTTTGAATTTTTTAAAAATAAAATGATTTTTTTTTTGGAAAATTCGATATCTCAAAAATGGGTCAATATTTTTTTTTTAAATTTTATTTTCGTTCAATAATAAAAACCTTAAGTTGACGTACCAAGTTTTTTTTAAATATTTAAAAAAAATTATATATAAAACCTTTTTTTGTTAAGAAACCCCTACAACGACTTATAATTTTTGTTTTTGCATAAATTCATATTTGCATAGCATTCTGTTTTTGTCTCTGACTACTAAAAGAATTTAAAAAATGATGATAATTTTATTCTTATGAACCGTTTTTTTTTATTATAACATTCGTTTTTAAACTTCCTAGTCTATTACATAGGGGCAAGTAGGTACGTGCGACCCAGTCGTGCATTTTATTTTGATTTAAAAATGTTTACGGTTAAATGAAAAGTTTTTGAAAAGTTTTACACACAAGCTTCTAAAAAGTATGCATATCCATTGCATATGAAAATATTAAAAAAAAATTTTTGAATTTTTTTTTCAATTAAAAATTCGATATTCCAAAAATGGATCCATTAAATTTAAAATTTAAATTCATCTTTAAAAAAATGTTTTAGGAAAGAATTGGGAATCTTCTTGTGAAGTTAAAATATTTTGTTGGCTCCCATCCCTTTTTTTGTATTCTTCCCTAAGTTTTCGAGGGGGGGCGGGCGTAAGATCAAGGGTTCACTACGGCGCGAATCAAAATCCATCAAAGCCTTTGGTTTGATACCTGTCGTAAGTTTTTGGAAGAGTTGTTCTGCGATGTGTTGTTCTATATATCGTGATCTTACCCTTATTATGAAGTGGGCGGTAAAATTTGTGTCGGTACAAGTTAGTCTGAGATATGCTTTAAAATTCAAACCCTTGACCTGTCGAAATACGCATATCAAAAATAATACGTAAATGTAACACAAACAACGTCAATAGACGCAAAGCACCCTGTAATTGTTAACAGTTAAACAAAACAAAGAAAACACCATGCCTAACTTAAAGAAGGGATTTTTTGGAATGGATGTCGTCTGCTGCAAAAGGATACAAAACTACAAAAAAAAAAACTGAGAACTAAAGAAGAACGTACAAGAAACAAAAGCAGACAGCTTGTTGTTCGTCTTTTGTTTTGTTTAAATAACAACACACTTCCTTCACACAAACCCTAGCGACAAGAAACAAAAGCGGAAAGAATTGCCATGTGCGGGTGAGGCTGCTTCTGTACCTCATATGTACCCACCCCTTGTGAATGACTAAAGGAAACATTTTAATTAAGCAAAGTTCGACTGAGAATAAAGGGATCGGGCAGCCAGTTGAATTGTTGGCACATTGGGGCGGGCTTGGGCTGGTTGGATGGTATCTACTCTTATTATATGATTGGAAAAGTGGGATAGTGAAAGCTGGTTTGGTTGTGAAAAGAAAGTTTCTTCTTACATAGCAATTGCATGCAACCGTGAATCCTTTTGGCATGTGTTATTTTCTTGTAACGATTGTTTTCAGATAAACCTACATCCTCTCTCTATGGCATTGTCTATAGGACTTGTATAGGGTTCTTCTTTATTTCCCCCGTCACACAATCTCTATGCCTATTATCATTCATTTACTATTTCAGCTGGGATGCTCTTCTTCAATTTTAATGCACTTTAGTGAGGAGAAAAAAAAAAGAAGATGGTTGGTAGTATGTTCGTTTGCGGGCTTGAGAAGTGAAGACGTGTGTAGACTTTGGCAACACATTCAAAACGCTCCCACACATAAACACTTAGACAATTGATATTGTTATTATCCTTTGTTGGGATGACTATCCTCTGGAACTGAAACAACTAAAGTGCACATAAGCGACAAGATGACACTAAGGATGTTGGAGACGCAATTTATACTGCTCAAGACGACAGGAAGTCGGTGGAGAAGCAAGTATGTACATGGTCAAGAGTAATAGGAAAAGAAAATGGCATTAAAATCAACCACTTATACACATGTGTCATACGAGGAAACTATCCAAAGCTGAGTTTATCGAAATTAATGACCAAGAAGCCACTTCGCTGCTTTCTGGTGGCATATTAAATGTCGAAAATGAGAACAATTTCGACAAGCACTGACTAATGCACTTCTACTGTGAGCATCAATAAGGGTTTTAAAGTTATGTTTCTATCTAGAAAGGACTGGGAGGATAATGTTTTGATGATAGACTTCGACACATCCATCTTTACTAATGGCTTCTTTACTAAGTGCTTTTGATTCTTTTCGGCTACCTGATTATTTAAGGGTCTTTCAAGCTGGCTTACTGTCAATATGGAAAGCATGCAAAATATGCATTGCAGAATCTAACCGTAGGTGAAGCAGTTGAACCAACTGCATTACATCGAGAAATATGTGGCCCACCAATAATAATGAGTCACGAACAAATGAGCAAAGATGCAGACGTTGGCAAGATATAGTTAGGAAGTAGTTCCTAGATGCACTGGACACTGGCAATTCGGGAATATACAGTCCTGTCTGCTTCAGCCAGAATGAGAGCCAAGCTATTCGGGTAGTTATTCAAATTGACGACCCAAACGAGCTTTCTGAAATGAAGATCAAAGACTTGATCTCTTTTCTTAACACGACGAAAAGGCTCTGGGATGAATTTCTACGACTTCGGTAATCTTCGATCTTTAGACCGTGAACTAGCGCACTTCAAGAAGAGGGGACCCTACTAAACCCTCATGATATCTCATTATATTCACAGGTCAAACCATTTCTACTTATACCTATCGCTTGCGATATTTGTTCCTGATTTGCGGCAGAAGATCCTGCTAATGCAGAATTCATTGCTAACCAACGGAGCGGAGATACTTGCCTACACCAGTTTTGTCTATCGACTATCAAAGGGCTCAAGATCCTTACATCTAAAGACGAAACGTATGGTATGGCTAAAATCCAAGATGAATTAAAATATTACTTGAGGGGACAATATCGTCTTTGGGTTTTACGTAGATACCTGCCTATTACGGCTCTACCCCACGGGTGGCCTACCACCATCAGAGTCAGATTTAGTCCTGACCATTAACCCCGACATAGCAAGCTATCTCGGTCGCAAAGTTGTGATATGTTGCAGCATATGCACACCTCTTGCTTTGGAGGCGAGGTCTATCTAACACCTCTTGAATTCAAGAAAAGAATCTTGAAAATTTGTTTCCGCATTTGGAGTAAGCCAAGCAACCATGATGCTCTCAAAAGGGGGCCTACCTCATAGATAGGGTTCGAGCCGAGGGTAAAACTCAACCTCCGACTCAAATGGGCACTATCTCCCATGGTACCAGAATACAGCTTCCGGTGGAGCTTCGCCACTTCGTCATTTCATGGAGCTTCCTATGCGAACGGAACAAGGACTTAGTCCAAGTTCTTATTCAGCTTCGGAATTACTAGATCTGAACCCGTCACTTCCAGATGGGCTCCTGCAAAACCCTGGGCCTGTCAACCCTTAGGATACAAATTAAACTTGATTAAGTTTTTTTCACTTTTTAAAAAAGATTTATTTATTTCCAAACGGGCAGCGTTTCTGCCTTTAAACACAAGAATGACAAAATGATAAAAAATACTTAAGCTTAAATACTAATTCTTGCACATCACCAAGCCAACTCATTCCCACAGATATCCAGGTATTCAGGTTTCATGATGTTTCTCGTCGAAGCTCTAGACGCTGACACCTGCATTCCTCTTTCACGTATCCGGCTCGTGCAATATGTTCCGCCTGCAGTTTCGGCGTCGTCATCGTTAACTCCTCCCGCCTTAAGATCGAACGTCCGCGTTCGACGTAGCTGGTCTCAAAAGATGAGAAATATCTTCCAGGCCTAAGGTGACAGTGGATGCTACGTTTTTAGGAACTTGATGCGGTTCACTATTTCTTAGCTCTTTCCTTTGTATGAATCTGGATATGAGGTAAGCACCGAACAAGATGAATATTATTATGGTAAGTCCGATGTTGGTAGCGAAATTGATGTTGTTTTTTGTGGTTAATAAGCTTATCTGCGAAGTACCGTTTATGCTCAGTTCTTTCATCATCTCGAGAGATAGTTTATCTTCCAGGGTTGCGTTTTCTGATTTAGGTTGTAAAATAGCAGGCAACGGTTGATGCTTCGTGATCTCCATGGTTTCATACACCTTATTATTTACTTCGATTGGGGAGTTGACATGCTTTATTAGGTAGGTACCATTTAACGTGATTGATTCATTGTTGACTTTGAGAGGACCATTAAACTGATTCAGGAACAGGACATCTGGTGATATTTCCTCGACTGATGGGATGTGTTGGTTATTAATTAATGGGCATGATGATATTTGACTCTTGAGTAGCTTGGGGGTGCATGTTGTGTTACTTATATCTATTATATTATTAGAACTATAAATAGTATGTTTATTGAAAGATTTACATTCGTTTATAATTCCATACAGTCTATCATTACATTCTAAGACATTGATATACGGGATTTTATTGATTTTATTTCCAATTTTCACCGGCTTAAGTAAAAAAGAGTTACATATAGTTGGGCTTGTGGTCGGTAAACTAATTATGTAAATAATATTTTTTCTATCAGATGCAATTCTTACGTTAGCAAATTCAAATGCCTCATCTATGTTCAAAAAAGGAATATTTCTAAGAACTTGTTCAGCTAGTTTAATTTCAGAACTGGTTAAAATGTAAGAATTAATAATATTTGCTTTAGCCCAATGAATAGCATAAGCGACATTCACAATTTCCTCTTTAATAATTTCAAGTTTAAACTTCATTTCCCAAATTTCTTTGTCTTGATTTTTTTCATTTACAATTTTAAAAATTCTATTTGTTATATTAGTTATTTCATTAATTTTACTTATTGTAATTCTATTGATGACAGCTTGTTTGTTATTGTTCTTTAGTACATTATTAATTTTATTCTTAATAATTTCATGGTCATGGTGATCGGGATTTCCCGCTATCCATTTCCAAGCACTACCTATAAAATTCAAGGACCGTTTGTCTTTTGTTTTTAATTGAAGTCTTTGCAAATGACTCTTTATTCTTTGAATTTCGAATTGTAAAATTGGATAAAAGGAGTGATTAGGATTTGTTTTTAGCATTTCTTCCAATCTTATAATTAAGTCGCCATATTCTTCCAATTCTATTATGTGAACAATTTTGAAAGTACCATTCTGTACCTTTGCGGTTCCCGTGTTTATTTTTATGAGCTGAGAGCTGGAGTAATCTAGTATCTGAACCTCCGCACCGCATATGGTGAGTAATGCCCTGTTGGAATAAAAGTTAATTTTTGATCAGACTTTTGTGAACAACTCTGCCTGATTTCGTTTTTACTGTGGAATTATGGTTCAAAGCTACTATCTCCTTCTTATACCTTGGATCTAATTTGTTCCCTACCCTTTTATTGGTCTTAACATAAATGGTTTGTCCTATACTATAATTTTTTAAAGGTTTTTTCCTCTTATTATGATACTCTAAATCTGTTCGCTGTTTAACCTGTAATTGCTCCATATTTTGTCGTCTTGCGTTCTCAAGCTCTTCGGGATTATTTAGAAGTCGCCTACCGAAAAATATATCAATGGGTTTCTTATTAGTTGTTGAATGTAGGGATCGGTTATATTCATAGATACATCTGTCCAATAATTCGGAGAACGAGGAATGGACGTTATCTGTTTTGAGGCAACGAATTAATTCTGACAGTGTTGAGTGAAATCTCTCAACTTGTCCATTTACGCAGCTGGTATAAGGGGGTGCTTTAAAAACATTTATACCGAACATATTTTCTAACATGAATGTAATGGAGCTTGAACAAAGGGATTTCTCATTATCCATAACTATTGATTGCGGAACTCCGAATGCTAGTACCAATCCTCTAAGAGGCTCCTTAATATCTTCCGCAGATCTTGATTTAAGTATTTTCGCAAGGGCGTATTTTGAAAACTTATCAATTGCAGTTAAAATTACCTTTTTATCGGTAAAATAGATATCGATATGTATTATTTGCCCTGGATATTCTGGAATTGGGGTCGGTTGTAGTTCGGGTTTATTTGGGTGTCTTTCATATTTATTTTCCTTGCAAATCTGACAGGATCTGGCAATTCTATCTACTTTTACTTTCATATTGGGAAAAAAGAAATTCTGAGAAATTTGGATTCTGTTCTCACGACCGTTTCTATGGGCACGATTATGTTCTTTTATTATTTCTTCTTCTTGCCTATTCTCATCTATAAGATCGGTTACTACTTTTCTAGAAAATCGTGTTCTATATTGTTTAAAATGTGCAGGGTATATTTCCTGTATTATTCCTAATATTCTTTCTTCAGTTTTAATAACATTGGTGACTGACGGATTTAGGTGTTTCTTAAGAATGTTCGTTAATTTATCTTGAGTGTAATCTGTTTCAATTATGATGTGGCGGTGGTATGTGGGGAAAACTATTTGGAATTCGTATGAAGGGGTGTCGCCTAAGGAAAGTAAAATTTGGTTTTTAAATCCTATTATAGGTGCATCAATGATTTGGACGAGGTCTTGGCCCGAGCTCTCATCACTGTGCTGGGATATGGTTAAAGAGTTAACGTTAGGGTGAGTAGGTGCTCTAGATAACGCATCTGCCACCACATTTGTTTTCCCGGGTTTGTATTTAATTTCATAATTGTATTCCTCCAACCTGGCCTTCCACCTCTTCATTTTGGTGTTGCTGTTTTTATTGCTGAGAGCAAACGTGAGAGGTTGATGATCCGTATAAATACGTACTCTTGCAGTGCCATATAGGTAAGCTCTAAGGGAACTTAACGCCCATATTATGGCTAGGAGTTCCTTTTCACTGGTGGCAAAGTTTTCCTCCGCTACTGTCAAGGTTCTAGAAATAAAGGTAATAGGCTTTCCTCCTTGTTCAAGTACAGCTCCAAGCGCAAAATTTGAAGCGTCTGTTGTTAAATCAAAGGGTTTTGAATAATCGGGATATGAAAGAATAATGTCGTGAGAAACAAGAGAATTTTTTAATTTCTGGAAGGCTTCTATAGCTTCCTGATTGAGTTGCACAGGTAATTTGGACGATTTTGTCTTTGACACTCGTCCCTCCTCCCCCCTTAAGAGGGGTGTCAAGGGTTTGGCTAGCTTTGCATAATCATTAACAAAGCGCCTATAATACCCTGAGAGACCGAGGAAGGAACGCAATTGTTTGAGAGTTTCCGGCATCGGAAAGTCAAGAATTGCTTGTACTTTTGCTGGATTTGTTTTGATGCCGTCGGCTGAGATGATAAATCCCAAGAATTCTACCTCCTTTTGGAAGAATTTACATTTATCCAATTGGACTTTCATATTAGCTCTCCGTAAGGTGTCGAAAATTATTTCGATGTGTTTGGCATGTTCAGCTTCATTTTTGCTGAAAATTATAATATCGTCAATGTAAACTTGACAGAACTTGCCAATGTGCTCATGAAGTATGTCATCCAGCGTTCGTTGAAATATTGCTGGGGCATTTTTCAACCCGAAGGGCAATCTCACGAATTCATATTTCCCATTGTTTATGGAGAAAGAAGTTTTCTCAATATCGGATTTCTTTAACGGTATTTGGTGAAATCCGCTCTTCAAGTCAAGTACCGTGAATAAGGTATTTTTTCCCAATTGCGCGATTACTTCATTGATATCCGGTATCGGATATCTGTCTGCAATCGTTAAAGTATTGAGCTTCCGGTAATCTATAACCATACGGTATTGCTTGGTACCAGTGGAATCAGGTTTTTTTGGTACTATCCATACTGGAGAATTATACGGCGACCGTGAAGGTCTTATTATACCATCATCGAGCAATTTTTGCACCTGATTTTCCACTTCGTCCTTTAGGGACATAGGAAATGGATAATGTCTGCTGTGAACGGGTTCCTCAGTAGATGTTCTAATCTCAGCAACAATTCTAGTTGTATAAGTCAGTTTCTCGTCCGGATCAGCAAATAAGTCTAAATTCTTTTGCATGATAGGACTTAATAAGTTTTTCTGTGGAGTTGTCATATAATTGATTTTTTCTGCAAGAGAATCTATATCGAGAGAGTTTACTGAATGTGATTTAAGTTGTTTAATCTTAATCTGGAATTGATTTAAAATTGACATATAACTGTCTTTGGTGTAGATAACTGCCGATAGCTGTTTTAAGCTATCATTGCCTAATATCCCATGGAACGTTCGTAAAGATGGTAACAAATAAAACTTAATTGGCATGTTTTTTAAACCGAATAAGCTTATAAGAGTGTGTTGGCTTACTTTGACGTCACCAGCTATTGATTTTGCATAAAACACTTGTTGGTTACTGATGGGGTTAGGAACAATATCAGGCCTTATGTAATTTTTACTAGAGCCTGTGTCGATAAGAAATTTTAGCATTTCCCCACTTCCCGTTCGACATTCGAAATATGGAAGTGAGGAATCACTTAGCCTAAAAAATGAAGATCGGTATAGTCGTTAGATTCTGAGTTAATGCACGGATCAGGGAAATTTTGAACGTATTCCTCCAAAGATTGTTCGTAGAGATTGTTGGCATCTGATATTGCTTGTTCATATTCTTCCTGGGTTACTTCAGAGTTTTCTGGAATTTCTGCATTGGATGGTTCAGGGTTTTCCGGAATTTCCGATATATGAAAATTTTGTTGCGGACTAACATAATTGCCGCTTGGCCTGTACTGTGGGTATGAATTAAATGGACGAGCTTGGTAATTATTATACCTTTGCTGGTTCTGCTGATGGATACGTTTTATTTGTGCTGACGGACCCTGTGTCATTGGCTCTTTTTTTATTTGGGGATTAGTGTGGACCGGATTATAATTATTATTCATGGGTCTGGGAGTATTTTGTAAGGGGTTGTTGGGAACGTAGGCTTTTGGGTCTTGCCCGGGATAGGAACGTGACGTGTTAGGCTGGATAGGGTTTTGCTGGGGATAGGACCGTGATTGGTTAGATTGGAAAGCATTTGGTTTTTTAAACGTTGAATGCTGTTGTTCATGACCAGGTTTCTTCACTAAAACTTGTGAGTTATACGTTTGATTTGTGCGAAAGTTCTGGTTCTCGAGCTTCATGCACAAGCTTAATGCATGTGGCAAATCAGTAGGCTCTCGAATACCAAGGAGTCTTGGCAAGTCTCCTTTTAAACCTCTGATGAACGTATCTAAGGCTTTGTTTCTATAGGTTTGCGTAAGCAATTGAAGGGGCTCTGGTCCGATATCCATGGAAGCTATATTATTCAAGATTAAAGACAGGTGTGAGTATACAGTATTGTAAAACTCGTGAATCGTCTTTCCGCCTTGGACCAATCGCATCATCTGGTATTCTAATGTTCCCAAGTCGCGCTTGTCGGCGTAATGCATGGATAAGCACTGCGAGATGCTGGCCCAATTTAGGGGAGTATTGAAAGACTCTAATGCGATGTCCGCATTTCCAACCACCTTATTTCTTATTACGTTCAGTATACCGAAATATTTTGGTGTATCTTTCAAGTGATCATAGATCCCCAAAACTCTATCGACACTTTTCTTCCAGGAGCTAAACTCGCCTGGGTCACCAGAAAAGTCTCTTATACTCCTAACTATGCCAGGGATTGTTTCGAAATCCGAAAGTCTGTTCCGAAAATCTGGGCTTACAATCCGTTCGTTCTCGGTATTAAGATCGGAACGAGGGCTAGAAATGTTCTGCCTAGCTATGGTTTGCATGATTTTTTGAGTTTGAGTCTCTACGACTCGTGTTACTATTGATGTTATTAATGCTTCTAAAGCAGGAGTAGCTTGAGGTAGCTCTACCTCGACATGAGATGCACTAGTTGATTGGGATGTGGAATCTTGATCCCTTCTTGAAGCACCTAAATTAATATTAGGATCGAATATGTTTAAATTATCGATAATAACTGGTTGATTCGCTGGATCAACATTTTGACCTATTCTACCTTCAGTTTGTTGACCTCTAGTTAATACCATTTTATGTATTTTTTCCAATACTCGTAAAGAGGGAAAAAGAAGGAAAAGGATTTCGAATAAGGGCAATTATTCTATTGACTCGTTTCTATTATTTATTTTTATTTTAATCCTAGATTTTTCTCGCGGTTCCTTGAACCTTATGTTAGCACTTTGCCTGTCTTTTATATAACTTTGTAAAAGTAAATAAGTTTTAATTTTTTTGTTAAATTTTGCACCTAATAATTTCAGCTTTTTTTTTTTTTATGTAATTTTGTAAAAGTAACTTAGTTTTAAGTTTTAAAATTTTTCACTTAATAATTTCATGCTCTTTTTTATATATTTTGTAAAAGTAAATAAGTTTTAATTAATTTTCTTTGTTTTATCTTTCACTTCAATAATTTCAGACTTTCTTTTTTTTTGTTTAATTTTGTAAAAGTAACTAAGTTTTAAGTTTTAATATTTTTCACTTAATAATTTTCTTCTAATGCAAATTTTTCTTACTTTTAATATGATTTTTGTTTTACTTTCTTTTATTATAATTCTTAAACTAGATATCTTACAAAAAAGTGGTAAGGAACCACATTTCCAACGCTGGCAAAGGGGCTAGTTCCGGTTCGTCTTCTTGAAGTTACTTCGGGGCCTTTCTTCGCACTCCCTCGTTGTGGCTTTATATCTACAGATGAAAGCCAAAAAAGTTTCCTTTTCACACTTTGTTCTTGTCTGTCTTTACCGCGGCTATTTAGGTCGACGGTTGACGGACCCAGGATTCACTACACTAATCGCGATTTATTTACCCGCGGCGAGCTTCTTTAGGTCGACTTAAATCGGGATTTTTCTTATTTCACTTTTACGTGTTTATTTAATATACCGCGGCGAGCTTCTTAAGGTCGGCTTAAGACAGTATACTATTTTATTCGCGACTGATAGTTTTTTCCTGGGCCCCACGTTGGGCGCCAATTAAACTTGATTAAGTTTTTTTCACTTTTTAAAAAAGATTTATTTATTTCCAAACGGGCAGCGTTTCTGCCTTTAAACACAAGAATGACAAAATGATAAAAAATACTTAAGCTTAAATACTAATTCTTGCACATCACCAAGCCAACTCATTCCCACAGATATCCAGGTATTCAGGTTTCATGATGTTTCTCGTCGAAGCTCTAGACGCTGACACCTGCATTCCCCTTTCACGTATCCGGCTCGTGCAATATGTTCCGCCTGCAGTTTCGGCGTCGTCATCGTTAACTTACACACCAAAAAGTCAGCCGGGGTAGAAACCAACAACTCAATGTGCATCTTAGTCTTTAGTTTACCTAACGGTAATCAAGGAAAGACGTTTCTGTCTTTAGTTTACCTTACGGCAATAAGGAAAGACGCTCCTGTCTTGAGTTTACCTTACGGTTAACAAGGAAAGACGCTCCTGTCTTTGTTCTAAAGAACGAGGACGACGATCCTCCTATTATTTGCTACTATTAATAGGAACAAATAAGAACCCTTATTAAACCTTCGTAAGACTTTCAAAATCTCCAACCACATAAGCAGCCGGAGACTTTACTATAATACCAACCAAGATCAACCTTTAAAACCCTACCAGTGAAACTTTCAAAATCCCCAGCCACAAAAGCAGCCGGGGACACTACTAATTTCACTGCTCCCTCGAGTAAGACCTTAGAAATCTCCAGCTGCATGTCCAGCCGAAGACTTCACCAGTCCCACTCGCCCTACCAACCAAGATCCATCAAAAGTCTCCAGCCACAAGTGAACGAGCCCCAAAAGTCAAGACCATCATCCATGCATTAACCACTTGCACAACCATCAAACAACCATGGCCTTACGCTACCCCGCCACCCATTATGATCGTGGGAATTACGCAGGACACACTCAGGAGGGTATGCCACCACGACCATAATCTTGGACTTACGCTTGCTGCCATGGTCCGATGTGTAGTTCAGTTGCAATACACTTCCAACAGTCAATCCCTTCAGAGCCCGAACACGAGCAACCAAAGACTTCACAATTTCAACCTAGTCCTCCCTAGTAGACCTTCAAAAACCTGGATAGTACCTTAAAAATCCCCAGCCACGTAAGTAGCTGGAGATTTTACCAACACACACCCGTAATGACCCTACTACTCCCTTGAGTTTTCTTAGTTTGTCTAAATCTCTTAGCTGAACAAGCAGCGAGAGAATAGACGTAAGCCCCCCCACTACGACTAGGTGAAACTCGTTGGGGGGACTTGAGGGGACAATATAAAAGTTCCCTCCAAAACTGACCTTTCTACTAAATACAAAGTGCACATTAACGTGTCAGGCCGCGCATTGCAATGGAAATGCCGGAGAACCTCCTCCGAGATCAAAATTCCAGGTTTCCTGGTGACTACTGGCAGGTTATGTTGAAGGAACAGGCAAGAACTCATAGTAAAGCATAGACAGCCAGCCATTTCCTCAATCACTATTAAGTCGGAACTTATATTTCGTCGCCGTAATGAGCTGAGGTTTCTGAATGCAACAAACCTATGTAGTTACCCTCATATGGGTCTCAGGACATGGTGAAACAAATGGACAAAAAATGGTTATCTCTTTGCCAGAACCACACTGATACTACTGTAACGAAGCGTTACAATGCCTACATATCCTAGTCACGTTACTGAGCAGAACGCTGCGACACCAACGACCCCTGATCCCATTAATGAGCAAAACGGTACGACACCTACATACCACCTTATTCAATAATCACACTACACATCCAGTGTGTACCCGAAGTCATGTGATCAATACTCACTTTGATTCACATACAATTTTGTCTTTTATTTGTTTCGGTTCACACTGAATCTTACCCGCAGATTTAATGAGTTGAGGTTGGGAAAACGACAAAATTGTCTTTTATTATCGTCCAGTGTGGATACCAATCTAATGTATAGAGAGTTTAGGATCGGGCCGCAAACAAAAACCTTTGAAAGGCGTTTCGGTGAAGGAGAGGCAAGCTGATCTATTTTTTTTTTTTTTTATAAAACAATAGGGTATTATATTAGCTAGAGTAAGGCAAGCGTTATTATTATTAGGAGTATTAGCTAGAGTGGGGCATAATAAATTATTATTATTAAGAGTATTATTATTTACTAAACCAACCCGTTTCTTTCCTCTGATCTCCTCACTCCTCTTCAAGGTAGCTCATTGGACAGGTTTTCTTTTTAGAATTCCACCCGTTTATTTCCCTAGATTGCGTCCTAGGGACACTTTATATAAAATACCGTGTTAGTTATTTAGGCTTTCTGAATATTGTTTTTAATGAAATACCGTGTTATTTATTTTAAGAAAAAAAATAATATTGTTAATCGGCCCTAGCGAGGTATCCGTTCGGAGCGGAAATTTCTCCGATTTTGTACGATTGGGAGGATTTTTGCTTCGAGGTATTCTTCCGAACAGCTGTTCGGAATTTTTCTCCGACATTATTTTAACGCACCCGGGAAACTGCGTTGAAGTGCGATCAAGTGCTTTATTTGTGGAATTTCTGACAGCAAAATGCAATTGTTTTTCCGATTTCGTCGGACACAAATTCTTCGCGGAACAAATTGCGAAAACGCGTTTGTGTATTATTATTCTTTCCGATAGGATACCTCGAAAGCAATTTGAGCCTCCGACAAAGTATGCGTTGCGGACAATTTTCCGCTCCGAACGGATACCTCGCTAGGGCTGAATAAAATTATATGAAATACCGTGTTAGAAATACAAAACCACGAAATAAATTGATTAAGAGTTCAGCAGTATTAAAATGCGTTATTTCATTCGGAGCTTTAGACCCTCCAAACCCAAGTTTGTTGCGTTTTTGGGAAGAACCCTGGACAACGACGAGTTTTACCTCAGCCACGAAGAAAAAGCATCACACTACTAGAGCAAGAATACTTACACAAGGTAAACAATCCTCAATTATCCATCCTCATTGGAGTACTAACTGACCATAGAAACCACTAAATAATATCCTAAAATTTATTCAGGATGGTTCAGGGACAACGTCCTTCCTTCCTTCCTACGGCCTTCTCGTACACCTTTGCTATATCGTCACCTAACGACTCCTATCCCATTTCGAAAATAAATAAAGGGCACAACGGCTCGTAAAAAAACCAAAGTCTATGCTGACTTTAAACTCTATATACTGTGCCCCCATAAATAGGGATTACTTACAATTTTCTGCTGAGTTCGATCGGCTAAGATGAGAAGCAAAATGGATAATCCTGGAGGATTTAAGGTCATAAGCGACTGAGAGCGGATCCTAGATTTTTGGTGTCATTGACCAACGCTATAACTTTTTCACCATTTCGCCCCTAATTACCGTATTAAAATTTAAGTAAACAACACAATCCGTACAATGTGTCTCGAAATAAATGTACCTTAAGTTTAAGGTTCTTCAGTCACACCATCTGAAAATATTTTGATAGAAAAATTCTGCAAGCAAGCAAGAACCCCTGATTCCATCGCCGATTGTATCCTTTACCTAAAATTACATAAAAATGTATTAATCATGCACAACACAATCCCAGATTTGGATTAGAGAAATTCAAATATCCTTTTTATAGAAAAATCCTATTTAAACACAAAAAAATCCCTTTCACTAAACTGATTTCCAAATATCTACCAATGAATCCAAATTCACTTATTTTGGTAATCAATCTAAAAAAAAGTGAGGAAGGGAAACTTTAAACTAAGTACTTCATCAATTTATAAACCTTCAATCTACCTGAGTATGGGCGTGGGGTCGCGTCCGTGCGTCCCTATACCTACCACCTGAATGCCTTTGCCAAATATTGGCTTACAAAAACTACACCTATAGAAATTGCGAACAAAAAATTATTTCATTCGAATTTTACTATGCTTAAAAAAAATACACACATAAACACACATACATTAATAAATAAATAAAAAAAATGAACCTGTTCAATTCAGCAGAAAATCCCATTTTACTTTTTACATGGATGAATTGAATTCGGGGTTAGACCTGACGTAAGGTGAGTAAACTATACCCACCCAACTATACCTTCCGAGAGCTCGTCCTCGAATTCCGGCTGGTGCGGATTGTACTTATATGTGTGTATGTTTTGGCCTCACCCTCAGGGAGTAATTTTCCATCGAAAATATTATTGCCAGTTGATCAAACAGTGCCTAGGTATATCTAATATACTCGTACTTTTTTATGAAAAACTTTAGCCGCACATCAAATTATAAAGTTTTCGGGCTTGAAGGGGAAGGCGGACGATAGTTTGCGCTGCACAAAGTTTGACTAAAGTTTTAAGGGTTTGTTTCAAGCATTAGGAAGCTGCCCAATCAATATCAACATGGTTCTTTTAAATTAAGTTCACTTTTTGTATGACTTATTTTTTTGGTAAATGCTTGTTCATTTTTTTGATAAAGTTGACCCTAACGATCCCCCCAATTGCTTTTGGATAATGGGTCCTTAAATTGAAGTGAGAAAGCCTTCAAAAGTGACCGCGTATTATATTCGATAATTGCTTGGAACTAAGTATTCCAACTGGTTGGAAGTATCTTTGAGGAAAGTTTCAAGAACGGTGGTACATAATACTCATTCAGAATCTTGAGAGGTAATAAAAGGTTTAGATTTAAGGACGTTCCCAGACACTTCAAGAAGCTATTGTTGGGCATTTATGTTTAGGTATGTATAGGTGGGTAGAAATGACGACCACTATCAGTCGAGCCCTTTGGCCCAATTAGAGCTGAAGTGTGCCACACCGTTCTGATACCACTCGTTTAACCTGTGGATGGAATTGGTATGGAGAATTATGGACATATTCCCACAAAGTTTGAGTTGATTTCATAAAAACAATACAACAATTGTTGTGGTGTAACGTGTGCTGTGTTTAATTTTTTTTTATCTTTCAAGAATCTAAACAAATATTTTTTGAAATTTAATATGCAATGATTTAAAAAAAAATAAAAGCTTCTGTTTAAAAAATTTTCTTGAAATCTGAAAAAATGGTGATTTCGTAATATCAATTCTTTTAAATGAATTAGGTATAGAACGTAAAAATCGAGGAAAAAACGATTTTCAGAAACTATTTTCTAACATTTGAATGGTTGTTACATTTATTTTAAGATTAAATAAAAAAATAAACTAACATAAATTTTGTAAATGTAGATAGTATAAGAAAAATAAAAATTTTCAAATTTAAAAAGAGCGAGCATGTTGTTTTCGAAATATTGAGTTTTTAAAAAAAATTATTTTTTGAATTGTTTTTTTTTTTTTTAAACTGATTTTTTTTAAATGCAAATTAAAAATTTCAATACACAATTTGTATAGTATTATATATTGAAATTTTCTAAAACATTTTTAATTTTCATTTAAAAAAAATCAATTTTTAAAAAATTTTTAGGTGCTTTAGAAAAAACAAAATTATCAAAGTTGCACCGATTTGTAAATACCCAAAAAAAACAATTTTTAACAAAGTATGTAAAAAAGTTTTTGGAAGAAAAAACAATATTTTCAAAACTTTTCGAGACAAAATTGTATGGCAGGTACCATTTTAGGCCTTAAGAAAAAACGAGACAAAAATTTTAAAATGTTATCCACCAAGTGAAAGCTCAAGGGACCTTAACTGCAAGGTGCGTTACGCCCAGGTACGACAGTGGTCTCATCATTTAGATGCTGCCGTTCCCTTCTAAGACGCAAACATTGGTCGATATCGATTATACATATGTTCATAAAAACGATATGTCAAGTCTGATTAAAATCTCGAGTTCAAAATTTATCTTTCTAATATATTTTTCAATTTTATTTTATTGTTTTGTTTCAATATTTTTTTTTGTTAGGAGTGTCTAAACCATTACATTAGTTAGTACGAGTATTTGTAGTACCCCTTGGCTTAATGGTTAGTGCGTTGGACTGTCATGTGGAAGGTCTCGAGTTCGATTCTCAGCCGCTGCAAGAAAGTTTTTTTCAGGGGTGTACTGCCTCTTGCGAGGAATTGACAAATCCTCCAAGAGTATCTCTTGTCATGGAAAGTGCTACTCATTAGCTGTTCGGAATCGGCAAAAAATTGTAGGTCCTCTCCATTCCTGGTAACACACACACAGGAATGGTTGAGAGTTGTAAGTCACTAGGTCCTGGTTCACTTCGAGCTGTTGCACCACCAAATTTATTTATTTTATAGTTAGTATTTCGTGTGTCCGTCTCTGACTTTTAAAACTGCTTCTGTTTTTCGAGCATACTAATAATATCGTTTTCTATAGCTTCTTTTCTTTTGTTGTCGTTATACCACACATCCTAAATGTTTTTTTTTCAAATCATCAATTGTTTTATTTTGGCGATCATAAACTCTTCTTTTAAAAACGCTCCAACAATTTTCAATGGGGTTAAAGTCTGGTGAATTTCCTGGCCAAGGCAGCACGTTAAGTTTCAACGAGTCTAAGCAATGCATTCTTGCTCGTGACCTATGACAAGGTGCACCATCCTGCATGAAAGTATATTTGCTCTTTTGGAACCTTAGGCTACCAGAGTATGGCGTTAAAACAGATTTTAAAACGTTCTACAAAATAAATTGGACCAAGATCTTCTTCCGTTATACAGCTCCAAATCATAACACTCGTTGGATGTTGAACCTTGGGAGCTACGTAGCAATCTAAATACAGTTCATCCTTTCTATGGCGAACAATTTTTTTGTTGACAGTTACTGCATCAAGCCCATACTTATCGCTGAATATAATCTTCAAATAAAAATATTTTTAAAATTGAGTCGGCTTGAGATAGATTGATAAAAAAAATCATCATCATCGGCTCGACAACCTGGTTCCGGTCCTGGCCTCTTTCAACAAGTCTCTCCACCTATCCCGGTCTCTGTTGCCGACGCCATCCAGTTGCGCACCCCAAGGCTTCGGGCGTCCTGGTCTACGCCATCTCTCCAGCGCAAGCATGGTCTACCACGCTGTCGTCTACCATAGAATGTACCACAAAGAACTTTCCGAGCAGGTTCCTCTTCGCTCATGCGGTGCCCTGCCCACCGGAGTCTACCGAGCTTAATTTTTGTCACGATATCTGCTTCTAGGTAGATTGCGTACAATTCATGATTGTACCGTCTCCGGAATCGTCCTTCCTCACATATGGGGCCAACAATTCTCCTTAAGACTTTTCTCTCGAACGCAGCTAAGAGGTCGGAGTGCCTTTTGCTAAGCACCCAAGTCTCGGATCCATATGTGAGTACTGGCAGGACCATGGTCCTATACAGCAGCAGTTTTGAAGTTATGGTGAGATTTCTGGATTTGAAAAGCTTTGACAGACTATAGTAGGCTCTGTTGGATTTGAGAAGCCGCCCACGTATTTCTTCTTCTATATTGTTATCGGCTGCTACTATTGACCCAAGGTATTTAAAGGGTTGCACCACTTCAAATTCGTGCTCCGCTACCTTGATTGTTTGACCAACTGTTCCTCTCGCATTCGACGCCAAAATGTACTTTGTTTTACCTTCACTAATGTGCAGCCCCAGATTTTGTGCCGCCTGCTCGATCTGGATGAAGGAATCGTGTACAGCTTGTTCGGTTCTTCCGATGATGTCGTCTGCGTAAGCTAGTAACTGGCTGGAGCTGTTGACGATGGTCCCTCTTGTTGCCGTGCCAGAGTCACGGATTGCTTTCTCCAACGCCAGGTTGAAGACCGTCCCCTTGTCGGAGTCCATTAATGATGTTGATTGGTCTGGATAGCAATCCGGCTATTTTTACTTGGCTTGTTACGTTGGTCATGGTCAACCTACATAGTCGTGTCAATTTATTTGGGATGCCGAATTCTCTCATGGCTTTGTAAAGTTCTACCTTGGCTATGCTATCATAGGCGGCCTTAAAGTCTATAAACATATGGTATGTTGGGATGTTAAATTCTAGACATTTTTCCATCGCCTGCCTAAGGGTAAATATCTGATCAGTTGTTGATTTGCCTGGAATGAAACCACACTGATATTGTCCGATGACGGTTTTAGCGTATGGGGTTATCCGGTCTTGTAGGATAGAGGAGAGTATCTTATAGGCGGTACTCAACAACGTGATACCTCTATAATTGCTGCACGTTGTGACATCTCCCTTCTTATATATGGGGCATATTATGTCTTTTCGCCAGTCTTCTGGCATTTCTTCCTGCTCCCATACGTGCACTATAATATCATGAATTGCTTGACGTAAGGCTGGCCCGCCGTGATGAAATAATTCGGCTGGTATGCCATCGGCTCCCGGGGATTTGTTCTGTTTAAGCCGGCCTATAGCCTTCTCAACCTCTTCTATGCTTGGTGGCGGCAACATAGGGTATTCTTCTTGAAGTAGTGGAGCCTCCACTTCTGCAGTGAGCTGACTATTTAGCAATTCATTAAAGTGCACTTCCCATCGCTCCAGTATGCTTTCAGGATCGGTGAGCAGATTTCCCTCTCCGTCTTTGCAGTATGTGCAGCGTGGTGTGTACTGCGTCATGTTTCGGACGGATTGGTAGAACTTCCGCGCCTGGTAACGACTTAATTCAATTACCGTACCTTGCCCCAATATTTTGAAGACATGTCCCTATTGCAATTTAGGCCACAATAAACGTTTCACGCGCATTTTTTTTGTAACTTTTAGCTTGTCAGGAGTCCACCTACAAAAAAGGTCATTTTCTTTTAAACTGCGTCTCACTGTTCTGGCTGATATAATAACACCAGAAGGGCGCAGTTTTCAGCAATAATTTTTGTTGGCACACTTCGATGTCTCAAAGCAAAATTTACTATTTGTCTGTCTTCTCGTGGTGCAGTTTTCTTTTTTTGATTTTTTTTCATGCGTTTACTCACAGTCAAATCATCGAAATTGCAGAGTTTTTTTTTATATTTCTAGCTATATTTAGCACTGAAGACTCGGATATTCCCACTTTTTGGGCTATTTGTGCATAAAGGCAATTATCCTCTTCAAGCAAAGTGGCAGCTTGAATATTTTGGGAAGGAGTAAGGTCATATTTCTTGCTAATTGTTATATCCTAAAATTTATGTCGCTAAAAAGTAAACCCCACAAAGAAAATAAAGAAAAAACACAGAATATTACTCAAAAAGAACTTAAATTTCAAAATTTACCGATTTTACTCACACATATTAAACTTTGCTAATAAAACGTAGCTTAATTTGCTAGCTAACGCATATTATTTCTTTTTTAATTATTTACTGGTTGAGAAAAAATTACTTCTCCTACAACTGCTTCATTGATAACCAATAGACGAAAACGAGGATTTTCCGGCGAACGCGATAGAATTATTATAACACATATGAAAATTTCAAAACGTTATATTAAAAGAGGAAAAAGTCAAGAATTGATCAAAATATTTATCGGTCATAATCACGTGGCCACCTACTGTAACTTGATGTGTCGAAAAACATTTGATAGAAAACCTTATATTGCAAGAAAGAAACTAGAATATAAGTGTGCTGTAGTTTACACTTACTCGTATTTTTGGAAAGCATTCGGTGGAAGAAATCGCACAGTTCTAAGATCTCGAAAACTCTGACTTTCAGTCTTATTTATTAAAATGGTTTCGTTCTTATCCAACGTTCTAATTAATAGCCTCAGCTACAGTCCTGTGGCACTTACTTTCGGTGTCCCACAAGGAAGTCATTTGGAACCTGTATTTTTTTCTTATTTTTATAAATAAAATTCTAAGTCACTTAAAATATTGTTTGTGTTAAATTTATGTTACATAGGTTTTACTGAGACTATAGATTGTATTAAATCTTCAGGAAGCTTTATATAGCTTGTCCATTTCTAGTGTCAATAATCATCTTGACCTCAATGTTTCAAGACATATTCGGCCCTAGCGAGGTATCCGTTCGGAGCGGAAAATTCTCCGATTTTATACGATTCAGAGCATTTTTGCTTCGAGGTATTCTTCCGAACAGCTGTTTGGAATTTTTCTGTGACATTATTTCAACGCACCCGGTGAACTGCGTTGAAGTGCGATTTGTCAAATTTCTGACAGCTAAATGCAATTTTTTTCCGATTTCGTCCGACACAAATTCTTCGCGGAACAAATTGCGCCAACGCATTTGTGTATTATTCTTGTTTCCGATGGGAAACCTCGAAAGCAATTTGAACCTCCGACAAAGTATGGGTTGCGGACAATTTTCCGCTCCGAACGGATACCTCGCTAAGGCCGATTATTTAGCCGAAAATTCTATCTGATCATTTTTTCTTAGAAGATTAATGGTACCTTTTTAGATTGAGTGGTTGAGAAAAAAGGTATTGAGGTATTATTTGATAATCACCCCAATTACCTATGTCGTCTCGTTTTTTCGACGTCTTTCGTTTTCTCTGTCGTTTCGTTTTTTAAATGGCATTCCATAACTTTTTAGACGCGATGATTTTGTAACAGATTTAAAAACGATGAAAAAGTAACAAACATCTGTCAAATTCAAAGGAAAGTCTACATACAATATTATTGCTCGATGTTCAATTAATGAACAAATGCAGTTTTTTTAATTATTAGAAAATAAATAAGTAATTAAAATGATAAGTGTTGAAATGTATTACACATTTATTAGTTTCTTTTCTTTCCATCCCATGTTTATAAATTATAAGTGTTTCACCTTGGATCTTAAGATGTGTTGTGTCTCTCTTAGCAGTGTGCTCCTTTAATTTGTATGACTTATATTCCTCTCTTCTTCCTTTGTTTATACTTTTGTTGATACCATTTAAGGTTATTTCTTGGAGTACACAATGCTTCTCCAAACGCTTGGCTCTTTTTTGTTTAATATGCTGCCTTTATTTCCTTTAAATTGCGGATGATTTTCTTCGTCGCCCCAAACATAATAAGAGCAAAAACATTAAAAATTTGTCTTTAATTATGGAATAAGCGATTCAAAACTTTTTCCAAGCATGGAGAACGTTTTTTGTATCACCTTCAAAAAAAAAACCCTAACTGCTCGTCCTCTTCATCAGATCTACGAGCGCCTGGAATTGGTTTTCATTTGTTAATTACAACATTTTAGTATATAGTAATTTACGACTGCGACCGAGCGTTTCATTAAAAAAAACTTAATCGTTTTCTTTTTTTTTCTTTTTTAATATTTTTTTTTCTTTTATTATTTATTTTAATTTATTTATTTGCTAAAAAGAAGCCGCTGTCTTTAGCGAGGCTGCACTTCTCGATAGCTTGGTTAATTAAAGACTGACAAATATATCTTAGGCTTTATTCGAAAGAGAGCTTAATTGTAGTACAAAAATAGATTAGGTTAGCAATTTCACTTGTTTATGAAATATTCATATTTCATTGGTATGTACATATATAAAAATGTATTTAAAGCAGTTGGAAGGAAAAGGTGTGTATCCGATTAGGATTGGATTGTGCTAAGTATGCACAATGGCGTGGGAACCGTTGTTGTATAAGCAATGTGCCGTTAGGCAAAGGTCAATATGGGCGGTATTCGGGGTAACGGTTTGGATGATCTCCATTGTTATAAGAATAATGTGCCGTTAGGCAAAGGGGAATTTCCGGGGGAACGGGATTATGGTTTCAGGTGGAGGCTCAGACGTAACTAGTATAGTATAGTACAAAAAATATAGACAAATATGTACTTGTTTTATTTATTGTAAATAAATTATTTAACAAGAATACTTGCAGTTTTCCGACCTTCCATTTCTGTGTCGTGTGTAAATTTTTGAACGAGAGATATCCTGGTTTTTTTTTTCTAAGTCGGCGTATTTTTTCGTCTACAGAATGCAAAACGAAAGTGTTCAACGACGTTTGACATTTACAGACGACAACAAAATGAGTGACAAAAGTTGGAAACGACTTATGGAATGCAGGTCGTGTCAGGTCGTATATTTCGCTGTTGTTTACGACATCGGTAATCGGGGTGAATATCATCTTTCCCTTATACAATATATCGTTTCGAAAATTTGTTCTTCATTTGTTCCTTCCTACGCCCGTACTACAGTGGGCTAAACGCTCTGGTACATCAGCAAGTACAACGCCCCTGGTGGCACTAAACAGTAGGCTAAACGCTCTAGTACATCAGCAGGTACCAAATCCCCTGCTAGCAATTAGGACGTTAAACTTCGAACTAAGACCCCTTACCACTGGTGTGGGGGAACCTTAATAAGAATAAGAAATAGCTGGACAATCTCACCTACCTAACTTGTCTTTCCACGAAAGCCCTTACCACTGCTGGAGAGAAGCTCCGCGAAAGTGAGGATAAGGAAGGCTAAAATCGGCTACCTTCTTGTCTACGACTGGATTTCAAATGGTCAACAAAACCAATTTACTATGTCGCCTGACTGGGTGTATGATCGAAAGGGTTTTTCGTTCATCCAAGTAGGTCCTCATGATGCTTTTTCAGTAAAGACTGAATGTGAACTATGTAAGTGGTGAAGGAAAAGTATTAATGTGGTTGATTTTCCTGTGACGTCATGTGTCCATGGTGCGTGTGAATCGAGTTTGGTGAAGTACAATTTTGCTAGTAATACCAAAAAAACATGAAGTGGAGTAGCATGCAAGATGCAATGCTTTGTTACAACCGTCTACTAATGGTATTTTTAATTTCTACTACTTTCTGGCTGGTAGTTCTCTGACATGTTTGCTTTCTCGAATGTTAATTTCATATCATCAAAAATATTTTTTTCAAGAATAGAGAATTTTGCAAAATTCATTTTTTTGAAATATTCCTAATAAATCAATGTTTCTATTAAGAGAATATAGCGGACTAGAAAGAATAATAAGCCTATTAAGAAATGCCGCTCGAAAACCATTGATTTTTTCGGCTTTTGCCTAGAGAAGCCGCATTTGGTGGAAAATATAAAATGAAAAAATTAGTAAATTGCTTTGAAATCCCGGAACATACACGTACTCGTAAATAAATACAACTTCTGCTCACGTTAACTTATATTTTTGGGGTGAAAAAAATTCCAAGAATTAAATAAAACAAACAAGCATTTTTAATTATATTTATGTGATTTATTTAAATTCATTTAGTTTTTGTATATTTTCACGATTTATTTTTAAATTTAATTTTAATTTTTATTTACAATATTTTTTTGTTTTGTCATTGTTCAAATAATATATTGAGTTCTTTATTTTGAAATATTTTTTGTTTTTTTTTTTTTGAAGTGATTTTTGTTTCCATAAATTTAATAAGTATTAAATTTAACATTTATACTTTTTTTTTTTAATTTCTTAATTATTCGTGAACAACAACATTTATATAACAATCAATTTTATTTTTCACCTGTTTGTATTTTATGTCTTAGTATTTCGCTTATTACGTTTTATGTTTCATATTTCGCCTTAAAATTTCTACTAAAAAAAAGAGTTGTTCCATTATTTTTACAATTTAAAAAAAAAAACCTATGTTTTCATGAAAGTTTTGGGATTTTGTTTTGGTTTAAGGTTCTTTTTCACGAATCATGAGATATGGAAATTTGTCTTTATTCATTTATTTTTTTTGTTTGATTTTATTTTAAATATACATTTATTATCATTTACTGCAACAAGTCGAATATCTTAGAAGACGGAAATTTATTTTATAAAAAAAATCATAGCAACATTTATAATTCCAATATTTACATAAAAAGAAAAATTGTTTAAACAAAATGTCATGTTTGGAGGAGATCACACATATTATCTAAGCTTACAGCTTAGAAGTTGTAAATATTTCTGAATAAATGAACTAAAACCATGATTTTTTTTATAATTTATAGAAATTTAACTAGATATGACTTTTAGAATTAGCGTTGGTTTCAAATGTGATATTAAGTGTCTGATAAATGGCTTCAATTTTAAATAAGAAAATGCAAAAACTAAGAAAAGGTGACAAACAATATTAGAGTTAATTTTTTTACATCTACGATTTTTATTTGAGATTTATCCTTTAAGATACTATAAATAAATGTATCCATGTATATTTAGGTGAAGATTATTATCTATACAAATTTTATAAATATTAACTTTAAATTAACTAAGTACATATTTCTTTTTACACAAAAACGTTTTAAATTTTTAAAACTACTTATTTTAGGCATATTTTTATTTAATATTTTTTTTTCTCAAGAAATATACAGTCATAGAATGATTTTTTTTAAATTATTTCAATATTTTTAACAAAAAAACACAAATTGTTGTACAAAAATTTCGAACTATTTACTAACTTAAATTACTTACTAAACAACTAACTGAAAGTTTTTTTTTTTATTTTAATATATTTATTCAGGATGTTCAACATCTTAATTTTTTTTATTTTAATTTATTTAAACTAAAAAATAGTCTTATATTTTCTAGTGTTTTATCTAGGGCCTTATAGTTTTAATTTAATATATTACAGTATTTCTTCCTAAGTGAAAAAGATGTGTCTGAAAATAAATTCAAGAAAAAAGTTTTATAAATTTATTTTAAATATCTATATTAATTAAAAAAAAAAATGAATATTAGAAAAGGAAAAAAAATATAAGCATTATTGCAACTTTAAAATTAAATTTTCTAAGGTAAAAAAAAAATATAGTTTTACCTGAATGTAACGGTATTAACTAAAATACATGGAACCAATAAACTTTCTAATATCGTTGCAATTCGATCGGCTGAAGAGGTTTTTCGCCGGGAAATAGCTGCCATATTATCTCCTGCAAATAAAATAAAATTTATAAGTTATTTTTTGTTTTTAACAAAAAAAAAAAGTTCTTAGACTTATTTTTGTAAAAAGTAATGAGTACGTGTTAAAAACATATCAACAGTTTTCATTATCTTTTAATGGTAGCTAAATAAGTTACTTTGGAATAAAATACATGGCTATATCCCACAAGCACCCTAGCTTTTAAAAAAAATTTATTTTATAAAAAACATGGATGTTATTAGAAAACAAATATCAAATATAAGAAATTATTTTTTGAAATTGTTAAAACAAATCCTAAAAAAGGATCAGTTCAAGAAACAAATATGAATTTATTCAAAAATAAAATTAAAACTCGTTAAAACATTTTTATTAAAATTAATTTTTTGTGTTCAAAATTTCTTAAACATTTTTTTTAGAAAAACATTTGTATAGTAATATTATATATAAGGACAAAATTAAAAATAATATACTACCGAAATTCCAACTTGGGCAGCTTTTTTCGTTGATGAAAATGACCGTCACGTTACAGTCGACGGAGATCGCTACAGAGATATTTTGCGATGTTATTTCTTTGGTAAATTGCTTAAAACGGTTTCCCAAGCCACACAACGGGTGTTACAATCGACTTATTGAAAAAGTCACTCATTGAATTATTCGATGAAAGTGTTACACCGAAAAATCATCATGTCGATTGGGCGCTTAGATTGTGTGATTCAACACTTCTAGACTCTTTTCATGGGATACAATTATTGATTTATGCAAACAAACCTAGATCTCTAGGAGGAAAGATCTTCCGTTTCTTAAATTCAGAGGACCACAGAAAATAGAGAGCCTGAATCATGACCTGGAAAACAGAGCCCTGTTTCAGCATTTCCACCTTCGAAATAAAATGACACAATGGTGATCGGACAATCGCAGATTAACCGGATTCAATGATGATCATTTGGCAAATGCCATCATCGCCGAGCGAAACGGGCCCACTTCCGTGTAAGTTTCGAAGGTGGAGCTAGAGTTCTTTCTTCTTCGACTCATTAAAGAACAAGTCTTCTTTCGAGTACGAGTAATACATTCGAAATAAAATGCACGACTGGGTCTCACGAACTTGCTCTTATGTAAAAGTACATGGAATTGCCGTCTGATTTCCGGAAAAGTATGAATTTATGCAAACAAAGTTTAAAAATCGTTTTATTATTAAAGTAATTTTTTATATAACAAATTTCTTTAAAATTTTACGAGACAAAAATTTGAGATGCTAATTTTAAGTATTTATTAGTATAGATTTTAGGAAATAATTTTAAAAAATAATCGTTCACACGTTTTAAAGATATTGAGTTTTCAAAAAAAAAACTTGGATTTTTTCTTTTTCGAAAATCGCAAAAAACATTTTTACGAATATTTTTATATGGAATATTATTTTAAACTTAAGGGGGCTCCTGCTGAAAATTTCTGGTTAAAATCGTTGGAGCCGTTGAGGAAAAAGTCGAACGTCAAAAAAACGGTTCTATGACAGGTACCGTTAATAACATTTTGCCCCAAAATTTGTCTTGACCAAAATATAGTCCATTTCCATAATATCACACCTAATTTTTACATCAAAATAAGATTTTGCATTACGGGTGTATGGGGGCTACCGTTAGTTTTTGAGCTAAAAAAAATTTCAATTTCCCCTCTAGGGAATCACCGAAAACTCTTAAGTACCGATATTAGGCGTTTTTCTTTTTTAGCTCCGAGCGGGGCACTGAACTGTCAAAAAAAGAACTATGTTACTTTTTTAACCCAGAGCGCCCTGAGCGCTCAACTTGCATTTCTTTTTTAGCTCAGAGCTCGAACGGGGCTCGCTCGATGAGCTCGATAATAAATGACCGAGCAGACGGAGCAAAAAGCTGAGCGCGGCTAACTTCATTAAATTTTTTTGGAAGGGATGATAGTAAAAGGAAAAAAGAAATACAAAATCAAAACAATGGAAAAGGAAATGGCGGGCGAAGCTGGTTGTTCTCCCATTGAAGGTAAGGAAAAATAAATATATGTAATTATGAGCAGAGTATAATATTTTTTGTTTTCGAAGGGGTGAAGTGGACGAAACAGATGATGTTGTTCTTGATAGAATCATTAAAAAGGAACAAGTTGCGGATAGACACCGCAGTGAAAAAAATAGCGTTCCAGGAAATTTCGCTGGAGATAAATTTGTCATCTGGTTTATTTGAAAAATGATACAATGACAATTCGGTGCTCAGATGTGTTTCTTAATTAGCTCAGAGCGCTCAGGTCACGCTCGGTTCGGAGCGAGCTCTAAGCGCTCAGGCCCCGCTCTGTGCCCTGCTCGGGGCTAAAAAAGAAAAACGCCTATTGAAGACAATACCTCCAGTAGCTTAGGCTGTAGATCTAGGTACAGCCATACAGACTTAGAGACATACAGACAGACAAACGGAATTACCGGACCCACCGTTACCGTTATTTTTGGTCTTAAATAAAAAGAAAAACAAAAAAAAAATTTGTGGGAAAAATTAAAAACGATATCTACCAAGTTTAAAGAAAAACGGCCGAGCCGCTCAGGCTGTAGTCTAAAAGACAGGCAGACAGAATTCCGAGACCAACTGTTTTTGTTTTCTTTATTATCGTAATGTCATCTTTGATCAAAATCTCGAGTTCGATTTTTCTTATGAATGCATAACTGGCCTTATAGTACCGACAAGTCACAAGTAAAAATTATTAATGGAGCTCTGTCCAAATGGGCTGAGAACAACAATATCATACCAGATACTCAGTTCGAGATGATACAATTCATGCTAGGGGTTGCATGAATTGTATCATGTCGAACTGGTCTCTGATATCCTATGGAAAAGAATTAAAAGGCACTCTTTTTGGAGAAGGCTTACGACACCGTTCGGTAAGAAGGTCTCTATCTAAAACTCACCAAACTCGGCATACGTAAACTACGTATGTATACTTCAGTGACAGAAAGTTTGTTGTCAAAAGTGGCAATGTAACTTCTACTGCAATCTTAAATTTTAAAAATGATCATCAGCAGGCATCGGCCAATATGCCGATTCGGCATCAATCGATAGGTCTTGAGTCTTACTCAGACAATTGCGTATGCCGACGATCTTTTAGCGTACAGAGCAGCTACGTGACTTCGAAAGGATTCAACGATATTGTGATGACTGGAAGTTGAAATTCAACTTTTAAAAATCTGAAACTATTTTGTTTAATAATCCGTTGTGTGAAGCCTCAAGGTATACGAGAAAGAACTGGTTCTTCTTTTTACTTGCGATATAAAGGTATTAAAGTCTAATTTCTGCTTTTGGAAAAAATATCGAACTCGAGATTTTGATGAAAGCCGAAACTACGATGACAGAGAACACGAAAAAGTGGGTTTCGAAAATTCTGGGTGTCTGTCTATCGTCGGTTCGACTATAGTCTAAACGGATGGGTCGATTTTCTTTAAACTTGGTTGATACCATATGAAAACTTTTCTCCCGACCATTCTTTTTTTAAGACAAAAAATGAGGCATTGAGAGCAGAAGTGGCGTAACCCCAAAATTCACTTATTGAGAAAATCACGGTTTAAAAAGTTAACGAAAAAGAAATGTTTCTTATTAGCTTCCTATTTAAAATAATAGTTAATAAACTTCAGTTATGACATAACTAGTGGGATATCTTATATTTAAGACCTTAATCTTCTCTTTAAATTATTTATTACTGGATTTTATGTGGGTTACACCAATACTGCTTCTTAGATACTGGAATAAATTTAAAAAAGAAAGTTAGTTACACCAATAATTTGAAAAACAGGTTATGAAAAAAAAAAAATTATTATCGCTTTCAAGTACAAAATAGTTAGAAAGTTAAGTTTAAGTTTACACTACTATGATAGGTACTTTCATTCTTCTTCATCGTCTACGTACTCAACCACCCCAACGTCTCTGTCCATAAAAACAGTTTTCAATTTTTTATAAAAGTCGTGGTAATTCGGTGGGATAAAATTAAGTAACTCCAATAAGTTTTTCTTTTTTGCTTCACTTACGGCATTCCATTTTAGAAACAATAGTTCGAGATCTGTGATGAGTGCAGGTGTTCTTTTTTTTAAAATTACAGTATCAAAAAGCACGCCTTCGTTATTACTGTACTTGTACAAAATATTGAAAGGTGTCTTTTTCAGAAATTGTAGCCATTGAATTTTAAGCCATTCCACCTTCCCTTTATTTACATTAATTTTCCGATTTGAACATCATAGATTCATCCATAACAATAATTTGAAATGTATTCTTCTTTATTGCCGCTGCTATAACCCTCTGCCAATTCATAGGGCCAAAAATGTCTTTAAAATATTTTTTCTGCTTTTCGATAAGACCAAAGTTTTAAGTAAGCCTGGCCACTCATAAGAATTTTGTGATCGATTTGATTGACAAGATAGTCACTAGGAGGAACAATATATTGTCACAAAACGGACGGTTTATATTTTGCCCAAGTGGGTTACACCATTTCTGCTCTAGGAAAAGTTCCGTGCAGAAGCAATGTTTCAGCATTTTTGTATTGATTTATGAGCAAATATATGTAACGTCACTTCTGCGTTGAAAGAAATTTTATTTTTGACCATTGTGTATTATAAAGTCAAAATTGAAACAAATGAGGGTTACGCCACTTCTGCTCTCAATGCCTCAAATAACCTTCCATACAAATTTTTTTCGAAATTTTAGAATAGGTACGAGTATATCATTTTTTATCAAAAACTTCTTTTTAAATAAATTTAACATTGCATTCCGTTTTTAGAACGTTTCAAAAAATGATTTTTTTTGCTATCTTTTAACTTTTTTGCAAGCACTAAAGAGATTATGACTTTCCCTAAAATGTTTGAGCATATTTATACCGTTTAGGAAAGCTGGAGAGGTTCTGGATGGAGATATCGATGCCCATAGGTCTGAATATCGTAATGAGAACATTCGCGTTGTTCGGCTAAGGAAAAAATCTCTGAATTTAGCAGTACGTCCGAGCTTGGGCTCAACGGTAAACTGATGAGCATTCCCTAAAGCGTGAGTATTGGTATTGAATAAAGCAACTACCTTTAGAAAGCAACTACCTTTTTCACAACAACTTTGTTTATAAAAATAACGATAAAATAATGAAAGGCAAGCAACATTTCAGCGATGCTCGAGGTGTAAATGTTTCTGTTTTTCTTCTATGATATTTGACTTTTGGATTGTATCCAAGAGATTCAAGCAGGGTTGCAAAAGCTTAAGTCACTTTTTAGCTTAAGGTTGGCTTTAATTCACAAGCTAATGGGTGACTTATGAATTAATAAAAATATAATTCAGCAGCTAGTTACTGAGTTATGAATTAAAAAAATTTAATTCATAAGTCAGTTGGTGAGTTGTGAATTAAAAAAAATCAAATCACAAGCTTCTTACTGACTTACGAATTAAAAAAAATTAATTCAGAACCTACTAAGTGACTTATGAATTAAAAAAAAATTAAGTCATGAGAAAGTAAGTGACTTATGAATTAAAAAAAAAATAATTCACAACCTACCAAGTGACTTAATTTTTAATTAATTCATTAGCTAATGGATAAATTCTGATTAAAAAATTATTAATTGGGAAATGTATAAGCTAGCATGATAATTGTATGACATACAAAAGCTTGAAATCTACTTTCGTTAATTATTAAATAATTAGGTATGTAGTTAAAACAAGCTTAATTTACCAACTAGCTTATGAATTAATTTTTTTTTAAAATCATAAATCAATAACTAACTTATGAATTAGATTTTTTTTAAATCAAAAATCATCTAAAGACTTATGACTTATGGTTTTTTTTAAATCAAAAATTCGCAACCCTGGATTCAAGTGGGTTAATGGAGCACCTGTCTGTCTAAATATTGAAATCGAACACGAGCATTGGGCGAATGTAGAACTTATAGATATATCCAGGTCAGAAGGGGTGAAAAATTTCTTGCCTTGATGAATATGAGAAAGAGAGTCGGAGACAAAACGGAGCCCTGTTGTACACCAGTGGTGTAAGAGACATGAAACTATTCAATATAACTTGAATAGAGCAGCCATTTAAAAGCAAATTTCTGATATAAAGAAAAAGAGATTCATCAATTTCAGATAGGCGCATTTTCAATAGAGAGGCTTGATGCAAATCTTTATCATATGAACATTATGAATTTTTTTTTCCAATATTATTATTAATTTTTTTTTAAATTCTAAGTTTCTAAACATACTCGTAAGAGCAAGCGCGCGCGACCAAGACGTGCGTTTTTTGTACTAATTTGGAGATAGACCAGGGGCCAAATTATAGCATCAGTGAACGAGTGAGTGAGTCCCATCAGTGATCGAATGAAAACGTCAAATTAGAGTAATCGATTGCTAGTTGACGTAAGCGGTAATGACAAAGTCACATAATTCAGTCACGTATTACTCGATAACTGATGCGGTAATTTGGCCCCAGGTTCCGAAAATGTTGGAAAGCTTGAATTTTCACTTTTGAAATATTTTTTTTTTTCGGGGGGAATTTAAAAGACATTTAAAAGTACTCAGTATCAACTATAGTGTGGGACTCTTACTACAGGAAATCCAGCGGGATCAGGACCAATCTGTAACATATAAAATAATTTTTCTTTGTTAATTTAAAATTACATTGCGAAAAGTTTAAACTTCTGAGTCTCCGAACATTGTCTCGTACATTCAAGGTAATTTCCATTTTGGAGTTGTTATGACTTCGCAGTCGCTGATTGTATGATTCAGCGTGATTTTTAAACACATACATATGTGGTCATTTCTATTTGAAGGTCAAAATGTAGATTGCTACGTCTTATGGACCAAGAGGGATTTCTTATCCACGAAGGACCTTGGTTTTGACGTACTAAAAGATTTAAAGCATTTTTTATGGTAGCAGGTTCTCTTACCTTCCCACCAACAATACTATCATATAATACAAAATTCAACCTACTCCTTGATGTCGAGACTCTAAAACTGCCTGTAATAAATTATTATAGTACCTTCAAGTCAAAGCCAATAGAGTTAACGGGTTTGATGGCAAAAAACAAGTATATGAAGCAAGTAAGTAGTTATTTCGACTTTTATTACTCAAATATCTTCTATTGGAGCATATGCAAAAGGAGAGTTTTCAATGTCTTAGCAGCGCCAAAAAGATATACTGGTAATAAATGTTCTTCTTCAATGTTCCACAATAAAAGCCAATGAAAAAGGGCTCTTAAGTTTGACTAAACTCTTACCAATTGTTTTATTTCTGTTGCCATACATCGTTTTCATAAACCAAGAAGTTCAGCTTTGAACGGCTCCAGTGTGTTATCAATTGAAACACCCAAATAAATTCAATAAAAAAGATGATATAGACATCTTCTGTTTTCATGAAAAGAAAAATAGGCTTCAAATAAAACTAATGATATTGCTCTCACCTTATTTCATTAGCTGCGAATTATGGAGGCTGTTAATTTCAATATACTCGAACAATAGCATTACTTCCAAGCAATTTGATGCGGAAATGCATTTAACAACACCATAATCACATTAACTAGGTCCCGGTCATCATCCGGCACCTATGTACATATGGATACATACATAGTAGAAGTTTGCCATTTACAAAGCCCAACAATATGCTTGAAGTTGTCGATAAATAATTTCAGGAACCATTCCCAGAGCAATTAAATGTCTGAAAGCCTTCAGCATTGTGTCCCTCAGCAACTACCCTATTTTAATTATTCTCCTGTGGACTGGGCCTGTTCCAACAACAAGGTCGATGCTGAAACCCGTAAATCCTTGAGTTTGTGGTTTATAAAACTATATCGACAAGTATTCATGAGCTGGTTTTACTTTGTGGTGCTACCATGTCCTCTATACAAAAAAAAAGGAAAAATATCCAATAGGAGTCCTCAGGGATTTTATCATACTTTTCATCTTGGTTTTTCAACGTATCATCTTTTGCAATCATTTTTGCTGCGCCCTTTAATCCAGCTCCCTCTCAGGGTTAAAAGGGAAAAAAAAAAGAATTTGCAAACTATTTCCATTAAAATAAATTTACAGTTTTTAACTTTTTTTCTTTTTCCCACTTTTCTGTGTCCTTAGCAAAAGGCGAATAGAGAATAAGGTTTGAAAATATGAAGATACGAGTGGTGAGTACGAGTATGAGAATTTCGTGCTTAGAAAAAGAGGTTTAAGATACTCTAAAGTAATAAGTAAATAAATTCCCTAAGACTACCTACATATAATGTTTTTATCTTTCTAGTTTTTTGACGATCGACTTTTCTAAAACGTGCAAGAAAAACAAATAGGGAACTTAATTAATTATTATTTTCAAATGGATTTCTTTTAATTGCGAAATACTCCTTGGGGATGGTTTGCTATCTTTCAGAAGAAGTAAATGGCTTCTTTTGTTCCCGTTGCAATGAAGAAAATTATTTATATTCCAATTTTAGAAAAAATGTTCGAGACAGTTTATTAGGGACTAAACTAGGACGAAAAAGATTAATACTTCTTTATTTCCAATGTTTGATCCTTTAAATGATTAACAGGTAAACATTTTGAAAAACCGATAATTTCGTCATTTGATGATAAATAACTTTTTATGCATAGACGAATTCGTAACGGACTTTTTAGACAATATTTCTGATGCCAATGTAAAGAAAATTTTGTTGAAATTCTTGCAATTTTTTAAAGATTTTTCCTGGGCTGATAGAAATGTCAAGAGTCCATGGGCACATCCCTCGGAGTGCTAGTCATCCAAGTGTTAAGAAATAAATATATACATAAGATATCGTATCGTTTATGTATAAAACTAGCAACCTGACTTGGCAAATTATTAACGGAAACAAAATATTAGGTACCTTTCGAACACAAAATTAATTATTAAAAACGGATTAAAATTTTATATTTACCCAAATTCACCCTATACATAAAATATTGCAAAGCTAAGAGCTTTTCCCTTAAATAATGACTTTCACTTCACGCAACAAAAATACATGACTGTATCGAATAGGGAGTGGACACCAAGCAGCGTTGCCCCCTCCTACAATTCTGTGGGAACCTCTTAAGTCGACTTAAGACAAAAATATATTTTTTTGCTGCATCATAATCTGGATGTTCCGTTCTGTTATAGAAATACTGACTTGCTCTTATGTAAATGACTAAGAATTTCAAAAATGAATGTTATTAGAGAAAAACTGTTCATAAGCATAAAATTCATTTTTTAATAGACTATAAAACAAATCCTTTAGTAGTTGGAGCTTGAAATAGAATACCATGTTATTCAAGCAAATATTAGCTTATGCAAGAACAAAAATTATAAGTAGGTACTGGTTTTTATTATTTTTCAAATAAAAATTAAATTTACAAACAATAATATGGAGCCGTTTCTGAGATATCGAATTTTCCAAAAGAAATAGATTTTCTTTTCTCAAAAACTCAAAAATTATTTTTTTTAAAGTTTTGAACTGCAATGTTTTTTAAACATTTTAGAAGCTTCTCTATAAAAAAAAATCATTAAAATCCGTTTTGTCGATAATGAGAAATTCTAAATTTGAAAAAAAATGGTTCTATGTTCAGTCAGTAATATCTTGATTTCATTTTTTTTTATTTGATTATAGATCGTAAAAATTTAAGCAAAATTCTCCGAACCGTTTTCGAGAAAAATACGATTTTCGAAAACCATTTTTTAACATTTGTATGGAGGGTAACGTTATTTTTAGGAAAAATAATTTATTTTTTCTTACATCTTATAATTTTTATTAAAAAACTTTTATTTATCAAGTTTTAAAAAAATCGAGCATGGGTTTTTCAAAATATTGAGTTTTCAAAAAAAAATTTTGAAACATTTTTTTAAAAATAAAAAAAATTTTTTTTGGAAAATTTGAATACATAATAATATTGAAACTGCTGGGGAGCTTTAACATAAGAAAACTGATCAAAATCGGTGCTACCGTTTTTGAGAAAATCAAAAACAAAAAAATGGTTCCAAGAGGGTTACCAAAAATAACCATTTTTTGGAAAAATTTTTTTCAACCGTTACCTAGCTTTAACTAAATGAAATTTTTTGAATGTTTTTTTTTTTTTTTGAATCTGTGGGACAGTTTTTGAGAAAAAAAAATATTTATTAAATTTCGAAAAAAAAATCGTAAGGCAGATACTGTTATGTTTGGTCTTAAAAAAAAAGAAAACAAATTGTGGGGGGAAAAAATCAAAACCCATATGCCATATCTGCCAAGTTTGAAGAAAATCGGTCGAGCCGTTTAGGCTGTAGTCGAACCGATAGACAAACAGATGTCAACTTTGATCAAAATCTCGAGTTTGATTTTTTTTCCGAATGCATAACTTGCCTTATAGTACCTATATGTCGCAAGTAAAAAAAATGTAATTAAGTCGATTCAAGTCGTTATTTAAAATGCCAGGATGAAATATCAATTTATTAGGAGTTTTGGTACGTGAAATTCGTGAATTAATTTGGTTGAGACAAAAGTGTTTTGATTGTGGCTCGAAAATATTAGCTGAAGTTAATATATTTGAAGAACGGAAACGGCAGAAGACAAGCGATACTTTTAAAAAAGATTTGGGATAATTTTGTATATTAAGTTTTATGAATAAGTGTTTTTGAAATTTTCCTTTTTAAATATGGAAAAGATTGGTTGGATATAGCCCACTTATCTTCTCATACTAATTGATAAAAACGTCAAACAATAATTATAAATTGTGCTCTTTGGCCAATAAGGACCTAACTGCAAGTAGTTTTCTGACCCCGTTATCAACGAAGCAAAGTGATCAGCAAATGAAGTTGGTTATAAATATCTGAATATAATTTTTGAACAGTTTATTGGCATTATTTGTACAGTATCGGAACATGATTTTAGTTCAAATGAGGGTAGGTGATCCTTTTTTGGAGCTTGCAGACATGGACTTTTCTTCAGATTCTCCTGACGAAGAACTACTGCAACTCGAGGAAAGTTTTATTGATTCTCTCCTACATAAAACAATTAAAAACGAATCGGGATATGATTCAATTAAAGTGTTTCCAAAAAAAAAAATTATTTTAGTTATTTTTAGTTTTGAAAAACAGAATTAAATCTTCAAATCATATCGGGAATTAGGGACGTTCTAGCAAAGAATTCTTTTTATCGAAGCTTAAATAGAAATAGAATATAAGAAATCACAGATATTGGAAAAAATCAGATTCGCCCTCGAAACCACCGGCTTCATATAAAGAACTTCAATTACTACTAGAAAGAAAAGATTCGTGTCCGTCAATTGTGTTTTAAACAATGCTTCAATGAAATTGAAAGTTTTCTAGAATCACATCTGACGCATCTTGTAAATATTTGTATGCGATTTTTGTATTTGACCTTCAATAGCAGCCAAGGCCAGCATTGGGGTTATAGATCACAAGCTACAATAATCATGTCAAACTCATATGGAGTGTAACGTAGATCATGAATTGCAAAAAAAAATACGAACAAAGGAACGGATTCATCATCCTCACGATTGGTTTAATTTTGTACGACTTTGACTTTGGTTGTGTTTCAAATACAAAAGTTTTGTGGAGCCGCCAGGGTGAAGATTCCAACATTTTTGTATGGAATAAAGTCAGACCAAAAACATAAATGTTAAAAAAAGAGCCAAGTTCTTCTTCTTTTAACAAGTCAGCCATGAAAAGTACTGAGATCTAAAAGTACACCAAGTTCTTACTTCATGACGGTTTAAGACCGAATATTTAAAGTAGAATAATATTGAATTTTTATAACCTTTCAAATTGTGCAAACAAAAAAAACTTGCCAAGTAAGCCCATCAAATTATTGTCCTATTACATTGTAGCTGTTTCAATATTATTCTACTTTAAATGTTCTTAGATTTTCTATTTTTCGCTTTGAATGTATACAGTAAGCTATACTGCTCTGCCGAATTTCATCGTTCTACAGCAGCCGTCGGCAACCTTTTTAAGTAGTTGGGCACAGTTTTGAAATCCAAAAGTTAAGCGGGCACGACCCAATGAAAAATCAATTTTTTAATAAATTAAATTTATTTCATTTATTATTTAAATTCAATGTGAAGTTTGACATTGCAAGTTGTCAGCTAATTCATTGTAATTTGGCACATAATTCGATATGGCAGTTCTTAGACATTTGTCCAAATGAGCATCTGCAAGGGTCGTTCGGTACTTCGATTTTATGAACTTCATATTTGAAAACACACATTCGCAAAAATATGTAGAATCTACAGCAATCGGAAGTGCTCCATATAAATTAAACATTTTTTTAGAAAGTAGGCGGATACCACACCCCATTCTGATTGGAAAACCTCAATTTTTATGTTTGGTCCTTTTTATGCAATTTGAGCCCTACCGTTCTACCAAATTTAATTGTTCTACTGCAATCCGAAGTGTGTCATATATAATTTACATCAGTTCTGAGGAAGTGGGCGGATACCACGGCCCTCAATGGAAAACTTCGAATTTTATATAAATTTTCCTTTGTATGCAATTTAAGTCCTACCACTTTACCAAATTTCATCATCTTACAGCAATCTGAAGGGCTCCACTCAACCAACACCAATTCGTAGAAAGTGGGTGGATACCACGCCCCCTGAATGGAAAACCTCAAATTTTCTATTTTTTCCTCTGCTTGCATGACAAGACCTACCGTTGTACAAAATTACAAGATTCTACGATGTCGGGAAATGCTCCATAATTTTGATGATCTGTCAGTCAGTCAGTCAGTTACGGTTTTTGTGATTTTTGAGGCCTTATATCTCAGGAACCGCTTATGCTAGAAAATTGAAATTTGGTGAGGCGCCTGTGCCTGACTAGCTTAGCAAAAATTCGGAATTTTAAGTTTCTGACTTCATTGGTACTGAAGATAAGGCGGGGTAAAAAATCGTCTGAGTTTGTTCCTGTAAAAAGGGTGTAGTGCCAGAACTTGGCTGGGAACTACCGTGCCCTTTGATATCTTCAAAACGTGTGAACGATAACTTTTTGAAATTATACCCTTAAATCTATACTACTAAATACTTTGGCATCCCAAATTTTGTTTTTGAAAAATTTTAAATAATTTTTTTATATAAAAAATTACATACATTTTCATTTCATTAAATCAATATTTTATATTTATAAAATGTATTGTAAATTCCAAAGTACGAGTACTTTTACATAAGATGGAGTTCATGCATTTTATTTTTAATGATATAGTGCGGAATATATATTTCCTTCGAAGTTGCAACCCCAACCGTTGGAACTCACAGTTTTGTTTTCTGTTTGTGGTCATGGTTAACCACAAAATATTATTAGGCAAATTATAATGCGAATGTTTCCGGGGTCTTATGTATGATTGGTTAAAGTCTTACCTAAATGGCAGAAAGCAAAAAGTCAAAGTCGAAGATGTTTTAAGTAACTCAAAAATACTTAATCTAGGTGTGCCACAAGGTTCGGTCCTGGGACCCATATTTTTCGTAATTTACATTAACATCTATGTATTTAATCAACCGGATAAAGGCGACGTTACAGCCTTTGCTCATGATCTTTAGGATTGCTTGCCGTTCAGACCGCGCCCTTAATCTAACTGTTGAAATCAGTCATTATTTTCATGTTCTTAGAATTTGGTTTAAGGTTTTTAAGAACAAAATAAATTTTTTATAAATATAATTTTTATCAAAAAATAAATAACATAAAATAATAGTTCAAATTTTAAACTTACCCTTTGAGACGAAAACGTATATGCTAGCTGGTTCTGTATTACTAGCCGAACATGTATAATTTCCTGAGTCTGCAATTTGTGGTTCTCGTATTATCAATCGACTTTGGGTCCTAGTACCAGGTGTTGTTTCAATTGAGATGTCTCGTCTCGCATCATAGTAATTAATGAGCCGATCGTTTTTCTGCCAATAAACATATTGTGGTGGGGTTGGGCTCTGTAAAAAAAAATACACAAATTCATAACCAAATTCATAAGCAAAACATAAACTTCCAACATCTAGTCGAATTTGAAAAGTTCAATTAAAATCTAACCCGACTAACACACGACTGTGGGGATATAAATTCAATCAAAACGATATTGATTTCGGTATAAAGCGGAAACCAGAAATTTATATTGAAGTTTAAAATTTTCAATTAGCTATAACTACCGACGATGGCGACAAGGACGAGGACGACGAACAGTGAACGTGAATTTACGTTGGCGCGTTGTCGTTTCTATTCGAATGAATTTAGTGAAAGTGAACCATATGTGGTTTTGAAATTGGTCAGAACTAGTTAGGCAAGGACAAACATTTAAACGGTAGTCTACCACATTGTACTCAATTGTATCAAAGTGTACATACGTTCGACTACTCGTACAACTAATAGGTCCTTCCTAAGCAATTATGTTCAAAAAGAGGTTATTTATAGGTGATTTAAAATGTAGGGACAGTCAAGGATATAGTCGAATTTTATACAATTTATAAACTTTTATATAAAAATAAAATTTAATCAACTTTTAATTTAAGGCGTAAAAAATTTTTCCAAAAAACGCACAAGAAAATATGGGCGCCACACCGTGGTATGTGGCCGTTTTGAAAATCTCAAAAATGCAATTGAAAAGTGTTTTTTAAGTGCAAACTGCAAAAATCAACGAAATTTGTATTCAAAAGCATTATTTTCGATAACACAGTTTGCGTGGTCTTATGGTCGATAACATCATTTGCGACGCGCAACTCTGCCGTTAAATAATCGATTTGACGACAAATGCAAGTAAATTGGCTGACTGCATATTTGACAATAGCTATATCTGCGTCAAAAAATGACGATCATTCGACAATCAAATTGACGTTGATGTGATGTTTTCGAAAACGAAATGTTTCCTTGCAATCCAACAAAAAAGTGTGGTCACCGCTTTAATATACGAGGGCTTTGTCCAAAAGTTGTAAGCGAAATCTTCATTTTGAGCCTAGATTTAATTCTTGTTTAATTTGTATAGAGATCTTGTTTTACATCTGGTTGGAATACATCTTCCTCTTAGCACAATCCACAAAGTAGCTTATTGATGTTTTCGACAGTTGGGGATTTATTTTTATCATTGACTTTCTTGCTTTTTGTGCACATCATTTTTAAGAAGCTAAAAAGTTTGCCAGTTTTGAGCTGAGGGTGTAAATTAAACAAATAAAAATAAAAAAAAGCCTCGATTGATAGTTGAGTTTGATCCAACAGTAAAAAAAAATAAGAAAAAGTAATGTTCGCGGGTAGTTCCGCCCCGGTTGTCCTTTGTCCAGTGGTTATCGTTCATCCGAGCAGGTCCTTATGTTACATTTTCAGTAAAGACTGAATGTGAAGTGTATAAGTAATGAACGAAAAATAATAATGTTGTAGATTTTTCTGTGACGTCATATGTTCACTGTGCCCGTGAATTGAATTTGGTAAAGTACAATTGTGTCGCTCAATTTAATAGTGAATTATCTCCATACAATTGAATTTCGAGATAATAAGGTTTTTGCGAAATGATGCATAGAAAAAAAACAAAAACAGTGCACTTTAAGTTAATATTTTTTTATTATTCGTAAAAAGTCCAAGATGATAATAACCTTTACAGGAATGTAAATTAAAGCAAAACTAAATTCATAAATTAAATAAGAAAAAAAAAATTGGAGTTACTTCACTATTATAGTTACATTTCTTGTTTTACTCATACACGATTTCGTCATCAGATGAACGCTCATCAGCATTATTACTTGAACGAGTATTAATCTCTAAGGGAAGGTTTTTGTAATACTGATGGTGAATTGGTGGAATGTATGGCAGAAGATCAAGCATATCTTTCTTCTTTGCAACAGTCACAGGTCTTCTTGATGGATAGAGTAGGTCCTGTTTAATGTTGCATAAGTTGGTAATTGATCGTCCTTGCTTTTTTTTACTCAGATCAACTTCAAAAAACGGCGTGTCTGGGTTAAGGGTTTCTTTGAATTTAAACTGCAGAGGATAATCTTTTTCAAATCTGAGCCATCTAATATTAAGCCAATTAAAGTCATAGCCACATTTTGTCTTTTTTCTGTTTGTGATGGATGCTTCTAACGCAGCAGTGCTTAAAAATTCTTTATTTTTAATTTCAGTGACTATAAAATGAGGTGGTTTGCGTTTGGCATTTCTTATGATGTCGACCCATTGGTCTGAGCTATAAATTTGAACAAACCGACGACTAGCGCTCTCAATTATACCAAACTCTCCATCATTGGGAAGATAAGAATGTCCTGATACCAAGAACTTGTGGTCTATAGTCTTAATTCTGTTTTCATGGTCCTCTGCAAGTTTCAACAAAGAAAGTGCAGTTTTAATGTTTCGATTTTGTCCAGTGCAAGAATCTGAGTACATAATAATGTGCTCTTGTAACGCCGCATGCGTTTTTAAGTGCTTGATTAGACAGAAAGCAATATCTTGAGAACCTCTTCCACCTTCAACTTCATCCCAGACATTCATGTATCCTGTCCTATTATTAAAACAATGTATTCCCAAATTGTATAAATAAAGGTTCCTTTTGTAGTATGCCACTGATGTTGTTAACTTGGGAAAGGCCAATGCTTTTTGCAGATCAAAAGTGAGAACGTATGCTCCTTCAGTTTTTCTCGAATCGTTCTGAAGGCTTTGTCTAGCTGCTTCTGCTTTTCGCTGATGAAGTTCTCTTTGGATCTCTAAGTCGTTTTTAATGGTTACATTACTTGCTGTTTCAATTTTCAAATGCAAGTCATCACAGGTTTTGCAAGTGTCTTGTCTGGGTGGTTTAAAATGAAGGTTAAATTTTGTACTGAATATTTTCATGTAATACTTTAATTTTTTAGCTTCAGCCCCCTCATGAGCACATTTGTCTTTATATAGACCATACATTTTAGTGATTGTAAGGCCAGGATTTAAATACCTTCTGTTCGGATTACTTTTTCGAGTGTAAAGACTTTGGTAGGCAGGAAAACTTTGAATATGGGCAAGTATATCCGAATCATCCAACTTTCGTGAGTTACTTGTTGTGCCTCGTTTATCCCTGGAAAATGCTACGTCACTTTTAGAGATGCATCGATATAAACGTCCATCGCTGATTTGAAATGTCTTAAGAAAATATTTTTTACATACTGGTTGTGTTTTGCTGGTACTGAGGAAATACTTGAATGATACGGTTTTTCCTGCACGTGACCGATCTTTTGGACGTTTCCTGTTGACAATTTGTTTTTGCACTAATGCATACAGATATAAATTCTGTGCATTGAAGTCTTTTAAATTCCAAAAAGAACTAAACAACTCACGTCTTTCGTTTTCTGTAAGCAGCGTAAAACATTTTTTTGGACACCCGCAATCAGCATTTTCGAAAATTTTCCCATCTACCTTCTTTCCCTTTGCAGTTAGGTACTGTTTTCCACTGTTACGCAGAAGCTTCCTTCTATTGATAACCCAATTTTCTTTTTTAACGGACCTTTTTCTAGATGTAGATGGTCCAGGCTCAGTTTCAAGATCAGGATTCCCCTCCTCGTTATTGGATTCCCCGAGTTGCTCATTCGCGTCTGAATCTATATCTGAAACCAAAACGCATAACCCTACACTTTGCAATTTAATTCAATAAAAATGTCAGACACCTATTCTATTTTTAAGGTTACGAAATAATGAATTTATATCACTTACCAAATTCAGAAGAATTTTCTTCTGCGTCAGAAGGCTGATACTCAGAACCAGAGTCACTAAAATCTTCAGATTCCATCAAAGATTATATATGTATATTTCAATTTGTTCACACTCTAAATTCTTATGGTGGGAAATGTGTTCTAACCAATAACCATAGACTTTAATCTTTAACTAGATCTTTTAGTGTTAATAAAACATCGATAGTTTAATCGATTAATCGATTGTTTTGAACTATCGGGACTATCGATAGTTAGGAGAAAACATCGATAGTCTGTACAGTTGATGTGTTTTTGTTTTATATATTTAATACGTTTATATATGGAGAATTAAATCGGAATTGAATCAGGATTAAGCTCCGTGTATACCTGGATCGGATCGAAATAGGATTTCTCGATCCGATCCCACTAAACGAGCTGAATCGAATCGAAAATATGCTTGTATACCTGAATCGAGGGATCGAAGAATCGAGTGTGTGTACAACAACAGTTTAAGCCAGATTGTCATTTCGATTCCATTTCAATTCGATCTCTCGATCCAGTGCCGCCATATACCTGGATCGAAATCTCAATTCGAATTCGATTCGATTCCTCAATCTATTCTTGTTACCGGAGTAATAAATGATTCGTTGACTGAAAATTGTCGTTGAATGATAAAAATGACAGTTGCGGCTAAATGTTTCGGTTTCTTTAGAAGATGCAAGTATTTTTTTCTCCTTCTGATTTGGCTACAATTTATAAGACATACATTCAGCCTAAATTTGAGTATAACTCCCATATCTGGGCTCCTAAAACCCATCTGCACATGTTTGATAGAATCCAAGAAGGAGCCAGTTCTATTACCGAAACGTTCGTTTCTTGCGAACACCGTCTTACTTTGTTCTATAAACAGTGCTCTAATGATATATCTAGCCAGCTGCATTCCTCCCTTGAAAAATTTTCGCCATAATACTCGTCTTGCAAAGAATGCTATCAGTTTACCCTTGAGCCTAATTCCGGGTGTACTGTAAAATACAGAAATTCTTTCTCAACTCGTATTACTAGAATGTGGAATACTATACCCCACTCGATTTTTCACACAGTTTTGTATTTTAACATGTCAGCTTACCGTCGCCGCTTTAATAGGGAAAGTCCCGTATCAGCATTTCATTACAGAGCTTATGTTTACATCTTTAGTGTTCTTTCGAGTTTACAGTTTCCCCGTTCTGTGTTTTGCTTATTTGTAAAATTAAGTTTGCGTAAAAACCAATATTTTTTTTGGACTTTTATCAACAAATCTGGCAATTTTTATTGAAAAAGACCATTTAAAAATAGAACATGCTGATGCTGATATTATCTATAAATATAGAAGGTGATGGTTCATCCTCTGATGCAGATGGAAATCAAATTGCACCAGTGCAAATGCTAATGCCCTCCAAAGCTTCGAGAAATTCGATCAAAAAAACATCAAAAGGATTTTTGCGTAAAAATCACGCCAATAATAAATACATACATTTTGATCAGCAAGTGTGAACATTTTCTTAAAAAGGATTACAAAATTTGATTTTGTTTTTGAAATTATTCTTAAAAGATTTGAATTTTTTTTTAACTGATTTTATTATAAATTATTATAAAAAAACACTCGATTGTTTATCGATTAATCGATAGTTTTTTTTTAAACTATCGATACTATCGAAAGCTCGAACAATCGATGTTTTATTAACACTAATATCTTTGATTTTGTATTTTCCTTGACAGACTGTAAACAACGGCTGCTGTGTTTATGTTTTTCTTGCGTTATTTGCGTTCGACAGTGCCTATTTTATAGGAAAATACATGTAGTTAGAAGCCTATTTCATTAAAGTCTCTGGTCAGAACACATTTGTCACAATCAAAGTGAAGCAACTCCGGATTTACTTCACTATTAAACGGATTTATGACTTACTTCATTGTTATTGTGAACAGTTACGTAATAAAATCACTATAAGAACAAAAAACCATTAACTATCGGGAATATAATTCGTATTTGGCGTTGATTCCCTTTTATATTGAAAGATATTAACAAATGGGATGCCATTAAGCAAAAAAATCCATTTTTAAAAAAAATGGATTTACACCACTATTATAATGAGCGACACAATTCTTAATAGTAATACCGAAGTAACAAAAAGTGGAGTAGCATGGAACGCTTCGTTACACAAATGATCAAGTTTTTCTGTAACTCAAATGCATCTCTTAAACATCCGTTAAGCTTTTTAAATTGACGAATGTATACAGTTTATAATAGAGATTCTTTCCTAAGCCACACTAATCGAATGTGGAATGCTTCACATGGCTCTATTTCGCCATATTTTCTTTTTAAAATGGGAAGGGTTATCAAAACCCCTTTAGCAGTAATGTAATGTAATAGTAATGTATGCCCGTTTTAGAGATGGAAATTAAATTCTGACAAATTTGATCTATCTCCAAATAGTTAAATAGACTTGTCAAACAAAATTTAGGCTGCACACTTAGGTGCCGTTTATGAGCAAACTACGATTTTCGAAAACCATGTTTTTTCTTATATTTGTATAGTGAGTATAAAAAAAAATGTAGGTACACCTTCTAGATAGTATTCAAAAACTATTAATTACCAAGTTTCAAAATAATATAGCATGTAATTTTTGAAATATTGTTATTTCAAATAAAAATTTTAAGTTTGTTTTAAAAATCCGAGAAAAGAAAAAATTTTAATACACAATAGTATTCAAACTTTTCGAAACTTAATTTTTTGAATTTTTAACGTAATAATTTTTCTAAGAAATCTGTGGAACAGTATTTGAAATGCAATATATTTTCCAAAATTTTGAAGAAAAAAATGTAAGGTAGGTACTTAGGTTAACAAAAACAAACGACAGGGGTGAAGATTTAAAAATACTATCTACAAAGTTTAAAGAAAAACGATTGAGCTGGTTTGGCTAAAGTCGAAATGGCAGACAAAATTGCGAGATCCATCTTTGAATTTTAACATATTTTTTGTTATGATTTTTGAAAATATATTCAATTTAATTTTTTGAAAATTAAATAACTTAAAAACAGATGAATGATTTTTTTTTAAATATTAAGTTGGTGTACGAATTTTTCATCTTAATATTGTTTTAAAAAATTTAAATTAAAAACTTATGAAAACTTTTCAAAAAAATGCATAATTTTGGTTCTTACATAAATTCGTATTTGCACCTAAGGAGTTGTCTTAGCCAAAAAATAAATACATATATAAATAAGTCTTTCAAACATAAGAGCAAGTTCGAGGCTCTAAGTTGGTCATTTTACTTTAAGTATATTAGTTAATCCATGAACCTATTTAAATCAAATAATTTCGATTCTGAAAAATTAAATCGCTGACTACAATAGTGGCCATAGTTATACAACAAATTCAGTTAAATTTCCATACGCATCGATTTTTGTCTACAAACGAAATTTTCAACCGCAAACTATAATGTGCCACTAATATTAGTTATTTATTTTTAAAATTCCAATTTAACCTTTATGCTATAACCACAATTGAAATTTATAACGTTTGGCATTTTCAAATGACAGTTAAGTGGCACTCATGACGGTGGTGTGGCCTTTGCGTATGTAGTAGAAAATATATTTGATTCAGCAAGTTTGTAAAGGTTGCTTGAAAACAAAAACAATTTATCCACCCATGTTCTGCATTTCACTTATTGTGAATTGGAGCAACAAAAGTGAATTTTGATGTTCTGCATTCCGCATAAAATGACTTTTGTGATTTGTTCATTCCGAATGTGAAATGTTGGTGTTCTGAATTCCACCCGAAATGAAGTTTGTGAATTGAGTTTTCGGAGATGAAAATTCGTGTTCTACATTTCGAATACATAGCGTTTTACTGTGAATTCAATTCACTTAGTTTTATTTGGTGAAATTGATAAACGTGTAAATAAGGATTTGAAATTTTGATTGATTGATTTGATTGATTGATAAATTGTTGTTTACAAGAAAATACAAAAGAGCTCCCGACAAGAAAAAGTTGTGTTGCAATTTATGAAATAAGAAGGAAGAAATTTTGTGTTAAGGGAATTGAAGTCGATCTTATTAAGGGATTTATTTCAAAAATATAAACAAATATCTCTTCGATTAGTCTGAAGCTTCTTTTGAAACTACAAACAATTCAAATATGACCATGTTAATTCATTCCCCATTTTTTACTTACGCTGCTTCTAGAAGATCTAAAATTATGGCTTTACTACGTGAAACTTTTCCACAAACTCTATCATTGATTTTCGTCCCTTCTACCACTTATTATTAATAATCGTGAATCTATTTTCGATATGCACAAGAAACAATGCTTTAATAAATGATGCAAATTATCTTTCAGCTAATTTTGACATTTCACAAATAAATTCGGAGTGAATTGAATTCACTCGGAATGTAGAACATGCTTTTTCATTTTAAGTGAAATTGAAATTCGTTTTCAATTCACTTTCACTCGGAATACAGAACATGGGTGATCAATAAGGTCATTAGGGTATTAATGTTGATGGTTGATGGACAAAAAAATTTCAAGGTTGGATGATGTGGTATGTCGTGAAAATTGTATTTATAAATTTAATACAGGTTTAGCCTCTTATATTTTTTGTTTTGATTTTTCAATTTTGCAAAGCACTTTCACTTTCGATGTGAATCATCAAATATTTTATGAATAAAAAAGGTGTAGGATAGAGTTGAACACTCGCAGTAGTCAAACACTTTTAGCAAAAAGCTTACAAGCTTTATCATCGTTTTTTAGATTTCCAACAAATCCAAAACAGTGCATGTGTTATTCAGCCCTATAACGAATTCCATCGTAATCGGAAATTCGTTACAAATCCCGAAACAAACTATCACAGAATCCATCGTAGTGGACAATCTCATAGAAATTGCTGTTACGAACGGATTGATAGCTTTTTGTCGGGATTCGTAAAAGTTCCGATTATCTAGTTTTATTTTTTATTTAGTTCAAAAGTTCAAAAAAAAAAAAAAAAACAGAGAATGCGGTTACGAGTATTTCATGATTTTCTTGTACAAAAAAAAAACTGTCCTAATGTTGTGGGATAATGTGTCCCTTGGTCTGAAGATGCCGAATCTTTGAGAAATTTTAGAACTAGTTTTTGTTTCAGTCTAACCAATACAGTTTTCTAATTAGTTTTTGCGTTTAGTTTTAATTAAATTTTCGTTCGATCATCAAGGAAGTGCGATTTGAGCTAGTAAGAGTTTTTCTTGTGGAGTTTTCTAAAGTCGCAGGTCTATAATAAAACCCTTAATTCACCGAGAGTCTCAAGGATAATATTACTCACGACATGCTTCCACCATCTTAATCTCTTAATATCTCAGAAAGCCTGCCAACAGCACCTACACCAAGTCCAGAGAACCAGCGCTAACACTGCCAAAATGCCCTCAAAAACTCCCCTACTGATGTATTTTGTTTCATCAGGGTACCACACCGAAAACCCAGTTAAGAACGACTTGCGGGCTTAAATTAAAGCTGCTTGAAAAACGCGCCCATGATCTCTACGTGTAAGTAATAAAACAGAAACAGCGACTTTCCAGAACTAGAATGAGAGAGCAACAGAAGCAGATGGTCGAGTCTTTTGCAGTTTGCAACGGCAGGGCTAATGTGCGAAAATTTTATAAAAGAGTACATAGTCGGCGTTAAGGTTCTGAAAATGACATATTTTCAAAATGACTTAATGGCGAAGATATCTGAAATTCCCCTGTACAACTAGAGCACTGCCTTTAACTTGGATTATAATGGCTTACATTCCCCACCATCGTACTGACACAGACTTTTAATAGCGATATCAAAAATCAAGGCCTACTAAATTCATGGTGTGGAAGTGGAAGGCCTACCGGCCAAACTATTCAAAGCAGCGACAGATGAGTTGGTAAGGAACATCCAAGGACTCCAAAATTTGGTCGAACCAGGGGAAGTATACCCGATGAATGGAATCTCAGCATAATAAAAGAATATATCCTTAAACATAGCTGTTAAGCTTATAGGAAATTTCCACCCCAATACCCACCATCCTGTTTAACCTTAAGGCTAAGCCAGTCCAAAATCAGGACAAAACTTCCATCGCAACGAGTGCTCTCTGTTTGATTTCTAACCAATCTCTTTCTAGAACTGGCTTTGTTGCGGAAAGGTCATGTGTGTTTAATACAAACAAAAGAAAACTTGAACTCAAGAACAATGTCGCTCATATATATCCTTCCACCGAACAATAGAACCCTTGTGGTGTCAAAAATGTGTACACACATATGGAACACTCTAGCTGGCACCACATGCTAATGTCCCTCCGATAGACAAACAAAGCACCACACATCACAACACAACACTTGTGCTATTCTTGTCCTTCATCAGTGAACTGATGATGGTACGAATACTCCAATCTGAACAACATGTGTCCTTGGAAACAATATTTTGCGAAATGCGACAATGTCAGTCAAGCAAAATGAGATAGTGATTTTAATTATACGAGCGAGTTCGGTTCGAGTACACGAAACAACTGTTTCCTGTTTGTCATTGGAGGACAGCAATTTCGTCAGGTAAAGGGAAATCATATCAGCTGTTGCTTTATTCCTTCCTATCAAACTTTTCAGCTGATACAGTCATCGTTGGCATCATTATAGTCTGGTGTGACAGGACAGGGCTGCGATGTGGGATGAACTTTTTTTTATTACTTTTAGAGTGTGACATGTGGACGAGGCCGTGGCATTCCAGATGATGAGGACTAATTGTCTCGCTGTGTGTTATGAATGTAAATTCACAAGAGTAACGACCTGTTAAGATAATACTTATGGTTTAAACATCATGATGAACATTTAAAAAAATAAATTAGAGACCAACGGCATTACAACTATCAAGCATTCCTCTGTACTTTTTGTCCGAAATGTCTATAATCAGTTAATTACAGAGTAAACTCACTAAGAGCCAGTACTAAAAACTACTTGAGCCACAGATGATGATTAGAACCTGACGATTTGCCTTCAATCATTGTAAAATTCAATATTTTGCTATAATAAAGTACCATAACCTTAAAACCTGGTTGAATGCCTGTAAATCTACCGAAATCAGTGGGCTAAAAACCTGAACCTTGTTTATACAACTGACTTAAATTTTTTTGAATTAACACGCAGTTTAAATTGTCTGAAAAATTTGTTTAAGATGTAAAATCGAGTTTAACCCCAAAACTAGGAAGATCAGACAATTGGGCTACATGAGGCTAGTTCCTATCATCAAAACGCGGCATAACAAGTCCCGAATATAGTAATTATTCCAATAAATCCAAAACATTTTGAGATGTGGCACTGTCTTTTTTAAATAAATTTGTCTTACGCATCAACATCTTCTGTTCAGGCCGATAAAAATTGGTTGAGCACTTGGCTATAGCGACAAAGATTGACGTTGACGTGACGGTTACATCTTTCTTACTTTCATTATGGGCCAATGATATGCAACCAAACCGAATTCCACACTACCCAGTGACCTTTGCAGATGCATTGTTTCTACGACAGTTATTTTTCTCAAAAAATTGAAAAATTTCATTTAGTTAAAGCTAGGTAATGGTTGAAAAAAATTTCCAAAAAATGGTTATTTTTGGTAGCCCCCCTGGGTCCATTTTTTTGGTTTTTATTTTCTCGAAAACGGTACAACAGATTTAAATCATTTTTTTATGCTAAAGCTCCTCCAAAGTTTGAATATTATTACATATTCTAATTTTCTATTTTTTATTTTTTAGATTTTTAAAAAAAATTTCAAAATTTTTATTGGAAACTCAATATTTCGAAACTCCGTGCTCGATTTTTTTCAAACTTGATAAATAAAAGTTTCTTAACATAATCTACAAGATTTGAGAAAAAAAAAGATATATTTTACCTAAAAATAACAGTACCTTCGATACAAATGTTAAAAAAGTGGTTTTTGAAAATCGTACTTTTCTCGAAAACGGTTTCGAGAATTTCGCCTTAATTTTTTTTTTCTTTTCATTAATTTTTACGATTTATAAGTTAACACAAAAAAATGAAATCAAGTAATTACTGACTGTACCTACCATAGCACCATTTTTCCGAATTTTGAATTTCTCATTATTGGAATAACGAATTTTAATGAATTTGTTTATAGAGAACCTTATGAAAAGTTTAAAAAACATTGCATTTCAAAACTTTTTTTTTTGGAAAATCATATATCTCAAAAAGGGCGCAATATATTTTATTTTAAGTTTAATTTTTATGCGAACAATAAAAGAAACTTTAAATTGGCGTACCAAATTTTTTTCTTAAAAATGTTTTTAACAATTTTGTGTATAAAAGCTTAATTTTTTAAGAAACCACTACAACGGCTTGTAACAAACTAATTGTTGCTTGATACATGGCATCCTGTTTCTAGCACCAACTACGAACGGAGTTGTTTTTAGTCATTTAAAAAATGAATTTTATGGTTACGAACAGTTCTTCTTTAGTAACATTCATTTTTGAAATTCTTAATCTTTTACATAAGAGCAAGTTCGTGCGACCCAGTCGTGCATTTTATTTTTAAGGTATTCACCGAGTGGCAAATGTTGCCCAAGAAAATATTGTGAGGCAATTGGTCATCCAAACGCAGATGTTTATCCAAAAAAGGGATTGTAAAATGGCAAACCAGATACTAAATATACCAATTCGCTAATGACAGTTTGCTTTGACTTATTGGAATAGAACAGGGATGTCAAATCTGGACCACGAATTGGATGATTCAATATGAGGTTAATGGATGAAAAAAATTTACAATTGTTGTTAATGGTACCTTCCATAAAACCATTTTTCTTTTTTTATTAATTTCTCAAAACCGGTGCAACCGATTAAAAATTTTTTGTTATGTTGAAGGTCCTACATATAGTTTAAATAGTATTGTGTATTCAATTAAAAAAAAAAAAAAAACAAAATTTTGAATCAAAAAAAAAATTAAATTAAGATTTTTTTTTGACAACTCAACTCGATTTTTTAGAAACTTTAAAATAAATAGTTTTTTTTAATACTATTCACAAGAAGGAGAAAACAATTTTATTTTTATTAAAAATAAATGTACCTTCCAGAAAAGAGGTTAAAAAGGCTTTTGGAAAATCATATTTTCCTCGAGAATGGCAGCTAAAACTTTGATAAAAAATAGAAAAACAACAAAACTGAGATTAAGACACTACTGACAGTACCTACCATTTTTTCTTTACTTTCTCTTCTTAAATTGTAGGTAAATATTGCACATAAAGAAAAATATGTTTTGGGTTTTTCAAAAAAATTTCAACATTTTTTTTTTGAAAATTCGATATCTCAAAATAGGATCAATGATTTTCCTTGGTAAATTTTATTTTTATTACCATAATAATAAAAACTTTGAATTAGCGTACCAAAATTGTGTATGGTGCCAGACAGAAATTCTGTTGTATGCCATGATTGTATGATGTGTATCTACATATGTATGTAACCTAAGCCAAGATTAAGTTTTGCTACATTTAATATTGTCCTTTGTTTGGCGTGTTGTTACGGTAATATTAACGACAAAAAAAATTGCTATTTGAATTCTCTTAATCCCTGTTCCTGCCTCGTCCGTATCTTCTTTTCCCCTACAGGTATTCTTTTAATATACTGAGAGAGAAAGAAGGGCAATTATGGTCCATCAGCCATTGGCTCTCTCTCTTTCTCAGTATTTTAAGAAAATAAAAATCAGACCAAAAACATAAATGTTAAAAAAGGGCCAAGTTCTTCTATACAAAAAACTTTGTGTAACAAGTCAGCCGTTAAAAGTACTAAGTATAAAGTACGCCAAGTTCTTACTTAATGAAGGTTTAAATCGAATATTTAAAGTTAAGAATATTGAAACAGCTACAATGTAAAAGAGAAATTTTATTATTTAATGATTACTGAATAAAAAAAATTTCAATTTTTACTTGCGACTTATAGGTACTATAAGGCAAGTTATGCATTCGATTTTGATCAAAGTTGACATTACGATGATAGCGAAGACTAAAAAAGTGGGTCTGGCAATTCTGTCTGTCTGTCTGTCGCTTCGACTACAGCCTAAACGACTCGGCCGATTTTCTTCAAACTTGGTAGATATTATTTTTAATTTTTTCCCCCCACACGTTTTTTTCTTGTTTTTTTTAAGACCAAAAATAACGGTACCTGCCATACGAATTTTTTACGAAATTTTATAAATATTTTTTTTTTCTCAAAAACTGCACGACATATTTGAAAAAAAAGACACAAAAAATTTTATTTAGTTAAAGCTAGGTACTGAATGAAAAAATTTTTCCGAAAAATGGATATTGAGGGTACCCCCCAAAGAACTATTTTTCCAGTTTTTGATTTTCTCAAAAACGGTACAACGGATTTTGATCATTTTTTTGTGCTAAAGCTCCCCAAAAATTTAAATAGAATTATGTATTCAAATTATCAAAACCATTTGTTTTGGATTTTTAAAAAAAATTTCAAATTTTTTTTTCAAAGCTCTTGATAAATAAAAGTTTATCAACATAGTCTACAAGATGTATGAAAAAAAGTTTTACTTTACCTAGAAATAAAGGTACCCACCATACAAATGTCAAAAAATGAATTTCAAAAATCGTACTTTTCTCGAAAACGGAGCCTAAAATTTTGATAATTTTTTTTTATTTCAATTAATTTTAGCCATCTTTAATTTAATAAAAAAAAATTTGAAATTAAGATATTACAGCTTGTACCTACCATAGAACTATTTTTTTAAATTTTGAATTACTCATTATCGACATGACGGATTTTAATGAAATTTTTTGTAGAGATGCTTCTAAAAAGTCTAAAATCCATTGCATTTCAAAACTTAAAAAAAAAAGATTTTTTGAATTTTTGAAAAAAAAATTCGATATTTGGAAAACGGTGCAATATTTTTTTTTGGAAATTTAATTTTCATTCGTACAGTAATAAAAACTTAAAGTAAGCACACCAAAATTTTGTATATAAAACCTTTTTTTTAAGAAACCACTACAAGAACTTATAATTTTTGTTCTTGCATAAATTCATATTTGCATAGCATTCTGTTTTTGTCTCTTAAAGAATTTAAAAAATTAATTTTATCCTTATGAACAGTTTTCTCTAATAACATTCGTTTTTAAAATTCCTAGTCTATTACATAAGAGCAAGTTCGTGCGACCCAGTCGTGCATTTTATTTTTTTTATTTTACCTTTTGTTTTTCTTCATTTAATTCAATTAAAACGCATTCTTTTCTTTTTATTTTTTATCTGTATATATATTTCGAGGACTTATTTGCCTCATCATCAGTAGCTAAAAATAAATACATGTGTTTTTCATTAACATAAATAAATATACGAAATTTAATTATATATAAAAAATTGCAAAAAATTAATAAAACAGAAAACAGTGGATTAGTTTACTCTGTAAAATGCAATGATTGCGAAAAAATAACATTGGAGAAACTATTCAAAAACTAGGATCAAGAATGAATCAACACAATACCGAATGTCAAAAAGTTAACGAAGGATCAGTAAACAAAAATATAGCTGCTTTAGCTGATCACGTTAAGAAAAATGGACATTCTTTTGATTTTAATGGTGCTAAAATTTTAAAATTAGAAAGAAACAAATTTAAGTTACAAATTCATGAAGTTAACCAAATTATAAAGAATGAGGGCATTGCGTGTAACTACAAAACAGATAAAAGAGACTACACTAATACATACTACAATCTAATAGTTAATGCAAATTTACAGAACAATCAAGTTCAAAATTAAATAAATTTATACACCTTAAATACTTAGTAACTTTATAAGAAAATTTGTTCAATGATTTTTAATTTTTTAATTTCAAAAACAAATGTCTAATATTAAAAAACAGATTGTTATCAAATAATTTTCTATAAAATAAATAAAAAAAATTCTCGAAAACTGTTCTGAGAATTTTGATAAAATTTATTTTCTTTCGATTAATTTTAACGACCTATAATTTAATAAGAAAAAATTTGAAATTAAGATATTACTGACTGTACCACTGCACCTACAACAGAACCATTTTGTCGAATTATTGAAATTCTCATTAGCGGCATAATGAAATTTTGTATAGAGAAGCTTCTAAAAGGTTTAAAAAACATTGCATTTCAAGACTTTAAAAAACAATATTTTTTTAATTTTCGAAATAAAAAATAATTTTTTTATAGGAAAATTCGGCTCAATATTTTTTTGGAAATTTGTTTTTTATTTGTACAATTCGTACATTTTCGTACAAGAACTTTAAGTTGGCGTACCAAAATTTTTCTTAAATTTTTCTTATATAAAAGCTTATTATTTTTTTTTATTTTTTTATATAAAAGCTTATTTTTTTTAAAACCACTACAACGACTTATAATTTTCGTTCTTGCATAAGCTTATCACCACTATTACAGAATTCGGCGAATGAGCCAAGGTGGCAGTTTCAATTAATTTTCAAACTTTTGCTATAACTCAATCCGACGAAAGAAAGTTGAACGAATGTCGGTAACAATCCCTGCACCACGGACATTCTGTTCAACTTATCTGGTATTACTAAATCCGCAATCCATTTGCACTCCATAAAATTTCTATGATTTTACGTTCGTGCCAATTTCGAGACGAATCTGAAGTGAGTCTTTAATTAAACGAAAAAAGAAAAAAAACAATGGAAAGCACAAAAATGTAAGTCAAAAGCTTATCATAATGAATGTTTAAGTGTTTGCTTAACAAATTTTAATAGAAAACGGACAACCAATCGGAAACAATTTAGAGAAATGGTGGAAATGATGAAGACGCAACGGGGCACAGCCAGAAATGTACAAAAAAAAAAAAATGCACACCGGGTTGGTATTGAACGGTATACCATCCAAGTAGTAATCACGCACAATGATGCTTGATATCACTGATCGATAGCGATGCTATTATCAAAGCCTAGGCCGTTGCCTAAATGTCTATAACTGACAGTGTCGATAGGAAAGTTCATAAGAATGATAAGGTAATTTTGAAATCGACAATGTAGTTCATCCGGCGATTTTCATAATTCAGTTTTACAGGGGATGCGAAAGGTCAACGGATCGAGTAAACCCACCGGGAGTAAAATTCTGCGAGTTCTGTAATCGACATGTTTATTTGCTTGAATCGCATCTGGTATCCTGTTTTTAGCTCCAACTACCATGAACAGCTTATGAACAGTTTTTCTCTAATAATATTCATTTTTGAAATTCTTAGTCTTTTATATAAGAGCAAGTTCGTGCGACCCAGCCGTGCATTTCATTTTTTTTTGTTTTTGCCCTTTTTTGTTCCTCCTTTGACATAATTAATATTAAATAGTTAAATTGTTCGGTTCGCGAAGGAAAAAGTGCAACAGCGTATGATACATATTTACCGGATGGGTCAACGTGGATTGAACGCAAGTTGCTACAATGATTGGACCGTGTATTTCTTGCTAAGGACTATTTTAAAAACCCGTCTAAGGTTTACTGACATAAGCAGGCAATTACTGATTTATCTGTAAGCAAATGTCAAAATTATAAATCAGCTCGTAACCAAAAAAAATAACTGTCTTGAAAGTCAGCCTTGAGAACAATTTTGATAACAGACAAACATATTTACAGTGTTTGTAAAACTATCCTTTTTTGAGAAAAAAAATCTGTTGTCTATTGTGAACTAATTTACTTTTCCCTCTGCTAGAAATTCTGCATCTAATATTTCATTCTTGCTATAATTTTATTTTTATTAAAAAAAAAAAACAAAAAGCATAATGTTTGTAGATGTAAGCTAACATTCTCGGTATCCATTTTCGTTTCTCAGATGCATGATATTTTTTCCAAACTTAAAAGAAGCCCTTTGCAAACAAAAGGCATTGCAGGAAGCGCCTGCAGTATCTGGTTTGGATAACACAACAAATTCAAAAACTTCCGCATGGCATTTTCAATGTAATTTTCTAATTTCCTAATTTTCTAATGCGGAAACCATGTAATCTTCCGGAAATATCATTTTCATTTTTCGGTATATTGTGAATATTTTTTTGGAGGAATTTCATTCAAACAAATATCTGCAGTGAGAAAACAAAGAAATGTTAAATTAATTTGCAGACGAGGCAGACTGTTTTGCAATACTAAATGCAATTCAAGACAATGAACAGATTTTAATTAAAATTGAGAGAAGTTTATTGTCTTATATTTTATACCGTTGTAGTGCAATACATAGTGCAATAAGTATGCAGTTTATTCGTATTTCTATACAATCTAAAACGACAAAGGGTTTCGCTTTTTTTGTGAGAATTATACAAACACTATTAATTTTATAATTTTATTGAAGAAGACAAAAGGGGAGTAAAAATGACGTAAGGCTATAAATTACTTGTTGAAAAAATATCGCATGGACCAAATCAGGTGTTTTTTGGATCAATATTTCGACAAGATTTTTTACGAGTTGTCAGGACAACAAATTCAAAAAAATGCAGTAAACAAAACCTTCTATTTCAAATTTTCTACCACATATTTCTACTTGTTTGTCAAGAGAGAAGTTTAAAATCTTAGCTCGTTTTTTTACTTGCGACTTAAAGGTACTATAAGGCAAGTTATAAAAAAAAGTGGGTCTCGAAATTCTGTCTGTCTATCTGTTTGTCTGTTCGACTACAGCCTAATCGACTCGGCCGATTTTCGTGAAACTTGGTAGATATCGTTTTTAAATTTTTCCGCCCAAACATTTTTTTCTTTTTTTTTTATGACCAAAATTAACGGTATATGAGATACGATTTTTTCTCGAAATCTTAGAAATATGCTTTTTCTCAAAATTTCGTTTAGTCAAAGCCAAGTCATGGTTGAACAAAAATTTCTAAAAATGGTTATTTTTGGTAAATTTTTTTTTGGATTTTAATTTTCTCCAAAAACGTATTACCTACCGATTTTGATAATTTTTTTTATGATACAGCTCCCCAAAAATTTGAACATTATTGTGTTCAAATTTTCAAAAACTTTTTTTTTTGATTTTTAATAAACACTTCAAAATTTTCTCAATATTTCGAAAACCCGATTCTCATTTTTTTTTTAAACTTGATAAACAAAAATTTCTTAAGATAATCTACAAGATATGAGAAAAAAAATTGTTTCTCCTAAAATAACGGTACCCACCACACAAAAGTTAAAAAATGTTTTTCGAAAATCGGATTTTTGTCGAAAACGCAAACTCCTAGAATTTTGATAACAGTTTTTTTCGGTCGATTAATTTCTACGATCTATAATTTAATGAAAAAAAAAATTTGAAATTAAGATTACTGACCGCTACCAAAGTACCATTTTTTCGAATTTTGAATTTCTTACTGTCGGCATAACGGATTTTAATAAAAACATTGCGTTTCAAGACTTAGATTTTTTTTGGAAAATTCGATATATCGACTCAAAATTTCTTTTGAGATTTATTTTTTATTCGTACAGTTATTTAAACTTAAGGTTAGAGTACCAAAAGTTGTTCTCAAAAATGTTTTAAAAATTTTGAAAAAATGAATTTTATGCTTATGGATAGCTTTTCTCTAATAAAACATTCATTTTTGAAAATTTTAATTTTTTACATAAGAGCAAGTTTTAATTTTTTTTTCTGACCACCCTCTCATACGATTTCTATCTTGTCTAAGCTTCACCTTAAGCGAATTAGAAAAACATTAATCTAAATTCGAGAAAAATACGATTCTTAAAAATAATTTTCTGTATGGTGAAAAAAGATAATTTTAGGTAGATAAAATAAAAAAAATCCAACGTCTTGTCTTGCAGATATTGTTTAAAGACAGTTAAGTTTGAAAACAAATCGAGCATGTTGTTTTTGAAATATTGAGTTCTCAAAAATTGTAAATTGTGTTTGTTTTTTCTTTCGTACAAGTACTTTGCAATTTAAAAAAATATAATAACGGTTGTTATTAGAGAAAAATACATATTTTTTTAAATTGTTAAGACATCTGCTAACATAGTTTCGAGTTCAAAAAATTGATCCGATTATTTAAAAAAAATTAGATTTATGAAAACAAAATTCAAAACATCTATAAAATTTCATTGAAAGTTAAGACAATAATATTGGGGCACTTATTTTAAGTATTTAATTAAAAAATTTTTTTTTTAATCCAAAAGATATTTTTTCAATAGTATAATAAGAAAGCGGATTTAAAGAAAAAATGGTTCTTAATGTTTTTCACTAAAAATACATATCATTTGTGTTATTAATATCGTTTTCGAGCCGTTTTTGAGAATGATAAGACATTTCATATTGGTCGTAGGGCAGGTACCGTTAGTTTTGGAGTTAAGACTTACATTTTAATTTCTCCTCAAAGGAAACACCGAAGAAACTAAAGTATCAAGTTTAAAATAAAATGTTTCAGGGGTTAAGGCCGTGCGTCGAGGTCAGTTTTTGTGGTGAAATCGCGAAATTGGATTCTTGCACGGGTTATTACCTTCGAGAATACTGGGAATGTGTATACCCCAGAAAACATCGAGAGCATATCAATTGCATTTGAACTTCATTTTAAAACCAGGAGGGGGCCGTGGCATTTCAAAACTTTTCTTCTTGAACAAACTGTTAAAGAACATCTTTATTTACAGCCCTACAAGATGTTTGTCATCCAAGAATTGTAGGCACATGATTTTGAAACTAGACAACATTGGCTGAAGAAGTGATCGTTTTTTTTTTTCATTGGAACGGATATCGGTGGAAGATACCTTATTTTAGCAGCACGGAGCTTATACATGGACTTTTTGCAGGAAATACTATTTGGGCGCCTCATCTCTCTAAGAGGCAATTAGATTTGGCCAACTCTCCTTCCCGATGTGACCTCCTGCGATTTTGTTAGTTGGGATACCTTTAATCTCCTGTTTATAACGATCGTCCCAAGAATCTGGAAGCTTTGAAAGGGAAGTCAGAAAAATTTTTTTAAAAAAATTGTCAATTTATTTTTGTATAGTAGGTAGATAGAAATGGTGGCTACGAGCAGTCTTCCTAACATACCCAAATAGCGCCGTTTTCATAACATAATCTATGGATTTAATGGGATATGATCAGAGATATATAAGCTCCCCTCTACCTGAAGATCGCTAGCTCGGTATTTATTAAGATCGAAGAGTACCCATTACAGAAGTCATCGAAGTTCGGCTCAGACCCACTTCATCACTTTTCAAGTTGTACTCTTATTCTGGACAGCGCAGAAATTAAATGAACGACTAGTTCCTTTGCTTACTGATCCTCTCAACCACCACAATCAGTACTGTAAGGAATTCCAAGCTTCTCTGAACGTTCCCCTATTGGTCAGTGTTCAAGGCATGTTGCATCTACCCTGGCTATGTCTTGCCTGGGACTGCCTGTTAAATCATTTGTTCGAGACTCTTTTTAGGTGGGCCACATCTTTCTAGATAAAATACAGTTGGATAAACTGCTTCACCTAGGGTTGGATTCTGTGAGAAAAAATGAGAAAAATTTTCCTTCATTACACCAAAAAGAATGTTAACACTTTCCGCTAGTGAGCCATGAAGGGCTGATCTTAGCTTGACTAGCCCTTTAGACTCTATTCATATTCCTCTGTGGCCCGGAACACAGATAAGAGTCATATCGATACTAAGCTGTGTAAGAAAGTTTTTCTCGAAATTATAGTTTTTTGATCATTTCATCTCTTGGGATGTCAATAAGGTTTGTTAATTTGGACTTGTCCAATAAGTCCCTTTCTCTGAGACCTATAATTTTGCCTGTCCCAGTTCCTTTCTTTGAGAACCTCATAATACTTCCAACTCCAGCACTTTTAATGACCTCGTGTAGAGGGGATAGATGAAGGACAACCTCCATAGCTGGGGTAGGACAGGTTCTCATTGCTCCCGTAATACAGATACATGCGAGCCTTTGGACTTTTTCTAAAGTTTTCCTAGTTGTTGTTAATTCAGTTTTCTTACGCTATGAAACCGCACCATAGGTAATGATGGGTCTTACCATCATGGTGTACATCCACCTGAGGATGTTCGGTTTGCATCCCCATGATTTGCCGGCAAGTCTTCTGCAAATCATTAGGGCTTTTGTGGCTTTCCCGACTATAGCGTTTAAGTGTTTGTTCCGGAGGAGTTTACTATCTAGTATTATTCCAAGGTATTTTACCTCCTCTGCGTTTCAATTACTTCACCAGCCAAATGGATAGGTTTCATATGTGGTAGAATCCTTTTCCTGGTAAATGGTATGATTGTTGTCTTGGATGCGTTTATTGAAAGCCCTACTGACAGACACCATTTTCTTGTAATTGTTAGCCCTCTTTGGATAATATCCAAAGAGTTTCTTCAAACTTACCTACTCCAATGATAGCAATATCATCGGCAAAGCCAATGCAGCATATGCCTTGGGAGGTAAGATTTACTAACAATTCATCTACTACAAGACTCCACAACAAGGGTGATAGTACACCGCCCTGAGGACAGCCTCTTGTTGTGATTACTTTTTTTACATTTTGTCCTGCTTGTGCCTCTGCATTTCTAGTGCCTAACATTTCTTTTATCCATCTGGTTATGGTGATGGGTACGCATTTTCTAACAAGAGCTTTTCCTACAGCCTCGTGAGACGTGTTATCGAAGGCTCCCTCTATGTCTAAGCAGCTAATTACAAGTGGATTCTCTTCTAACCAGCTGTGTTTTATTTTGCTCTTCAATTATAAATTATTAATATGAATTCTAAATGTCATAAGTGTCTTAAAGTCATTCCCGACGAATGTTTTCTTTCGTGTGATTTGTGTGGCAATAAATTACATTTGGAATGCTGTGCATTAACTAAAAAAGACTTAAAAACAATAAAATCTTGTGCAGGTTTGTTCTTTAAATGTAAAATTTGCATGCAAATTCCATTGCAATTATGTATTGAGAAAATGAGAGATCTCTCAACGTATTTCTTAAAAAGTTCTCAGAGTGCAGTTGGCAAAAGTGCTAATACACATGCGATTTCAACTAAATTGGATTCAAGTCGTCATATTCGCGATACCACTCGTGCTCAGAGAAACATCAATATTGATGAAAGTGGCAAACGGTTTTCGGTTAAAGCTGGAAAAAAGTCGTCTCTTGCGGTATCTTCCACACCACAAGATCGGAATGCAAAAAACTCTCTTTCTCCGGCTCAGCCATGTCTCACACCTACGCTGCCAAAATCAAGAAACGCAAACAAAACCAATTCGACTTCTCTTTCTACCCCCCCTGTAATTGAAATCATCGACCATCACAGTAACGGATCCAGCGAGGTACACAGTCCAATAACAATTGATGCTGGTGTTTCTCTTGATGTTATTGATGACCCAAAAGAAAGTAAGGAAAATGAAAAACAAGAAAACGATAATGTTGCGGTTGGAAATGTTGCCGTCAAAAATGTAAATGATGCTAGTGCTGATGTTGCTGCTCTGGCTGCAAATGATGTTGATGTTGCTGTTGAGTATGTTATTCATGATGCTGTCGCTGATAACAAAATTCAAAATAAATTTTCGGGAAATTCTAAACTGAATGTGGTGTTTGGTAATGATCCGGATGCTGTTTCATTGCTCCCATCTGTTCCTAGACTCCGATTCATTCACGTCTCACGGCTTATAAAAACTGTCACCGAAGATGATGTAAGAAATTTTGTTGCACAAAAACTTAAATTGCCAGCAACAAGTATAGTTTGCTCTAAGCTTGTAAAAAAAGATGCCGATGTTTCATTGCTCCACTTTATTAATTTCAAAATTGGACTTCCCGTCAGTTTTTATAACGATGTTCTGCAAAAATCATTTTGGCCAATAGGAGTTCAAGTCAAAGCATTTATAACTCGTCCAAAAAACGAGTCGGACCCAATTCTGAGAACAGTGGACAAATAGATAGATTAATTTCTATCCGTGACGATTGTTTCTCTATGTATTATCATAATGCTGGAGGTATGAGAACGAAGTCTCATGAATTCATTATTGCTGCTACTGACTGTTCATATGATGCTATTGCTCTTACCGAAACATGGTTAAACAAGAACTTTTTAACCAGTGAATATTTCAACACAAACTTCAATGTATTTCGCAAAGATCGTTCTTGTGAACAATCTAGGCTAGTAAGAGGTGGTGGTGTTTTATTTGCTATAAAATCTGATTATACAAGTAAGGAAATTATTTTATCTAATGATTCAGGAAATATTGAACAAATTTGTGTATGCGTAGATATACCTATTCGACCATCTTTTAATATAATCCATGTTTACTTTTTTGTTTCTTACATACCACCTTTATCAAATTTTGAAATTTATGAAGCTCATGTTAAAAATATAACCAATATTTTCGATACTATCGATGAAAATTGTTATTTTGTTGTTGTTGGAGATTTTAATCTGCCAAATGTTAAATGGTTGTTTTCAAATGAAGAAAAAAGAATGTTTCCTTGTAATATTACCAAAGATTTTGAACTAAGTTTAATTGATAGCATTACATCTTTGAATATGTATCAAATTAATAATATTTTGAATTCTATTGATCGTATTTTGGATTTGGTTTTTGTCGATAGTGGTCTAGAAGCTTATTTAAATGAAGCAAGTTTTAAACTGCTAGAAAATAGCATACATCACAAATCGCTTGAAATTAAATTTAACTTATCTGTTTTAAATGAATTTAAGTCGCTTTGTAATAATGTACCAAAATACGATTTCAAAAATGCTGATTATAGTGCAATGAATAGTTATTTAGAATGTATTGATTGGCAACCTATCTTTAATTGTTCAAATGTGCAGATAGCTTTTACTATGTTACAGAACATTTTGGAATCTATGATTTCGGATTGCGTACCTAAGAAACTATTTAAAAATTCGAAAAAGCCTCCTTGGTTCAATAAGAGCCTATCTAGGCTAAGAAATGTAATGATTAAATTCCAAAAAAAGAGCAAGGTTTGTGTCTCTTTTCATAATCATTTTAAGCAAATAAGAAAAGAATATGAATTTCTGAGGAAATTTACTTATAAGCAATACATGTGTTCTCTAGAATCTAATATTAAAGCAAATCCAAAATGTTTTTGGTCTTTTTTGAATGCGAAAAGAAAATCGCTTGGGATTCCATCCAGCATCGCTTACAATGGCATCTCCTCCGATAACATTAATGTTATCTGCAATAGTTTTGCATCGTTTTTCCAATCCAATTTTATCGATTTCAATTTAAAGTGTGATAATTTCGTTGACTATAAATCTTCCATCGATGTTGGTAATTTATATTTATCAGAATGTGACTTACTAACTTATTTATCCTCTCTTGAAAATAATTTTTCGGTTGCGCCGGACAATATACCATCAGCTCTTTTAAAAAATTGCAGATTCAACCTTGTAGCGCCGCTCTGCTTTATCTTTAACATGTCCTTAGACCAAGGTATATTTTTAGATGAGTGGAAATATTCGTTCATCACTCCATTACATAAATCTGGATCAAAGGGCTTAGTAGAAAACTATAGACCCATTGCTAAGCTTCAGCTGATCCCTAAAGTCTTTGAAGCAATAGTTAAAAATAAATTGTATAATTTAGTTCAAAACCATATATCAGATTTTCAACATGGATTTATGAGTGGTAGGTCGACAGCGACGAATTTGAGTATTTTTACTAACTATTGTCTAAATAACATGGAAAAGCACCTACAAATTGACACTATCTATACTGATTTATCCAAAGCTTTTGATCGTGTTCAACATAATGTTTTAATAAGAAAACTTGAAAGGTTTGGTTTTCACTCCTCTCTTCTGAGTTGGATAAAGAGTTACTTAGTTGGTAGAAAACAAATTGTCAAAATTGGAAACGTTTTGTCAAATGAAATATTAAATTATTCAGGTGTTCCTCAAGGCAGCCATCTTGGCCCATTACTATTCATTATTTTTATAAATGATTTGCCAAATCTACTTTCATTTTCAAAATGTCTTTTGTATGCTGATGATTTTAAAATTTTTAGCTGCATCGAATCTTTATCTGATGCAGGTAAAGTTCAAGCGGATTTAGATCAAATTCATCAATGGAGCCATTTAAACGGACTTAATTTCAATGTTAACAAATGTAGTGTTGTAACATTTACAAAAAATCGAAATCCCTTGCATTTCGAATACAAGCTTGGTAATGATTCTCTACAGAGATGTGAAAATCATAAAGATCTTGGAGTGGTATTTGACTCTAAAATTAATTTTTCTCTCCATATAGACCATATAATTTCAAGAGCCAATGCTATGTTAGGATTTGTTATTCGAAACTCTAAAGGTTTTGAAGATCCGTATACACTTAAAACCCTTTACATCAGTATTGTTAGACCGTTGTTGGAATACTGTAGCGTTATATGGAATCCTTACACACAGTCAAATATAGGACGGATTGAAAAAGTTCAAAAAAAATTCACTAGGTTTGCGTTACGAAAGATTTATGGAAATTTAAACCTTCCATGTTATGAAAGCAGAAGCATTCTTATTGACCTTAAACCTCTCGTGTCAAGAAGAAAGTTAAATTCGATTCTTTTTGCTTACGATGTAATTAATTCTAACATAAATTGCCCGGTTTTGTTATCTATGTTCAGTATATAAGGTAGGGGGGCCAAATAAGGCCCACCTAACGGATTTTTCGAAATAACTGCTAGATTTTTAAGAGTATCCGAGTAAACTAAAAAGGTTATGATTCTTTGTCATTTTATCTACATAGAAAAATAGATTTTATTGTTTTCGTTAAATTGAAAAGTATATTTTTTTGACATTTAAAAAAAGCTTACGTTGTTCTTAATAAGGCCCATGGGGTCTTAATAAAGCCCACTCAGTTTTCTTAATAATTTCGCAAGTAAAACCCACAAAAAAATTCAATATCTTTCAACAAACATCTTCTTTTAAATTTATTTCATAAGAAAATAGCCTCTTCAGTTTAACAAAAAACACAAATTAAAAAAAAACTTAATTTTAGAAAAAAACTTAAAAAAAATTAAACTTCACTTCTTCGTAAAAAATAAAACAAAAATATTCTTTAATCTACAACGCGTTTTTTTATGTTGGTTACTGTCCTATAAGAAGCTCTTTTTTGGAAAAAGTTGGCATTTGGTCTGAAACACATTAAAAATATAATATAAGATAAGACCCAATAAATTAAAAGCAAATTTCGTGTGCCCAATAAGGCCCATCCCTTATTTTTGTGGGCCTTATTAGGAACATGCCAGACTTAAAAAAAAAGAATTATTTAAAACTAACGATCAAACATTTTTTACAAACAAATGTTGTAATTTACATAAAATATTATATATTATACGGGAAAAATCAAAAATAGGTACTTACTTGGTTTAAATTTGTTAAAAAAGAACACAAAACACACTACTTTTTTATAATTTGGTAGTTCTTCACCCCCAGACGAACTTCATTGATCTATAGGTCAAGACCTGAATCGCGAAGCTGGCTTTTTTTCCTTTGTATGTGCTCTTGTAGACATGGTTTAAATATGCAAAGCAAAAAAAGTCCCGTTATTTGTTCGTTTCTGTGTTTTCTGACAAGTGGGCCTTATTGGGAACAGGGCCTTATTTGGCCCCCCTACCTTACGTTCCTACCCGCTGTTTACGACCAAGAAATGGTGATTTTTTTCATGTTCCATTCCATAGTACAAGTTACGCTAAGCACAATCCAATTACTAATGCCTGTTTAAATTTTAATGAAGTTGATTTTGCCATTGATTTTAATGTTAATAGAAATGAACTTAAGAAAAATATATTAAATTTACTGTAATTATTACTAGGTATATTATTTATTTATTAAATGTGTAAGATTGACAATACTTAATTTAAGCTCTTTTGTAATCTTTATAAAGTTTGTTAACTTGAAAGATGGTAAATAAAAATAAATAAATAATGCTGTTTCCTTTACATCTAGGGCTCTTTGGATCCTAAACTCGAAACAAATACCATCAAATGGTACACTGATGGATCGAGAACAAGCGAAGGGACTGGTGCAGGAATCTTTGGGCCAAAAACCAACCTTTCCATACCGATGGGACAGTCCACCAGCATCTTCCAAGCGGAGGTAAACGCCATAAGGAAATGCGTGGATCGCAATCTTGAAAAGAATTATCGTAACAAGAACATTGCCATTATGTCAGATAGTCAAGCAGCACTCAAGGCACTAAGCTCATACACCATCAGCTCTAAACTGGTGTGGGAGTGCATAAGCAGGCTAAATGAACTTGGTAAAAAGAACAGGGTAACACTTTACTGGGTACCTGGTCACATTGGTGTTCATGGTAACGAAAAGGCAGATTCCCTATCAAAAATAGTGCTTCAACTCCTTTAACAGGACCTGAACCCTATTGCGGCATAGAAGAAAATGTCATCAAAACCAAAATTAAACAAGAAGAGGAGGCAAACAGGTTCAAAAACTGGAATGAACTCCCAAAAATGAGACAGGCGAAAATACTACTGGGCAATTATAACCAGCAACGTTTCGAATACTGTATTAACTTAAGTAGGAATAACCTAAGAATAATAACAGGTTTTCTAACAGGTCACTGCAAACTTAGAAGACACCTCAATTTACTTGGTGTGGTAAGCAGTGCCACTTGCAGATTCTGCAACATGCATGAGGAAACACCGGAACATATACTGGGTAAGTGTTGCCCAATCATGCACCAAAGAAAAACACATCTGGGACAATACCAGGTAGAAGGGAGCAACCTATCCTCTCTAAAAGTGCCCCAAATACTAAAATTCCTAAAAGCAATAGGTTTGGAGGAGGAACTTTAGGATGAGCCAGCTCATCATTCTTAAAGCGGGGCACAATAGATCTACAGGTCGCAGTGCATTAACCCCCAATACAATTCATTCATTCATTCAAGAGTCATATTGAGGGTAGTATTTAATTTCACAAGTTATTCTCTGGAAAAGATTGGAGGATTAAAAAGCGGCTTTATCAGCCGCCTGGCTGTCGAAAAAGAAATGACGGTATTTCAGTTTTTATTCGGATTTTGTTTGAATATTTTGTGTCCCTTTGTTGCCAGTTCTTTCAACCGTAATACACCCGCTTCAAGGAATGCCCATCGATTTACCCTTGAGACCAACTTCGGACGTACTGTTAAAATCAGAAATTGTTTCTTCAGCCGCACTTCACGAATGTGGAATGTTTAACATTCAAAACCAACGCGAGAACTTTCTTCGAACCATAGATCGGGACCGGTAAGATCGGTCCACGTACACAAAATCATGTTCGGTTACAGGCCTCACTTTTTATCAAATTTAAAGTTTTTTAAAGTCATTTCAACATTTTTAGTTAGGTTTTATCGAAAGTTTTATAGAAGAGTATGGTGTAAGGAACACATTGTACCTAGGCCAAATTTCCTATGATACGAGTACCATGAGAGGTGGAAATATAAGTTCCGAAATATGTATCTTTGGGACTTTTGTCTCAATCACATAATACAAAAATTTTGTACGACATTGCGTCCTTGGGACTTATGTCCCTGCATCAGCACTGTAACCTTTAGCAGAACAGAGGTTCTCTTGTATTCGTTTTATCATGTATTCCTTAAAGCTGCATTTAAAGTCTCGTCCGAAGTTATTACCAAGGTTGGGCTAAAATCAGCCTTTGAAAGACCATTTTGCTCTCCATTAGCACCAGGCCATTGTTAATTAAAAGCAAATCTACTTCTGCCAAGTTCTGCTTTATATCACAGAGGATTTCCAATAAATGCTTCATCAATACTAATTTATTCAAAGAAAGGGCATGGAAAAGTCATGCGGTTTGATAATAAATGTTTCACTGAGACTCCAAAGCAAATTTGACCAATAAAGATGATGGAAATTCATGGAATCGATGGCAAATACGATTAGGAATTTGTAATGGAAAAATAAAGCAAAGATTAATTACATCTTACTCTTCAATTGCTCACTGTCATATATTATTTCAATATCATTATTAATTGAGCATAAGTATTGATGCAAGAACGTATGAAACACTAACCACAACTATCAAATATTAAAATTAATTTCCGAATCCGATTCGTATATGAAGGAACTACATATTTCCAACTTATCAAATCAAAAATACACAAACTTACCTTTTCGATGATGCATACTAAATTGATGGTTGATCCCATGTCCACATGAAGTTCACCAGAGCCCAGAATAAACGCCTCCGGCACGACCACTTGTAAATTCACAAAATGCGAAATGACACCAGTCGGAGTTGAGACCTGCAAATGAACAAAATATTTTCCATCACAAAATTGCCAATCTTTTCAAACACCCATTTTGCCTGAAAATTAATAAATAATTACAAAAGCTACAAACATTCAAAATACCCAACGTGCCATTTATGTTAGATGGATTAAAATTGAATTGAATGAATTTTCATAGTTTTGTGGATTTTGTGGGATGATGCGATGTGCCGTTGACGTTGAAGCTAAATCCAAATAAACAACAGCGTTTGCTGTCAGGCTTAAAACAAACTGCATGTCTAATGCACTCTCTTTCTGGCTTCACAATCAAATAGTTAAGTAAACACCTACATACATACATCCGAACCAGGGCCAGGATTTCTATAGGAATAAAAAACGAAAATTCATTCCAGATTTCAAATCCCATATACTATAAAGCTGGCCAGCCATCGCCATTGCCATCGGTGAAGTTAAGCCTCCGAGAGGTGGGACTTTGTTTATATTTGTTTGCGGATTTCACAGGCAGAATTCAATATTTGAATCGTTTGTCCTGATGTGCAAATGACTTAGGGGTTGCTTACCCGGATTGCCAATCGCCCGAGTATGGGTGCACACAATTTCATATCCCCACCATGATGTGTCTTACATGGTGCACACATATTTATCCTTGAGGTGCAATATGACTATTTACGGCAAGTGCAACATGTACGTGCCCTCGTCGCAAACACCACAACTCAAGACCCCCACCTGGCTATGAACGACTGATTTGTTTGCATGGCGTATACGTAATATTTTGAGAGCTTTCCTTCTGCTTTTTGCAGAGGCAAGAAAAAGGAATTCGCCACACTAATGAATTCTTTTTAAAACCAAATGAATATGAAGGGTTCTTAAGCTCATATCCAGAGGGTGATCCCACTAAGAATAGGTTCAATCTAGGAAGTGATTTTGGGGTGAAAACATGGATTGAATGTTCTCGTAGTTCAGCTGCTCTTCTTGTCTACTGTCAATTTCGTTAATAAATATCTTTTGCTATAAAAAAAGGAGGAATTTAGATAAGGCTCATCTTATAAAATTTAAGGCCTGTACCCAACCTTTGATAAAACCTTTTGCTAGGAGCTCAGCTTCAGGAGAAACAAAAAGGTGCTAAAACGTGGTATAGTTGCAAATATAGGGTCTTCCAACAGGAGATTTCGGGAGTTAATATAGAACTACTTTTTGCGTGGTAAAACCATTAAAGAAACTGAGGAAAAACTTAAAAAATATTATGGAGACTCTGCTCCTTTGCATGGAATGGTCCAAAAGTGGTTCAAAGAATTTCGTTGTGATCGTATGGGTAGAAGAGACGCCGAGCGTCCAGGACGTCCAAATGAATTCACAACTGAAGAAATGGTCACCAAAATAAAGAATATTGGGTGAGACGATCACCGGATCAAGTTACGTGAGGTAGCTAACATTGATGCCATTTCAAATGATAGCGTTATTCTGACCCTGTATGACCATTAGGGCATTTGCTAACAAGTACATAAAAACATATCGGGTCGTAACTTCAGAGCTGTGTTTAGAACTCTTTGAGCGCAATTCTAATTAATTTTTTCGGCATTTTGTAACTGTTGATGAACCTTGGATACATCCCTACACTACCCACATTCGAATTGAAAGAACAATCGAAACAGTGAATTTTTTCAGGTAAACGTGGACCAAAAAAGGGCAGAAATTGTTCTGTCGGCGGGAGAAGATATGGTCACGGTTTTCTGGAATTCCCACGGCGTCAACATCATTGATTATTTGGGAAAGGAAAAAATAATTACCGGGAAGCGGCCTCATATTAAGAAGAAAAAAGTTCTGTTTCATCACGACTATGTTCCAGCACATTCGTCCGCAGTAGCAAAAGCAAATGTTTTCTGAATTGAGCTATATGAACTGCTACCTCATCCACCCCATTCACTAAACTTGGCTCCCCATGATTTTTTCCTTTTTCCAAACATGAACAAATGGCTCTGTGGAAATATCGGGTTTTTCAATAAGAGCGCTACAAAAGTTTTTTGAAATAAAACAAAAACGGTTTTGGATATCAATGAGATTCTTTATTCCTGTGAAAGTACGTTTGATGCCATTATGTATGGAACTCGATTTCTTTTGCATGGCCACCACGGGCACGCTTGCAGAAGTCCAGACGCTGAACCCAATTTTCGACGGTTTTCAAGCATAAATCGGCCGATACTGCTGCAATTTCACGTTCGATATTAGTACGAAGTTCATCAATTTTCGCTGGCTTGTTGGCATAGACCATAGACTTGACGTAGCCCCACAGGAAATAGTCTAACGGCGTCAAATCGCACGACCGACAATAACACGTTCTCCAAACTTGGTTTCCAATAAATTGATTGTGACATTCGCTGTGTGGCTTGTGGCGCCGTCGTCGTGTTGGAACCACATGTCATCCAATTGGGGCCAAAAATATTCGGTTATCATTGAACGGTAGCGATCCCCATTCACAGTAACGTGCCGGTCTTGATCATCACGGTAGAAGTACGGCCCAATGACGCCGCCGCACAGTGCGTTGGGTAGTGGAAAAAAATCAAAAAAAAAATGTTTACTTTCTTGTTTCCAAATAAGCCAAATTGAAGCTAACAATCCCGAGAACATTATCCAAAAGGTTTTTTATGATAAAGCTTAGCCACCAGCTATAAGCGCAGCTCTGAATGTCACCTTAACTGGCTAGCTCAAAATAAGAGAAAACTATAGAGCGAAGCAATATGCGTCGCGCTCAAGATTTATAAAGAATAACAAATTGAGTTTTAATTTTTTCATGATCTCTGATATGTACAGTTATTCTAACGTTTTTTTTTATTTCGTTAACTGCAAGTTGTAGGGTCTTAAATCAAGGTCAAAATCAAGGTTATTATTGCGTAGAGAGTGCTTTATTTGAATAGACCTATTTTTCGCGTGTCATCACTTGTTGTAAAAAAATATTTTTGAAAATAAAGACAAGATTAAGATCTTTTAAAAAAAGTAAGATTCATCTGCCTTTACCTGCCTTTTTCCTTAATACAACCTATTATTTTCATGCATTTTTAACAGAATGTGTTCAAATAGAGAGATTTTTCAGGTATGGTTGTCTGCTCCATCAATCAAAGTTCCAAATCTTTTGCAGTTTGTGTTAAGAAAATTTAATGTAGAAGGTATTTTGGAGCCTGAAGATGACATTAAATTAAAAGGTCACCTTTTTTCTCTGTGCTCAAACATTTATAAGCGCTGGCAAAAGAGCAAAAGCACGAAAAGTATTTTTTTTGAAAAAAAAAAACAAACAAAAACCAAAAATATTAGCAAACTGTAGCAACATTTTTATGTCATTATGTTTTGGTGTTATTGTGCTTTGAGAAAATGTTTACTTTTCTTGCTACTTCTTGCTAACCTTCAAAATATATGACTTTTTGTAGGGCAAGGTCAAACCATAAAAAATTAAAAAAAAATCAAAAAATGGATTTCTTTTAATAAAAACACAAAAGTTGAAGGTGTTTTGAATTTATATTGAATGATTAAAAGATTAAGAACGATTTTGTTGGAAAAAGTATGCCTCCTTTTCAAAAATCTTGAACGTAGGTGGAAGGCTTGTACACGAAACGGCGATCATTTTGCGAGACGCCACGGAGTCTGGTTGAGAACTTCTTTTATTTTTCCAAATATTATTCTTAATTTTCTGGAAAATTCATCATCTTTTAAATAAGTTCTTCAAAAGAAGATTGGGTCTCATTGTTGACAAGCCTAAGTTTGGATTTAGATCAACAAATTATGGAATCACGGCAAGAAGTTTTTTTTTTCAGAATTCGAAAATAACTGCAAAAATAATAAGATTTGATGAAGAACTCATACATAAATTTTCAATCGCATTAAGAGTCTTAGCTTCAGGATTTTCTATACAATTTCATCTTTAAAAATACCTTTAAGACAACTGTCTAAAGAAGCACTAGAGGCGAGTCATACAAAATTACGGAAAAATCACCTCCCTCACACAAGAAAATCATTAATACAAACGAAGACCTCTTGACAACATTACTTTTAAAGTCTGATCCTTTTATTTCGAATTTCAGAGAGATTCAAGACCTTTAAAAGCTGGCCAAAGCAATGTCAGGCCATTGTTTATTTTTCAGTTTTTCCTTTTGATATTACTTTTTTTATGAATAACTATTTTTGTCAACAATAAAAATATTCATTCTATTTTGCAAAATCTTTTATGCCGATATATTCTGTAGTTTTTGTGCTTTGGGAACATATATACATTCCTTCTAACCTTTAAAATATTACAACTTTTGTATAACGTAAAAATCATAAATTTTTTGTAATGTTTGGCTTCCAACTAATAATAATAAAATTGTGAGCGTGGCAGTGGGTGGACTTCGGTTCAAATTAATTTTTTTATCACACACATCAATTCTGGACACTTTTTTTCAATATCCTACGAGAAGTTTAAGAAAAAGCTATTTTGTAGAAAAAGTGGGCGTGGCAGTGGGCGTACTTCACGATTTTATTAATTTACAATTTCTTAACTAACCAGAATATTAATACTTGAATTCACTATCGTACGGAAGTTTCCGTTAAACCAACTTTTTGTCAGCAGTGGGCGTGGCAAGGGGCGTGAAAATTCCTCAAATTGAGTAAAATCCTTTATTTATTGCATTTAATAACCAATTTTTGTGCACAGTTACCTTACTTTTAAAAAACAGATTTTTTTCCACTACCGCCATACAATCGACACACTGTGCGCCGGCCCATAAACCACACCAAACCGTAATTTTTTCGGGATGCAATGATGACTCATGGAGTACGTGTGGATTGCTGCCTGACCAATACCGATGATTTTTCGATGAAAATCCGAATCATTTTCAAGTTGTTGCTCAGTCCAATTCACGAACATAAGAAGCTTCTGGTGGTCAAGCGGCTACAGTTATTGCGTCAATTTAATCTTGTAACGATGTAGGCCAAAATATTTTCGCAAAATTCGCCACAACGACGTCACAACGCTTGAGAACGACGTGTGAGAGACACATTTGGGCTTTCTGCAACTGAAGCCTCAGCGGCAGCAATATTCTCGACACTACGGGCACTTCTTTGTCTCACTGGCACGGGAACATTTTGTACTGTGCCTGTGGATTCAAATTTTTCCACTAGACGTTCAATTGTTGATCTGCTAGGACGATTATGACGACAATAAATTGCACGTAGCGCTCTTAACGTTGAGGCCACTGGCTCCGAATTTCGGTAGTAAATTTTAATAATTTCGACTCGTTGTTGGCTCGTATATCTTTCCATCATGAAATGGCAAACCTTACTGAAGAGAAATGTCAAAAGAGCGGCAAGAAATATGGCGTCGTTTGCTGTTCCTGTCGCTCTACTTTTGTAGTGTCCCTGTTGAAAAACCCTTTAGAATTTCATCAAATAATGAAAACAAAAGCATATTTTGCATAGTGTGATAAAACTTATATTTTTGTAAGGGTTAAAAAGGTTGGAATATCGTTTGAGGAAGTGCATAGGTCTAAAAGGGGGCTATGTTGAAAATAAAATTAATTAAAAAAAGACCATTCCTTCATTTCATTATTGGGCTTATCGAACAACCCTCGTGAGTTCAGTCGTTGCTCTCTTGATTTTCTCTCTCTCTAAGGTTACAATATAGTTCGCACAAAATTGTCAGTTCGCACCAGTGTTCCCAGGTTTTCAAACAGAAAATCCCCTTTTTTTGGCACGAAAACCTTTTTTCCCCCTTTTTTTTCTTTGAAATCCCCCGTCCCCTTTTTTCCCCTATTGACATGAAAAATCGGCAAAAATGGTGGTTTTTCCCTCAACCTGGGAACACTGGTTCGGACCGATGTGGGATGCAATTATTTCACCCCTTATTTTAAATATTAGGTTTATCATATGAAGCAGAAATCGGTTAAAAAGTATTAACATTTAAATTGAGTTAGTTACGGATCACCCTGTTTTGTGACGACTGCGCTTCCGTCATAAATATTTCATATGCACAGCGACCCTCTATTTTCGTCGTTGTAAAAACCGCACCGAAATTTCTTGGTTTTCCCTTAAATCGTCAAGAATATTTTGGTATATGATTCTTGGGTACATTATAAGAAAAAGAAAATCATTGCATAGTTTAGGTCTAACGCCAATGTTGTCATAGTTTTTGGAGATTTCAGAAAAGCCTACTTTGGTCTACTACGACCAATAAATGTAAGCAAAAATTTCTCTCTAAATCCGAATGGTAAAAACTTCTTTTCAGACTTTATCAACTTTATTTAATCACTTGTATATCTTCTAAAAATATTTTGTTGGGAATTTCTGATATGCAATTTCTAAGCCTGTCAATTTTTATTTACCCATGCCAATTTTTAGTTTGAGGACAATTTTCTCCAGAAAATGTCTAATAAACATGAAGTTGTAATATTTTTGTAACGAACGTAATAAAATCCCTTGAGGCTGGAATTCAAGTGGTGCAGTTTTCAATTCAATGAATTTTCCGCATAGATCCGAATGAATTTCAGTGATGGCCAGGTCACGTTAAAGGCATCGGTCGAATGTGGTTTATTCGCATAGACCTGCGACTTCAGGAAAACACATAAGAAACAGTCATGCAGGGTGAAATCGAATGACCTTGGGCAATTCACGAAACTTCTACGGGATATAACGTTACCCTCGAATCGTTCATGGAAAATGTCAGTCGTTGTGCTCGCTCTGGGACACGTAGCACCGTCCTGCTGGAACCAAATGTAGTCTACGTCTATATGGTTCAGTTTGACTTTCTACGGTAAAAGCCTCACCAACGTCGTTTTCGAAAAAATACGGATCTATGACGCCGCCGGACGCTAGCCCGAATTCCACACCAAACGGAAACTTTTTGATGGGGCATTGTCCTCTGGTGAACCTCGTGTGGGTTGGTGTCTGCGAAAGGCCAAGTTCTTGTGAAGGGCGAGGAATTGACTGCCTCTAGTTCTGCTGTATAGTTACATGCACCGCACCGATGTTCACGACCGATCTTGCGTCTCTTTGATGTACGAATGTTGGCTGATTAACTATCGAAGCGGTTGTCTCAAGATGTTCGAATGGTAGACACTTGCACCCAAGAGGACACAAGCGTCCACAGGTTTTTCTTAAAACCCACCTCTGTCTATCGACTCCTACTCTCACCTCCTCGCGGTGAACATCGGGTGCCTAGTACCTCAACTAGAGATTGGCTCACAACCCCAGTGGAAGGTTGTTGGGGGGTAGCAAACGAGAGAGGGGGGGAGAGGTGTTTCCACTAAGGCATCTGTCCTTTCATCCAGGCGACAGCGGAGGAAATCCCCAGATGGAATCAACGGTGGCGTCTACAGTTCCAGTGAGGCTGAACTACTTAGTGAACACCTTACAAGGCTACTCCGACGTATTCGGAGCGCAGGCCTGTAAGGAGCTGGTCCTCCAGGTTTGGGGTTGTGCCGTCGGGGTGACTTCTTGGCCACATAAAATACGACGTAGTTGCGAAGCAAAAACAAGCCTCGGATGCGGACGGATTCACTGTTGACGAACCATGCAAACGAAATAAGGATAACGAACTTCGGATCTGTACGTGGAATGTTAGGTCCCTTAATAGACCACGTGCAGCCGAACAATTAGCGGAAGCCCTAAACTGCTACAAAGCAGATATTACCGCCATCCAAGAGATGAGATGAGATGAGAAGGACCGGGGAGACGAAAATTAAAAGACTACGATATTTACTACGGCGACTGCTACAGAGAACAAAAGCAGCATTTATTTGGATGCGGATTTGTTGTTGGAACTAAGCTCAGGCAAAAAGTCTTAAGTTGCAACTGTGTGAACGAGCGCCTCACTACAATCCGCATCAAGGCCAAATTCACCAATATTAGCCTGATTTGCGCTCATGCCCCAACAGAGGAGAAAGATGAAGATACCAAAGACATATTCTACGAGCTCCTGGACAAAACATACGAGCAATGCCCTAGTTATGACATTAAAATTGTCTTTGGAGATTTTAATGCCAAGCTAGGAAGAGAAGACATCTTTGGTGACACAATTGGAAGATATAGCCTTCACGACACCACCTCCGATAACGGATTCAGGCTGATCGACTTCGTTGTGGGGCGAGACATTCTTGTAGCCAGTACGCAGTTCAAACATCTGGATATTCACAAAGGGACATGGCGACCTCCTGATCAATCAACCGTAAACCAGATTGACCACATTGCGATTGATTCAAGGCACTTCTCCAGTAAAAAGGATGTTCGCACGTTCCGAGGGATTAATATCGACTCGGACCACTACCTCGTTGTAGCCAAGGTTCGGCTGCGGATATCCCGACCCAAGCCAAAACAAGGAAGTACTGCGAGGAAGTTCGACGTTGGACGCTTACAATCGCAAGAGATCGCAAGGTCCTTTTCCGATCGAGTTTCTAACAACCTCTTAAGAAGTCCTTTGCCGCCAGCATCTTAAATAAATATATTGTAGGATTTGGTACGATTTTTAAAATGTCGATTTACAAAAATGTACCGTCATTTAAAAAATCGGTAAATCGTACTCAACCATGTTTTCCCAAGTAATGGGTGATTGCTATTTTCTTTTTGGCAACACTGGTTTCGACAGTTCACGCACGTTTCGTGTTTTGTGTCACTGTCAACCATCTTCAGTTTGGTCTATAATTTAACCATGAGTCGTCTTACAAACGGACAAAGCGTGCAAATTATTGAATTTTATTATCAAAATGCGTGCTCTGCTTAGAAAGTTCATCGCGCGCTTCTTCCATTTTATGGTCAGTTTAATCGACCTACTGAGGCGGATATTCGGGCTATCGTGACTAAATTTCGCACCAAATTTACACTGTTTGACATTAAACTACCAACAAGCTTACGTAGAGTGCGAACTGACCAAAATATCGCAACTGTATCGGCCAGCGTTAGTGATGACCGTGAACTACCGATTCGGCGCCGTTCGCAGCAATTGGGCCTTTGTTACTCCACTACGTGGAAAACTTTGCGGAAGGATGTAGATGTGAAGCCTTTCAAAATACAGCTGCTGCAAGAATTGAAGCCGAACGACATACCAAGACGCCGAATTTTTGGTGAGGGCGAAGATTCACTTTATTATTGAAAAATTGTGTTCAGTGACGAAGCTTATTTCTGATTAAATGGATACGTGAACAAACAAAACTGCTGTATTTGGAGTAAAAAGCAGCCAGAAGCATTGCAAGAGCTATACCAATGCATCCAGAAAAAGTCACTGTTTGGTACGGATTATGGGATTGCAGAATCATTGGGCCGTATTTCTTTAAAGATGATGCGAATCGCAACGTTACTGTGAATGGTGAGTGCTACCGTGCGATGATAACAAACTTTTTTTTTGCGCAAAATAAAAGAGCTTGACTTGCACGACATGTGGTTTTAACAAGACGGTGCACGCGTAACAATGGAATAATTGAGAGGCGAGTTCGGTGAACAGTTTGTTTCACGTTTGGGGCCGGTCAATTGGCCGCCTAGATCGTGCGATTTAACGCCTCTAGACTATTTTTTGTGGGGCTATGTTAAGGCTCATGTCTATAGCGACGGGCCCGCTTCGATTGACGTTGACGCCCTGGAAGCCAACATTGAAGCATTTATTCGTGAAACACCGGCCAAAATATTAGAAATAGTATGTCAAAATCGGACTAAGCGGATGGACCATTTGAGGCGCAGCCGCGGCCAACATTTGCATGAAATAACCTTAAAACAATAAATTACAACAACATATAATAATAACAAATAATTATGAAATTTATGTGTGTTTTTTTTTTTTTAATTTCCGATAGCTCTTAAAAAATCACCCGTTATAACTGAAATATTGATCCTTTTCTATTAAACCTCAAGAAACTAGAAAACAAATACTCTGGAATGTGTTTTCTTTCCTATCAACATCAGCATCATCAGGATTCTGTTAAAAGCTTCTGCAGTCTCAAAACGTTTTACGGGAAATATACTATATGAATATTTATTTATTCGATATTATAATTTGGATCTTCTTTTGAACTTAAATAGGTTTTGAATAAATCTTTCAAATAGTTTCTTTCATTAAATTTATCTATATGTTGTTGTGCAAATTGAAAACCAGCTTTATAAGTATGTGTTTCTTTGAATAAAAACATTTATGCAAATTTTCAGAATCATCTCCGACTTAACGTTTCGGTATACACAACTTTTAAAACCCCTACAAAAAACACTACATACTTCTCAGATCCATCCACTATGCCTGTACAAATCAAAAGAATTTCCCAGCAATACAAAATCCTTGACTTAATTGAGTAAAAAAAAAAAAATAATAAATATACGTATAGAAATGAGAAGAAAAAATACAAGTGAAAAAATTTATTTTAACCATCACAGCCAACTAAGCCCCTTGATTTATTTTTCTAGAGCTATTCAGGGTCAAAGGAGCCAAGGCATGAGGCATCATCATAGTTACGTTTGCATATACACAAACTACAAACTTCGACTTCACCCACAACTTATCACTCATACACCTCATGCACACACAAACCTTCAATCTCCTTATTCCCTTTCGATGTTATGAAATAGTTAAAAATGTGAAATCTCACAAAGTCCCACACACACTTTTTGTAACCTACTCGAGCTGGTAGTCGTCCTTGTTGAGAAATCACTTGGAAATGATATTTCATTTCCAGGTGAATTTCATAAGTTTGCAAGTTGCTAAATCACATACAGATTTTTAAAGGTCCTTTTGTTGAATGCAGGGGACTTGCTACATCAATTAATTTTGGTGTTAAAAAAAAAAAAAATTATAAAGTCAAATGTATTTTCTAAATATCTGGAAATGTAAACTTTCATATGCATTCTAAAGTAGACATTAACCTAATTTAGAAGAATTAGTCCAAAATGTTGAACTAGACCTAGTTTTTCTATTTTTATTCATTTGATGTTTTCTGTACTGAAAATCAGAAATCTGAACTCATTAAATACAAATTTTGACAGTTAGAGACTACCAAATTTTAGATCTAAAAATTGAAACAATTAGGTTTAAAATTTTTGTATTGTATCCTGTATTTGAATAAGAGGTCTTTAAAGTACGTTTTGCTTTCCAGCCGAGGTTCGTCGGATAGCCAGGGTCGTTCTGGAGAAAAAACATGGAACTTTAGTTGAAATTGTCTTAGAACCTTATACAGCAAAATTATGATTTAATGTGAACTCTTAAGCTTATGTAACAAGATTCATTTTTGAAGAGCTATCGGAAATTAAAAAAAGAACACACATAAAATTCAGCAATATGCATGAAATCTTTATTTAAATCGATAGTACGGTCGATATAATTTAATGTTTGAAGGTTATTTCATGCAAATGTTGGCCGCGGCTGTGCCTCAAATGGTCCATGCGCTTAGTCCAATCTTGGCATACTCTTTCTAACATGTCACGAATAAATGCTTCAATGTTGACTTCCAGTGCGTCAATCCAAGCGGGCTTCTCGATAACATAGCCCCACAAAAAATAGTCTGGAGGCGTTAAATCGCACGATCTAGGCGGCCAATTGACCGGCCCCAAACGTGAAATAAACTGTTCACCCAACTCGCCTCTCAATTGGTCTATTGTTACGCGTGCTGTGTGGCATGTGGCACCGTTTTGTTGAAACCACATGTCATGCAAATCAAGCTCTTCCATTTTGCGCAAAAAAAAAGTTTGTTATCATCGCACGGTAGCGCTCACCATTCACAGTAACATTGCGATTCGCATCATCTTTGAAGAAATACGGCCCAATGATTCCGTCAGCCCATAATCCGCACCAAACAGTGACTTTTTCTGGAGGCATTGGTAGCTCTTGCAATGCTTCGGGTTGCTCTTCACTCCAAATATGGCAGTTTCGCTTTTTTACGTATCCATTCAACCGGAAATGAGCTTCTTCGCTGCACACAATTTTTCGATAAAAAAGTGGATCTTCGGCCAACTTTTCAAGAGCCGATTCACCAAAAATTTGGCGTTTTGGTATGTCGTTCGGCTTCAATTCTTGCACCAGCTGTATTTCGAAAGGCTTCACACCTAAATTCTTGCGCAAAAATTTTCCACGTAGTGGAGTAACGGAGGCCCAATTGCTGCGAATGGCGCCGAATCGATAATTCACGGTCATCACTAATACTGGCCGATACAGCTGCGATATTTTCCTCAGTTCGCACGTAATCGTGTTGATGGTTTAATGTCCAACAATGCAAATTTGGTGCGAAATTTAGTCACAATAGCCCGAATAGCCGCCTCAGTAGGTCGATTAAACTGACCATAAAATGTAAGAAGCGCTCGATAAACTTTCTTAACAGAGCACGAATTTTGATAGTAAAATTCAAGAATTTGACAGGTTGTTCGTTTGTAAGTTAAATTATAGACCAAACTGAAGATGCTTGACAGTGACACAAAACACGAAACGTGCGGAAGCTGTCAAAACCAGTGTTGCCAAAAAGAAAATAGCAACAAAATCACTCATTTTAATAGATGTTTTCAAGTTCATGGTGATTGTGGTGTTTCTAAATTATTTTATTTTGATTCAAAGCTCAGTCCTTGGTCCAGCCATACACAACCTCTACCATCTGATTACACTGCAGTATTTGAGTCGTATGAATTCGCTCTCAGTTTTGAGACGAATCTAAAAACTGCGATTCAAATACTAGAAAAATATTATAACAAATGTAAAATTTTACACCTGTGAAATAGAAATAGAAACCAGCCGAGAGCGAGGTCCGCACCAGGCGCGGAAGTTCTACTAATCCGTCCGAAACATGACGCAGTACAAACCACGCTGCACATACTGCAAGGACGAAGAGGGAAATCTGATCACCGATCCTGAAAGCATACTGGAGCGATGGGAAGTGTACTTTAATGAATTGCTAAATGGTCAGCTCACTGCAGAAGTGGAGGCTCCACTACTTCAAGAAGAATATCCCATGTTGCCGCCACCAAGCATAGAAGAGGTTGAGAAGGCTATAGGCCGGCTTAAACAGAACAAAGCCCCGGGAGCCGATGGCATACCAGCCGAATTATTCCATCACGGCGGGCCAGCCTTACGTCAAGCAATTCATGATATTATAGTACACGTATGGGAGCACGAAGAAATGCCAGAAGACTAGCGAAAAGGTTTAATATGCCCCATACATAAGAAGGGAGATGTCACAACGTGCAGCAATTATAGAGGTATCGCGTTGTTGAGTACCTCCTATAAGATACTCTCCTCTATCCTACAAGACCGGATAACCCCATACGCTAAAACCGTCATCGGACAATATCAGTGTGGTTTCATTCCAGGGAAATCAACAACTGATCAGATCTTTACCCTTAGGCAGGCGATGGAAAAATGTCTAGAATTTAACATCCCAACATACCATCTGTTTATAGACTTTAAGGCCGCCTATGATAGCATAGCCAAGGTAGAACTTTACAAAGCCATGAGAGAATTCGGCATCCCAAATAAATTGACACGACTATGTAGGTTGACCATGACCAATGTAACAAGCCAAGTAAAAATAGCCGGATTGCTATCCAGACCAATCAACATCTTTAATGGACTCCGACAAGGGGACCTAGCTCGCATGAGCGAAGAGGAACCTGCTCGGAAAGTTCTTTGTGGTACATTCTATGGTAGACGACAGCGTGGTAGATCATGCTTGCGCTGGAGAGATGGCGTAGACCAGGACGCATGAAGCCTTGGGGTGCGCAACTGGATGGCGTCGGCTAGAGACCGGGATAGGTGGAGAGACTTGTTGAAAGAGGCCAGGACCGGAACCCGGTTGTCGAGCCGATGATGATGATGATGAAAATTTTACACGATAAAGAAAATACTGCTTTCTTTTCAACAGTCAGCTTTAAGTAAATGGTAACGCAATAAAGTGGGAGCAATCCGTTAAGTATCTTGAAATCCATCCATCTCGATACAAAACTAACTTTCAGCCAACATATTCAAAACACATTAAAGAAGACACCTCAGTATTCCTTTGCTGTTGAGCAGATTCAGAAATGGTCATGAGAAATCACCGAAAAAATAGACATTCTGACCAACTGGATAGACAAAATCTTCCATTTTCGAAACCTTCTTAACAGCTTAAGGCATTGAAGCCCATTATACATAAATGTATTAGGCTGTCCCGTCGTTGTATGAAGAAAAAAAATTTTTCGAATTTTGTATCGAAAGGGGTATCAAAAGTTGCGTATTAACGAGTAAATTCTCAATATGTAATTACTTTTTGATTTGGGCATGACGTTTGGGGGCTCTACCGCGGCTTAAAGATGTTAAGATAATGTAAAAAACGACATTTTTTTGTTCTTTTTTTTATTTAATTTATTGATTTGATTTATTAAATGAAAGTTAAGATTAAGTAATAAATATTTTAGTGTCTTTGCAAAAAATAAAAAAAAAGTTCATGAAAGGACTTGAAAAAATAATAAAAAAATTTATTTTTATTGCTAAAAAAAAGTTAAAAAAGTTAAAAAAAAAAATACATTGAAAATTGAGCTTTGAAATTAAAAGAGGGCATTTTGCTTTGTGATTCTATTTTATTTCTTATGAGTCATTCACTCGACTTTGCTCCAATAACGCATTGGCTTACTTCGGTCACAGATTTGATGCATCTTTCGACACTTTGCGTGACAAGGAAATTGCGGTATTTTCAGTTCATTTTTTTGCACCAGCAATGAAAGTTCATCATCAGTCGATTCAGCTAGGCAAGGTGGTGGAGTAATTCGACATTCATTCCAAAAAATTATGCAGCCATCTTGAAAAAGAGATAATATATGTAATTTCAAAAACATATTGTGGCATCTTTCAATAAGGCTTTGTTTTTATGTAAAACCACACTGGTGCACACACCTTCATGATATACGCCACAAGAATTTTAAGATTTTCAGATGGGTTAATGTAAAGTCGAAGGATTTTGTTTGCAGTTGTGACACATGTTGAATGTGCCATTTTCTCAGGCTGTCAATATGCCAGTGCGGGAGAACAGTAACCTGTTTTTCTACCTTCACACATTTCGAAAAGATATTTTCTCAATTCATCTACGATGTCTTGCTCAATTTCAGGTACATTTCTCGTCACAGGATAAAATTGGGCAATATCAGTAAGTTGGCAATCGGTTAATAACTTACCGACAGGACCAGAATATTCAAGAGGGCCTGAAGTAGATCCATCTTACTTCGTGAAGAGATGACTTGGTGGCAATTCATTCGCAAGAAGTATGAGTAAGCATTATTGTCCACTGTAATAGTCGACCTAATTCCATTTCTATATAGCGAACTATCCCTGCTTTCCAGCCAGTATTGGCAATGCCGTCACATCCAATGCAAGGAATTTTTTTCAAACAGAATCCCTTTTCTTTGAAAAAATTGAACATTGAGTTACTTATTTCCTTTCCTGTACCTGATTTAGGCCTAAGAAAATGGATTCTAGTTCTGTAAGAATGGAAATATGTTCTTCAAGAACCTCCTTCCGATAGTACTCGTAACGTCCATCTTTCTCTTCGGATGTTAGAGTTTTATCTGTTCGCCCATCAAAATAAATACTGCGAATTGCGACATTATCGCACTGATGATGTTGACATTGAGGGCTCAGACAAAAAGAGCTGTGGCTTCACTACTTCGATTGGATTGACTTGCCCTATAGTTTCGCTTGGATCTACTGTATCGGCAAAAGTTGATACCGTAGTAGATACAAGATTCAGCTCTTTGACTACCTAATGCAATCTAGTCGTTTTTGAATTTTTTGGGTTTCAACCTTGTCAATAGCACCGATCACCATTTTTCTGCATTTCAACTAAAAATGATCTTTCACTGCAAGGCACTTTTGTATCCTTTACACACTGACAGCCATTAAAGGAATCACCCTTACACGATTACATGTTAAACAATGTTCTGTTTGAGAGTGCAATAAAATCTTGCACTCTGTTGTGATAGCTTATATTTTTTTCGAATTTGGGATCTTTTAAGTGTCATGTATTTATCAAAGTGGATTTTCATTATTTGTATTACTCGACTATGACACACAATTGGAATCGAGGCATTCTTCCATATCTTTTTGATTTCTGAACTAAAAATTACAAAAACTTCGAAATTAGATAGATTTCTGCCATTCTATTTCGTTTTACTATTTTTTTAATGAACGTAACAATAATAAAAAATAATAAAAATATTAATAAGTAGAGGCCCAAAGGTACCCTCCGATTTTCGTTTTGTTTTTTGTCCCTTTGTATGCTATTCAATATGCAACTTTTGCGGGGTCTTTCGTTAAGATACTCCAAAAATTTTTTTGATGAGATAGCCTATTACATATGCCATTCAGTGTCATTCAATTTAACAGATTCGACACCAAATATTAACGGTGGCAGGAGTCTAAGTCACTTTTTCCAAGCTCATGATTCATCCTCCCCAAAAGTCTTATAGATTGAAATATTAAAAACCACGAACTAACATAAAAGGTAAAATGTGAAAAGTCCCCTACTCCCAGCGATTCCATAATCGGCATGAATATCTTCTAAATAGTGACCAGAATTACTATACATGCTCCCTAGAATGTGTAGATATTCTGTACGTACATTTTCGAAAATCTAATTTCAACAACTCTCAAAGAGTATTGAGTATGCTTGCGGGTTGAAGAAAAATTCCAAAGCTAACCAATATCCACCTCAAAATATTTCCAATCCCGACTTCATTTATATCATATTCAAACGAATATCCCGACAAGCCTCTGCATGCAATAAAATTCGTTTTCATTTACAAATACTTCAAAAAACCATTTCGTCCTGTTTCTATTTCTGGATCTTCTTCAAATGACAACCACATTATTGCCCGAGAACAATTTCGAAATATCTGCACTTCACAAGTATTTCGACTGCAACAATCAGAAAAGCAAAAAAAATAAGAATAAGGGCAAACTTGAATACATAATTAATGAAAAGGAGGCAACCTCCTTGGGTATCCTTGAATGGCCCAAGCAAATATATATTCCAAGTGATACCAAAGAGAGTCGTCTCTTATTTGCTGGGCATCGTTAAAATATGATTTCAACTTGATCCTGGGGCAACAACCAATTCTTACTTAGTCAGCACTATTGTCCTGCGTCAGAGAAAAGGACACACTCATCCTGACTCTCAACGTATGGCAAACAGATTAAATAAGAATTTATAACAAACTCAATTTCATTGCATACATATTTATGTTTTAGATATGTACACATTGATATAGAATTCACTTGAAACATTTACTTAGGTTGCGGAACCAAATCGACCTCAGGAAGATCCATTCAAATTCAACCCTGCCACCAGTAATCGATTCCAAGCATAGGACATCAAGTATACAGTATACGCTATACGGATTACGGTACATGGGTATAGTTCTGGGTTGCCTTTGGAAATCTTGAAGTGGCATCTTGAGGGTATAGATAGCCATCAATTTTGGTAATACTTAAGAAGAGCTGCTATAAATGTGGGTTGTGTTGGGAAATGGATCCGAATGAGGAACCTTATTTGCAATAAGGATTCTTCGTCTTCAATTGTCTTCAATGCTGCTGTGGTTTATTTGTTAGGTGTTGTTTGGGTCAAATGTGGTTTGGATAGCATTAACTTATGGAAGATGACGACACCGAGGGGTATCTCTCGTTCTCTCTCTGGCTCCTCACACATACACATAAAGTGTTATAGTCATTGATTTAATATGAAGCAAAATATACAATATTAAGTTGGTATTCCTGCAGTAAAATCAGCATTTGAAGGCTTCTTGTTGGCACTTATTGATGATAGGTGTATCCTTATCATTGATCTTTCTGGATGGGTTTTAAGAAATTTTGATTAGGCTTGCTTGGATATAAGCTTCTCTCAAATACCATACTCCATTGCATTGTAATGTGTCGAATGAAAAAATGTAGCTTTAATTCAAACTAACAAGGCCCAACTTTTGGACACACATGTACATAGGTGTGATTACAATACAATTAAATTGTAGAAAATTTAATCTAACCAATCATTGGTTTATTTAATAATTGTTTAAGGTAGGTGTCTTGATAAGTTGTTATGAAGGAATTAATTTTTCGAACCTGGAATTAGATAGTAATAGGATTTAAGGGACAATTTTTAATGTTCTTACTTATTTAGTTTATAAAAAGACTCTGAGGGCGACTCAAGGCCAGCGATGTTATTCAATACTGAAACTGCCAGCGTCTGGTTTAAATGCAGGAGCTTGGAAATGTAAGGATGGGTCTAGCGCCTGATGTCTGGTGTGCCAAGGACATCCAGCGAGATTCAGAGGATGTCCAGTACTTCAAGCCAAGCAAGTAGGCTCTCATCAACAAAAATGATCAACAAGAATTTGTTGTCAAATTAGCCTTGACTTTAACAAAAGCCACCATTACTTAAGGAGTCATAAGAAAGCGGAACATCGCACCGGCACAACTTAAACTGTAAGCGGCAATAGATCCATTAAAAAAACACTAACAATAACCAAATCCTCCCCAAAACCAAACCTAGTCATGGAAATCAAATGCCTGTTCGATTGAGATCTATCCGCTGTTATGGAGAGAGTGTGAGTGAAGAAGATAAGTCCGCGGTCCTTTCACCTTTATATTCTATCTTTGCAGCGGGTAATTCGCATCAACAAATTACTTATAGTGGCTTATAACGTTAACCTGGTATATATCCCGGAAAAAATAACAGTCTTTAACCTGTTCCTGAAAAAATAAAGCATTGTCCTTCCTAGTAAAACAAACGTCATTAAGAGGAACAATTAAAAAACCTTCAAAAGAGATGAGAGAGGGGGAACTAGAGGAAGTGCTCACTTCTTAAATATTAAAATCTTTAGAACTCCAGGTAAAGTGGTTTTTTTCTGGCGTAAAATGTTTTTCCGCTACCTCCGTCACCATATAACTACTATCAGGCTTAACTCTCACCATCAACGGAATTTACAATGCACAGCAAGGGCAGCAGACATGAGAGACGAACTCAATTCCTTCAAAAGAATCATAAGCAGAAGCTACGATACGATTGATACACAAGACAACAATAAGGGAAACACTATTGTTAACTGGCTAGATACAACAATTTGCAACACTCCCTAACAATCATCTCACAACCTAAACCTATTTTCCCAAGAACACCATTTAAGTTGGATTTCTTCTTTGCAACATCTGACCTGGTCTGGATCCTACCTGATCACGTTGATCAGGAAACTATTGCCTACTCAGAACTTGGTTCGGGGCAGTAGCGCAACAATCGACAGGTGATGAATGGCTTGTTTAACCTCTTCGTGGTGGTCCCGGGTAACTATTTGCATATCTCCATATACGTAAATAGGCCAAATTAACAAGTGATTGAGGCCTAGCTTTCTATGATAACGGAGGTTAGTATTCTGCGTAACTGAAATCTCCCCGCTGACGAAACCAACACTACGCTTCCTATAAGGATTGATAAAACTCTGACAACTTTTGGCTATTGTAACCAGACAAAGATTGGTTTCTGGAATGCGAGGACGCTTCCTGAAGGCGGAAGTGAATGCCTGATTCCTCTAGTTAGAGAAGAAGGAATTCATATAATACAAGTAGGACAACTTAGGGATAAGTGAAGTTCGAGGGCTTGGGCAAGTATAAAGCGATCAACTCGTAACACTGTTCTACTCTAATGACGACTGATCAACCAGTACCAACTGACTGCGAGAACTTGCTTTTCGCTGACGACTCTCTGACCTACTCCTCGTTGATAGTGCCAAAAATTGCAGCTCAGATAGTGGAAGCCCACGTCTCCAAACTCTACGATTACTACAAAAAGTGGGGTATCAGAATGAACACTGCTAAATCGGAGCTTGTGTGTTTCAGGAGACCCACCACCAATGGCAACCGATGTCGTTCAGTAGCCACTTGCAGAAACCTGATCGTAAAGCTCCCCGATGGGGAATCGATAGCAGCCAAAAGAAATGCTAAATACCTCGGAGTAAACTTCAACGAGCTGTTCAATTTCAACTCGCACTCTAGGCAGGTTCTAAGGAAGGTCAACTTCGCGTTTCACCCCTTGCACCCGTTGCTAGCCAGAAGAACCGGACTAAGCCAGCCTCCATGGTACACCATCTCGAAGACAGCAATGCTGAAGCTCCAAATCTTCGAAAGGAAAATTCTAAGGATAAGCACTGGACTTATCTTCGTTCGACAGCGAAAGAAGCACTTCAGCAACGAAAGAGTCTACGAAGAAGCAAAAATCAAGCCACTGGAGCAGTTTATATCTAGCACCACCAACCACCCAAACCCGCTGATGAGAAGGATGACCACCCAGGAACGACATACAGAGCCTAAATACCTCAGTGCTCTGGATATTAAGGAAAGGATCCCAGCTGACAACGAACCAGCAGTTCGTTTGTACGCTGACACCGAGCAGCATACCATCGTGACTGAAAACGATTGGAAAAGATGTCTGCGAAACATCTTGAGGATTTTCTGGGCTGACCGTTTCTCCAATGATGAACTTCATGTGAGAAGAGGTCAGGTACCCATTGATTCTATTATACTTAGATGTAAGTGGACTAGTCATACGCTTCGAAAAGGTAACGAGTGCACTGCAAACAAGTGATGCAATGGAATCCGCTCACATAGATAGCAGACGAGTTGGGCAACCGAAAAGCACTTGATGAAGAACGGTCGAAAAGGAATCATCAAAACTGGCGAATAGTTGGAGAAAGCTGATATACATCTCCAAAATTGGAGGCACTATGCCCGCAAGGGAAACCTTACTGAATTAATAGGTTCGAGGGCCAAATATAGAAAAAATTATGTTACTTAGTTATTCAAGGTGGCCAGGGTTGTAAAATGTACAATGCCACAATCAACAAATATCTTCCGTCATCGTCAGCTTGATCTCTAGCTGTCTCCAGTTTTGAATACCCAGTTGTTTAAGAACCTCTTCCACTTGAGTGCGGCATTCGAGTCGTGAACTCTTCTTCTACTGTCGTTCAGGGTTGAATTCAATGATTTTCAGGTATTTATCATTAGTTTCCATTCTACATACTTTTTTATTTCCCGCCTAAGCAAAGTGGGTTTAAGACTGTGAAACATGGTCCTGCTACCACTAAGGAAAGTAAACCTCCTCGAACTTCTCTGCCTCATTTCAGCGATGGTAGGACTGTGAAGCATTGTCCCTCCACTTCTAACAACACCACAAATCCAAAAGAAGGCCCTAGGGGGAGCGGGTGTAAGCCTAACCCTTCTAAGACCTTCTACAAGGACATGCAAAATGCTAAGAGGATTCTCAAGGTGTTTAGTGAACAACCTGGCGCCGGGGGGAACTCTCAGCATGATACAAAAATTAAGTGGGCTAAAAGCTTTTTAGCTAACAATAGCGTCCAGGCCAGCGGAGACTCTACGTCAAAGCGTCAAAGGTCAATGGAGGGCACAATTTCAGTACCCAAACGCCCCAAAGTGCACAACATCAGCGCTCCATCACATCCCTGTGGAGGGAATAAGACCTTCAGTGATGTGGTTAAAAACAAAATCGTGGTCGCGATCATTGACGAGAACGACGTCGATGGCACGATCTCTATGGAAAATTGGCAGGTGGTCAAGCGGAAGCTCCATATCAATGTAGACTCGGTGTCAACCCCCACAAAACTGAACTTGTCCTATTCACCAGGAAATATAAAATCCCACACATAGACCCTCCCCACATCAAAGGTATACCGCTTAAATTTTCAGACAAAGCAAAATATCTGGGTCTTATTTTGGACAAGAAATTAAGCTGGAAGCCCTATATCCAAGAGAGAATCTACAAAGCCTACATAGCTCTATTCTCTTGCAAAAAAGCCGTAGGTAACAAATGGGGTCTATAACCTCATATTACACACTGGCTACACATCTCAGTCATTAGACCGATACTTACATATGGAGTAACAGCATGGTGGACTGCGCTGGAAACAGCAACAAACCGCGATAAGCTCAGCAAAGTCCAACGAACAGCCTGCTTAATCATGGGTGTCATTGATGTTCTATTTCATCACATACCGCTAGTAAACAATCGGCCGCTAGCACAGCCATTCGGCTTAAAGCCTCCTCGCAATGGATCAATAACGATATTGGCCACTCCACTATACTGAACTCGTTCAGATCCCTACGCAGTAACGTAGATTACACCACCCCTCATCCAAAATTTGATAAAAATTTTCATGTGTCCATCCCTTCCAGGTCTACCTGGGAAAATGAGTCACTGTTGGTAGACGAAGCGATTCATTTCTACACAGATAAATCTTATACCGATGACGGGGTCGGTGGAGACGTATACTCCGTAAGATTAAATCTTTGTCTATCTTTTCGTCTTCCCAATCACTGTAGCGTGTTCCAGGCAGAGCTTCTAGCAATTAAAGGAGTACTCTCTTGGCTAAAAGAAAACGTTATATCGACTACTGATATACGTATTTTCTCAGACAGTCAAGCTGCCATAAAGTCACTGGACTCTGTCTCCATTAACTCACTAACAGCCCAAAATTGTCGATCATCGCTGGTGGAGATGTCAAAACAGTTTAACACTCACCTTATATGGGTGCCGTGGCATAGAGACATTCCAGGAAATTGTAAAGCCGACGAACTTGCAAAAAACGGAACAATCTTACCTTTTTTGGATAGCAAATCCAACATCGGTATACCCCTGGCTACTTGTTAACTTATGCTAAAGCATGATTCCATAAAGAAATCTTACCAAAGATGGACAAGCAACCCAACTTGCCGGTCTACTAAACTAATTTGGCCATTGTTTGATGCTAAACGCTCAAAACAACTAATTTCTATTGGTAGATTGCATATTAGCTTCGTTATAGGTGTCTTTACTGGACACTGCCTAGTAGGAAGACATGCTTTCCGTCTTGCAGTTCCTGCAAATGATTTTTGCAGAAGCTGCATGGATGAAGAAGAAGAGGAGTCAGTTCTTCACCTTCTATGTTCTTGTCCTGCCTTAGCACAAAGACGTAGACTCCACTTGGGAGACTACTACTATAACGATCCTAGTGATCTAAATAATTCCGACATTCACTGTCTCAAACGCTTCATTGTTAGCTCAAAATGGTTTAACGAGTAAGAGTGATTTTTGAAATCCTGTGGTATCACAACGGACCAAATATTGGTTTAAGTGTGTTGACCTTTTTCCGGTCGGCAGCCACATTAACCTAACCTAACCTAACATATATTAATACTTTGGCGTTCGATACAGTTGAGTTATGTTGGCGAATTGAGACATCATGTAAATTTGTCAGATAATTGATGTTTAGGACTTCTTGCCTGAGTTAACCAGCGATGAATTCGCAGGCAGATCGATGGTGCTTCAATTTTTTAAACTTGTTTTCTGTTCGGCTCACCCCATCACATTTTTTGAAGAGCGATGATATTTACATTGCTTGGTCCTCCGCTAATTGTTCAGCTGCACTTGACCTAATAAGGAACCTAATATGCTTCCTAGAGATGTGAAGTTCGTTCGCTTCGGCAGAATATCCTTCCGTAACACAGGCTTGTTATTGCTTCACTTTTAAGGCCGGGAGGAAAGCCCTAAAGTGAGAGTACTGTTGCTTATAGTCCTGCTTTACGGCACTGCGTCTTGGACTGAGGTCTTTTGAAAGAAAAAATTAAAGACTGTTGGGCGGAAGTCGAAAGAAGAAGATGACGCAACCACGAGCTATAGGAGAAAGTCAAAACACGATGGCTACATTGGCTAAATTACATTGAACGAAACAATTACAAACAATTGACAAAAATCAGAGCGCTTGTTTTAGAAGCAGAAATGTCTTGTTCATAGAAGATGGAAAGTGGGCGTGTCTCATTCAGCGACCCTGGTATCGTCGTACTTATGAGACATTGTACAAATCACAGTTTGCGAGCAACAATGTTTAAATAAATTAGTCTAAATCCCATACAGAAAAGCTTTTTTTGTCTTTAGAAGTTCTTAACCATTTCAGATGAAGAACTAAAGAGATTACCAAGTTAATGATCTTAGGACTGTGTATCAGTTGAAGCTTTTAAAGTTGAAGAGACTTAAAGTCTTCCGAAATAATTTTTATTTGAATATTATTATTCATAAAAATGAAAAATTAATATTTATATTTGCATTCATATTTGTTTCAAAACAAACTAATTGCATAGTTTCGATATTCTTGAATATGAATAAGAGTTATCATTAAAGTGATCCATCTTAGCAATAAAAATGGCAACACAGAAATGCGAACAGGAGTGCGGAACACACGCCCAAGTATTCCTTTGTTCTTGTTTTTGTAACAGATTGCAAAAGGTGTGTGAGTAAATCCCCACCACCCTCAAATGTCACTCTCGTAAATCCTAATGTTAATAAATGTATGGAAATTCAATTCAATTTCTCCCGAAATATGCAAATAAATTATTCAAAAACTGAACTCCATGCCAAGAGGTGAATTGTTGAGAATTGAGTATAGTATTGGGGGTGTGAAGTGAAGAGAATTGAAGGCAGAATAGATGAAAAATTGTGAAAAAGGAGTCACAGATACTATAGAACAAAATCAAACAACCCTGTGTGCCGGATTTTTGAAAGCAGATTTCCATCATAATACTGCAGCCTGACTTGAGAAGAGGTCTTACAGCAACATCAAGCAACAGTCCCTTTCCCTTTCCATTTGCACCCCCATCCACAACCCATCACTTTCAAAAAGCTGAAACATGAATATTTGATGACGAACACTGAGGACTGACGACTGTTGGTACACTTACCTGACATTCATACATGCCGTGATCCCTCCTCTGAACAAACTTTATTTGCAAGGTCCACGTATTGGAGCCCGGCGCATGGAGTATTGCAAATCTCTCGTCGTTTGTGTAAAGTTGAGCTCCTGATGATAATATATGCCAATCTCTCCTTCGAATCCAGGATATTTGATTCTGCAAAAAAAAAAAAAAGTTACAAAGACAGATAAAGATATAAGATTAAAAGTCAGCAATTTGGATTTCAATATGTATGTGTACATAAGTATGTGCAGATTGATATTGTAGCAGAATTATGGAGGAAGTGGTGGACTGTCTTACATACATACATATATGGGATGACCTTCGGGTGTGTATTTAGTGTGTACAGTACAGGATATTACAAAACATTTATATTGAACAAAAAAAAATTGCATTCAATAAAACATTATTAAATGGAAAACTTTTGAATAGTGGAGAGATTCGTAAAGAAAAGCGGGGAAAAAGTGAAGGTATTCAAATCAGTATTATCGAACTACTGCATGAAAAACTAAGCCACCGCGGATGACAGAGCGCTTGTTGAAGATGAATGACAGAACCGTGTTAATTGATTCTAGAAAACCTACTGTGAAACGGAGTAACAGGTTATGAGCGCTTTCTTAGTTGGATCACTATCTGCGGTCCCTAAACACAAAACACATAAAACCATCTTCACTCCCTCATCATACTAGGTAAATTCTTGATTTGTATTGCAACTGAATCCAATTCTTCGGTATGATCAGAGGCGTATTTAAGGATTTGGCGCCCCGGGCTGGTAAATTTTGCCGCCCTTTAGAACAATGAAAATAAAGTAATAAAAAATAATAATACAAAAACACAAAATGCATAATATTTGATGTTTTCAAATTTTTTTTCTGTGTGTAGTGTATATCGATTACCAAATTCGTTACCAATAGATTCGTTATCTAATTTTCTTGTCAGCTTAGCTGCTTTATTTAATAAGGCTAAACTATTAAGGCGTTCTTCGCTAATGCGAGACCTTAAATTGGTTTTTATTCGTGTCAATACGGAAAACGATCTTTCTTCATTACAATTTGTCACTGCAGATGCACAAGTATATTCTTAAAGCAATCTCAACATATGGAAATGCTTTCTTCAATTCTTTTTCTCTTATATGAAGGTTTAGCTGCCTTAAACTCATATTTTCAGTGTTGTTTTGCTCCAGAAAATGTTTAAGTAAAACACACTCTTCTTGAAAATCTTCGCCAAGATCAACCGGGTATAATTTCTGAAGAGTGGTTGCATTTTTTCGAATTGCTTCTTCACTCATGTGATCAGGCTTTGATAAAAAAAATTAAACCATTTGTTATTGTTTCATACGATGAATTTCTTCTCTTCAATGTACTCAAGGTCGCAAATAGGAATGAATGGCGCAAAATTTTAAACAGCCTATTATGAAGGTATTAGTATGATACTACTCAACAATTTGCTTACTTTATATGAGTTTACTAACTCATTCTTAGTTTTAAACATTTTTTAACTAGTATCGTACTAAAAGAATTTTCTTAATAAATTGCTTCTGCACACACCTTACCTTTTTTGATTTTTGCAAATGTCAAAGAGTCATATAAAGCTAGCACGATACTAAAAAAATAAAGTAGGTATTTGATGATTTTAACTTTAATAAAAGGGTAGAGAAAGTATGATGCTATATTCTATTAAAATTTGCAAATTCGTTATTTTAACCTAGTATCATACTAAAACAGTTTTTGCATCGTACTAATTCAATTAAAATTTTGCGCCAATGTATTTATTTTGAAATTTTCACGACCACAAAAAATCCTCTCCTTCGCAACACTCATCATCTCGTTTTTTCCTCTTGACGATTCTTTTTTGGTCCATTTTGTAATTTTCAGAGGTTTTACTTTTTCCTATCTCTTCAAAAACATCAAAGCATTCTCGTTTTTCTCTCATAAACAGTTTGTTTAAATTGCTTCTGAACACACCTAAAACAATGACAGTTCGTGCAAAAAACTAAGTAAACAGACTTTTTTTGACATCTGAAAGTATGCAAGAGGCATATGAAGTTAGCACGATAAAATAAGTATTCGACGATTCTAACTTTAGTAAAATGTTAGAGATAGCATGATGCTAAATTTGATTAAAATTAGCAAAATCATCTTTTTAACCTAGTATTATACTAAACTAGTTTTAACATCGTACTAAATCGACTAAAATTTTTCGCCAATAGTTTTTAAAATAATACCTATCCTTTTATTTATCCATCATTATTAGCAATTGTACAAAAATCAATCATTATATTGTTTCATAAGTCGTTCAAAACTATTGACGAAGGGAAGGATATTTGTATATAGGTCACGAGTCAGCCAAAACTTAAAAAAATCGAGGCATGATTTGCTAGGTATATAAAAAAAGAATAAAATTTTGTGCGTGACCTTACATTTAAAATCCGGCTTGATGGATTTTTATAATTTTTTTTTTTTTAGTAAAAAGGGACTCTTTGTAGATGGTTAAGAAACAAAAAAATTAAGATCCGTCCAGCCAAAGTTTTTCTAGCCCATTGTTTTAGAGCTACATAGCAACAAATGTTTTTTGTTGTTAATGTTTTCGTTTCATTGGAATTTGTTCCAAAGAATAGGTATATGTCTGTAAATATTTTTATTATGAATTTTCATTATAAAAAATCGTTTATAAAAAAAATAAGAATAGTATTGTGTCATGCTTGAAAAACTCCAAAGATCGCATTTTTTAAATCTTTGTATTTTTTGTTTATCCTATATAAATATTTGTAAATTGGACAATTTATTAGGGGCGACTATACCCTCTTTTATGTATGTTTTGAAAGTTGAATCGCTTCAAAAAAATATTATTGATTGGCCAATTGCTACGGGCGGTGTTTGCACCCTTTTGCTTGTATGTTTTGAAAGTTTAATCGCTTCAAAAAAATATTATTAATTGTCCAATTGCTAGGGGCGGCTTGGGTCCTTCTGCTTGAATGTTTTGAAGGTTCAATCGCTTAAAAAAAAAAGAGGCTGGGTGCGACCCACACTGATAACTTCCCATTTGTGGTCTTAAAAACTTTATATTTAGTTTTTTTCAAATAACCAAATTTTCAGCGAAACAAACTTTAGCTGTAAAATTTAAACAAACATTATTTTAAGATTGAAAAGCATTTTAAGCAGTAGATGGAAGATCGAAGTAGATGGTTTCATAGTGTAATTGTTGTTGCGGTTTTTCCGGATTGAAAGGCTGTGATCTGCACTGGATATACAATGACTACTGTTTAAAAAATCGATGATGCTTGTGGGTTGTGGCATACTATGATATTAGGAAATTTGCTTTGTTTTGTTGATGATACTTAGTCGCTCATTTTATGCTTTTTTTACAGAAAATGTGTTTAACTAATTTTAAACTTTTCTATTTAAAATGTTAAATTTCTTGTAATAATTACGAAGGTTGGTAGGTACATATTATATACTGAATTATAGATTTCCGTGTTTTTTAATATATCTGCGTTCCTACACCTAAGAAAACCTTGAGTAGAATTTTACATCTTTTTCATGGACAAAAAGATAAAAACATATTGTGACGTTTTCTTCAATTTTACCATAGCTATTAATGGAATTTGAATATGTGGGACTTGGGTACAACTGAACAACCTTATTCATATACGTATGTACAGTACATACAGTCTTCTAAAAACTAAGTTGATAATAAAATTATAAAATTATGTATTATATTATAGAAACTACTTTATTATTTCGGTTCCAAACATTTTAATTGAAAAAAAAAATAAAAACGAAATATTCAAATACATATATAAGATATGGTTTGGCTATTGATGGAAGGGTACTTACAAAATGTATCCGCTCTAAAACTAGATATATGTCAAATATAAACCATTTGTTAGAAATTGTATTATGTATAAAATTAAATAATGGCAAAGTCAATATCATTGCTCGTTCTCAAGATATTCTAGTCGAAAAACAAATATTACCACTTTTTAGTAGATTTTTTTTATATTTTTGTTAAAACTGTCAATTCGACACTTGGCCTGGGTTTCGCCAACCTATTATGCATGAAAAGGAAACTAGAGTACACATAAAAAAATTTATCAACTGCCATGTTTTCTCATTAAAATAATGTTGCCCCCTGAAATTTGTATTATCCGCCAAAAAAATTATGCTAAGCGACATTAATAAAGATCTCATTGTCGTGAGCAACAAAAAATTTTGTTAGATGTCACTTAGTTTGACCAAAATTGTCTCTTAGCACACTATGATTTAACTAGAACTTTCTTCGTTTTTTTTCGTTTCCTGAACAATTTTAGAAATGTCGCTTAGTATACATTCTTACGGGAAGGTATCGATGTATAAAACAACATACTTTAGAAGGCACTGTCGGTGTTTATTCCCAAGAAATTCGACTTGAAATACAATTTTAACTAGTTTTCACCAGAATTTTTAATAGTTTTTTAATTAAAAAACTATTAATTCAATATTTGTCAACATTTTACCAATTGTACAAAATTATACTATGTGTAAAATAAACTAAATTAGAAGTCAATATCACTACTAGTTCTCGAGAAATTTGAGTCGAAAAACAATTTTTACCAATTTTCAATAGAATTTTATATAGTTTTTTATTTTTTGTAAAAAAACTGTAAACTGATTTTTTTTGAAATTTTCACCAATTGTCACACATTATTTTTCGTAAAATAAAATTATTAACTTCCCATAGGGAGTTATTGTAATCGGTCCGATTTGTCAAATTGGAATTTTTGACATTTCTCGACGTTTCAAGGTCCCTAGAGGCTATATCAATCATTTTTAGAGAGATGTCTGTGTGTGTGTGTGTACGTACGTTCGTACGTTCGTACGTTCGTACGTTCGTACGTCCGTACGTTCTCGTACCATTTTTCGTCGTCGATATCTCAAGAACTAGTCAAGATATCGACTTCAAATAAATTTTGTTTAATAGATAATAACTTCGAAAGAGGCTGAAAGGGCGTTTATTAAAATTCAGTGAGTAGTTTTTTCACTATAACGGTTTAAGAAAAAAGTAAAAATTTTGGTTAGTTTCAAATATCTCACGAAAAAATAATGCTATTGACTTCAAATAAAATTTAATGTACTCATTATAAGGTCATACTGATTTGATATGAATATGGAAAAAAATGAACTTACCGTTATTTTTTTAAATTAAAAAAACTGAAAAAAAAAAATTTCATAACCCAGATATTCTAAGAACGGAAAACAATTTGAAACTCAAAATAATTTTATTTTACGAAAAATAATGTATTTGACAACTGGTGAAAGTTTCAAAAAAAATCAATTTCCAGTTTTTTTACAAAAAATAAAAAACTATATAAAATTCTATTGAAAATTGGTAAAAACTGTTTTTCGACTCAAATTTCTCGAGAACTAGTAGTGATATTGACTTCTAATTTAGTTTATTTTATACATAGTATAAATGTGTACAACTGGTAAAATGTTGACAAATATTGAATTAATAGTTTTTTTTTTTAAATAAAAAAACTATTAAAAATTCTAGTGAAAACTAGTTAAAATTGTATTTCAAGTCGAATTTCTTGGGAATGAACACCGATAGTGCCTTCTAAAGTATGTTGTTTTATACATCGATATCTTCCCGTAAGAATGTATATTAAGCGACATTTCTAAAATTGTTCAGGAAACGAAAAAAACGAAGAAAGTTCTAGTTGAATCATAGTGTGCTAAGAGACAATTTTGGTTAAACTAAGTTACATCTAACAAATTTTTTTGCTCACGATCAAAATCAACTATCTCAATTTCAAATCTCTTTAAATAATTAAAATGCTTTTCAATCTTAAAATAATGTTTGTTTGAATTTTACAGCTAAAGTTTGTTTCGCTGAAAATTTGGTTATTTGAAAAAAACTAAATATAAAGTTTTCAAGACCACAAATGGGAAGTTATCAGTGTGGGTCGCACCCAGCCTCTTTTTTTGAGTTTCAAATTGTTTTCCGTTCTTAGAATATCTGGGTTATGAAATTATTTTTTTCAGTTTTTCTTATTTAAAAAAATAACGGTATGTTCATTTTTTTCCAAATTCATACCAAATCTGTATGACCTTATAGTGAGTACATTAAATTTTATTTGAAATCAATAGCATTATTTTTTCGTGAGATATTTGAAACTAACCAAAATTTTGACTTTTTTTTAAACCGTTATAGTGAAAAAACTACTCATTGAATTTTAATAAACGCCCTTTCAGCCTCTTTCGAAGTTATTATCTATTAAACAAAATTTATTTGAAGTCGATATCTTTACTCGTTCTTGAGATATCGATGTCGAAAAATGGTACGAGAACGTACGGACGTACGAACGTACGAACGTACGTACACACACACACACAGACATCTCTCTAAAAATGATTGATATAGCCTCTAGGGACCTTGAAACGTCGAGAAATGTCAAAAATTCCAATTTGACAAATCGGACCGATTACAATAACTCCCTATGGGAAGTTAAAAATATTATAAATTGGCTTGTGCCGCCCCTAGGAGCCTTGCCGCCCCGGGCTGTAGCCCTTTTAGCCCTAGGGTAAATACGCCCCTGCTAATGAGCAGCACTTTCCATGACAAGAGATACTCTTGGATGCTTTGTCAATTCCTCGCAAGAGGCAGTACACCCCTGAAAAAATCTTTCTTGCAGCTGCTGAGAATCGAACTCGAGACCTTTTGTATGACAGTCCAACACACTAACCATTTTGCCAAGGGGTACTACTACGGATGAGATCTGACAAAGACTGAGTAAAAGCATTTGAGCTCGTAAGGATCAGAAAATTCATTTGTGTTCCTTCGTTCGTGTTTTGTGTGTTTGTGGCCAATTGCTACGGGCGGTGTTTGCGCCCTTTTGCTTGTATGTTTTGAAAGTTCAATCGCTTCAAAAAAATATTATTAATTGTCCAATTGCTAGGGGCGGCTTGGATCCTTCTGCTTGAATGTTTTGAAGGTTATCGCTTAAAAAAAAATATTATAAATTGGCTTGTGCCGCCCCTAGGAGCCTTGCCGCCCCGGGCTGTAGCCCTTTTAGCCCTAGGGTAAATACGCCCTTGGGTATGATCATCCGATAGATTTGCATCAAGACTTGCTCCTCCCCAAGACACATAACTAAGCTTCCTACCAGTCTTAGAAATTTGATTGAGTGCATAAGCCATGATGGTATCCTAAGAATACAATGGGTTTGTAAATCCTCTCGCCTCTATAGGAATTACAACCAAATTGGACCAATGAGGGCTTAAGAATTATTTGTGAACCAGATCATTTCTTTTTCTCAAGGCATGATGAAATCTTTTTGTAACACCTTCCAGTGATACTTTTTAAGGAACCTCCGACGAGCTAAGACGTGCCTCAGATAGCATGCCTCGCTGCCGTAGTCTGGACACCGCCTTCTTCCTGCTGCCAGGACCCTCCTTTTGTTCCAGTAGCATGGCCTTGTAATGGTGGTAAGGGAAGGAGAGGTCTTTGTAACACCAGTTGCGTTACAGTTGCTTATACTTTACTCCATTTGAATAGGAGGATGGAACTAGTGGTTTGGAAAAGTATGAAAAGAAATTCTGACTGAGTAAATAATTTTCCAAGGGCGATATGCTTTGCCTTGGATCATGTCTTTTTTACTTGCGACTTATAGTTACTATAAGGCAAGTTATGCATTCGTAAAAAATATCGATCTCAAGATTTTGATCAAAGTTGACATAACGATGATAGCGAAAAAGAAATAAATGGGTCTCAAAATTCTGTCTGTCTGTTCGATTGCAGCCTAAACGGCTCGGCCGTTTTCGAAAATCTTGGTAGATATCGTTTTTAAATTTTTCCCCCCACAAGTTTTTTTTCTTTTTTTTAATACAAAAAATAACGGTACCTGCAATACGGATTTTTTCCAAATTTTATAAATATTTTTTTATCTCAAAAACTGTCCCATTTTTTTTCCCAAAAATTCAAAAAATTTCATTTAGATGGAGCTATTTAAAGCTTGAAATTTTTTTCTTATCAAAAAATGGTTATTTTTGGTACTTCGCTTTTGGAACATTTTTTTTTGTTTCTGATTTTCTCAGAAACGGTTCATCCGATTTTGATGATGTTTTTTGTTTTATTTAAAGTGTATTCAAATTTTCATTTTTTTTTGGATTAAAAAGAAAAAACATTCAACATTTTATTTTTCAAAACTCAATATTTGGAAATTCGCATGCTTGATTTTTTTAAACTTGATAAATAAAGGTTCCTTAATACATATAATCTAAAAGATGTGAGAAAAAAAATATTTTACCTGAAAATAGCGTCATCCACCATACAAATGTTAAAATGTTAAAAAATGGTTTTGAAAAATCCTATTTTTCTTTCGATTAATTTTAATGATCTTTAATTTAATAAAAAAAATGAAATTAAGATATTACTAACTATACCGAAGATTCAACCATTTTTTCAAATTTTGGATTTCTCAAGTGATTTTAATGAAATTTTTTATAGAGAAACTTCCAAAAAGTTTAAAAAACATTACCAGTCAATACTTTAAAAAGAAAATATTTTTTTGAATTTTTGAAAAAAAAAAAATCATTTTTTTTTTGGAAAATTCGATATCTCGAAAACGGCTCAATAGTTTTTTTTTGAAATTTATATTTCATTCGTAAAAAATAAAAACTGAAAGTTGGCGTACCAAAATTTTTTCTTTAAAATATAAATTAAAATTTTTGTATGTTAAAGCTTGTTTTTTTAAGAAACCGCTACAACGACTTTAATGTTTGTTTTTACATAAATTCGTATTTGCTTAAGAAATCACATGGTACTCTCTTTTTATCTCTTACCACTAAACGAGTTTCAAAATGTTTCAAAAATGAGTGTTATAAGATAAAACGGTTCATAAAACTCATTTTCGAAATTTTCAGTCTTTTACATAAGAGCAAGTTCGTGCGACCCGGTTGTGCATTTTATTTTCTTGTGATATAAGGGGAACTATATGGCAAGTTATGCATTACCAAAAAAGATCAAGCTACAGATTTTGATCAGACTTAATAGGTATAACGATGATAAAGAAGACGAAAACAATTCTGCAGCTTAAACGGCAGAACACCTGTTCAAAACAATGGTCAAGATCTTTCAAGACTCTTGTATAGACACGATTGCGAAAGAAGATTGGTCCCATTGAGTAATTAACGCGCTCGAATACCTGAGGAGTCATAAACCTTTCTTGGAGCGTAAAATTTGTAGCGAACCGCCTCGCAAGAAGATTGGCTTTTGCGAAGCAACTAACAGAGGGAAGAGAGTGTCATTGAAGACGAGCGTTGGAATCGAGCAGCACGAGGTGGAATTTCTAATATTTTTTGACAAATGACCCAAAAATTCTTTCTACCTTTGGGACATTGTACAATTTTTACCTTAATTTTAAAAATTTTATTCCATGAATATGAGCGTTGTAGGCCTTCCAAGCTTATTTAAACTTATTTTTATTCAACTAATAGTTAACTCAGCACAGAAGAACTGACTTATTCCATCCCCAGGAAAGATACACTCTTGACCAGTTATTTCATTTTCAAACTTGCAGGACGAATAATTGGAAAATAGGTTCCCAAATGTAGCCAAATGTTCTCAAAATTTTTTTTAGATTGTTTTGAGCATCATCAAATTTCTCTTTCAAGCCAGCATTTCAATAGGAACAAACTCCTACCAAGTCCTCACTACGACAGAGATAGCAAAAACAATGGGGCTCTTCCAGGAGACGTTGACAATTGAGAAGCTTTTGCCACAATTACACGTCTTCTTAAATGTAATTTATGAGCACAAAGTTCAAGTAGCAGTCAGGAAGGCAGACAGGCCGCCCGTCCATGCCATGGCCATGTTTTGCTGCATCGTTTGACCATTCGAAGAAGAAGTTCGATAGGATCGAAACAAATGCGCGGTGCGTGCGTGTCAGGCCAGGACATGTATAGCATAATACCGAGCAAGGAGAGATAACTTCACAAAAACGTCGATAGCATATCCTCCCATAGACAAACCTCTTGCCGAATCACTTGCAAACTGCCAAAGCTTCTACGTTACACAAATGTCCTTGTAAAGCAATAGCAATATTTGTCGAGGGAAGGGGGATCCTGTCTGCAACGTGCTGTAAGTAAGAATGTTCAGATTCATTTGAGATATTTTGGACAGACTTTAGATATGTAGATACTCTCTCATAGACCTGTATTAAATTCTACAAAAATGTCCCTGGAAGTCCCTTATCTGGGTGTGTGCTTATTGCATACATACTTCAATTCATGATGGTTTCGCCATGAAAGGAGGAAGTCTGTTTCTTCTGCAATGGATAAAATGTCCTTTTTGGCAGAGTATCCGAAACCTTTTTGTCGTCGGAAGTGGGTGGGTATGGAAATGTATAGCTGTCGACATGGCTCGGCCTTCGTTATCTGTTTTTTGGCTGTCGACGTCGTCGTCTTAGCGCTACCAAGGTATGAAGTAAAATATTTACATTTACCTTCCACTTCTATGCTATGACAAAATTCTTAAGCTTCTAGGATTTTAGCAATAATGTTCGTTGCAACATGGAGAAGTGGGTAAGTGTATACCTACTCAAGTTCTGACTGCATTGTCTTCATTCATATCTCTATACCCACTCAGCTATATTCTACAATAAATATTTCATTTTTCATTATGAAGAGAAGTTCAAACACAATATCGATGAATTATTTTCACAAAGTATCTACAGCACAGACAATAACTAAGAGTTCTTTGGTTACATGGAAATTTTAATTAAAATTCGTAATACCTATACGTACAATAGCACGTGGAATACAAGGCTTCTCCGTATGTTGGGATTTGAAATTTTTGGGTTACCATGTATTAGGACAAGAACAAAAAGGGTTTGCGAAGCTGGGAAGGTGGTACTCACAAACCTGTTTAGGGGATATGTATTATACTTTTGTATTAAAATTAATGTTAATAATTCCGGGGTAAAAATTAATTAAGTCGGGAATCATGATCTGACTGTTCGCTCTGTGGGTATATAGGTAGAATCTTTTTCCTTATCTGTCCATAAAAAAACCGAATAATCCGATTAGTCTTCGACTAACTTCTCTCTGAGTCGGTTGTAGATTAATTCCTAAAATGTCTAAGATTTGTGCAAATTGCAATCTACCCATTAAACGTTCTCAAAGTTCTGAATCCGTCGAGTGTGGTTTTTACTGCGGTCGTCATTTTCACAAAAATTGTGTTCAATTATCGGACGATAACTCTAAATCTTTAATTAATGCAAATATATTCTGGAAATGTAACTCTTGTGTGAACATTAACCTTTCCACCTTCTTTCTTAATTTTCATGAGCTCTCCCAAAGTGTGAGTGAGATAAAAAATGATCTAAGTGCTCTCAAATCGGTACTTACCATTAACTCTCCTAAACGAAAAACTGCAAAAAAAAATTCTAAAATCACTGAGAAAGAAACTGAATCCCCTTCCCCCTACGTGAGTCACCATCACGATTCCCAAAAGGCTGATCTGCCATCATCCGCCCCCAGCCTGCCTATGGTAGTGGAAAATGTGCAAAACCCACCAAAGGTATCATCTGCCTCATCTCAATTTAATTCTGAACCGCAAAATCCAACTAATTCCGACCCTCAATTCCCTGTTCTAAATAAAAACAACTGTGAATGGAAAACAGTGCATTCGAATAAAAAGTCAACAAAGCCAATTTATACAAAAAAAATAATTGGCACTGACACTTCAACCTCTCTCTGTGCTTTACCCAATTATAAATGGCTTCACTTATCTAAATTCAACAAAGACACAAAATCTGAAGATATTATTAACCACATATCAAAAAAAACTGATATTCCATCAAATCAATTTAAATGCTATCCGTTAATTAAAAAAGAAACTGATTTATCAAAACTCAAATTCTTAACATTTAAATTGAGTGTTCCTTCATCCAAATATTCGATTATCATGGATTCCTCTATCTGGCCATGCTTTGTCCAAATAAAAAAATTTGTCTCGCGAGAAAACAATAATGAAATAACTAAACCCTCATCTCAGCCTACGGGAACTTCTTCGTCATCATCATTGTCACAGTCAACATTGCCGTCGTCGTCGCCACCATCGTCATCATCACCTCCACCATCACCATCACCACCACTACCACCGCCCCCTCCATCAACCCAACAGCCTCTACAACAGCCGCCACTCAATGTCAATTGACAATCAAAATCTACAACATCTTCTAAACTAAATTGCTCTCCTTCGCACTCTTATCAGCATTCCCGTAATCACAATCAGCTGTTCGGCTATTACCAAAACGTTGGAGGAATGCGCACAAAAATTCAACAAATGTTCTTGTCTCTGTCATCTATTCAGTATGATTTCGTTGCACTAACCGAAACTTGGTTATCCATTGACCATCTTAATGCTGAAATCTGCAACAACAATCATTATGCTCTTTTTCGTAAAGATCGTTGTTCTCAGACAACTGGTTTGGAAAGAGGGGGAGGTGTGCTACTTGCTGTTTGCTCTACACATGTTTGCATTGAAATGAGTTTGCCTTCTTCTGCTTCTTCTTGTCCTTACGACATTGACCAAATTATAGTTAAAATCATCTTTGAAAATAAATACGTATTATTTGTTGTTGTAAGTTATATTCCACCCAGAAGCTCACTTGACTTGTATAAAATTCATGTAAACAATTGCAATTTCTATTTATCAAAACTAAAAAATAATGAACATATAATTATTCTTGGAGATTTTAATCTTACAAATGTTGAATGGGTTTTTGATCCCGAAGAGCTACAACTGTTTTCATTTAATGTTAATACAGATTTTGAATGTGAATTAATCGATTCTTTTGCAAGTTATGACTTGATTCAACTTAATTGTTACAAAAATAATTTAAATCGTATTCTGGATCTTGTTTTTGTCGATAGAGAATTAAATATATCAGTTGATGAATCACTTAATCCTATTTTTCCTAACTCTGTTCACCATTTGGCTCTTAATGTTAATTTTTCATTCTATGACTATTTCAAAAGTACAAATTGTTGTAAATTTAAGTTTAATTACGCTAGAGCTAATTACTCAGACATTGCGAGTTATTTGTCGGGTATACCGTGGCACTTAAATTATAGTTCTATGAATTTAATTCAATTTTATAATTTTTTCATTGATAATCTGAAAGCGGCAATTGATATGAATGTACCAAAGGTAAAAATTAATAAAAACTCAAAGCCTCCTTGGTTTAATAAAAGACTTTCTAACTTAAGTAATAGAAAAAACAAAGCTTACAAACGGATACGCACTTGCGGAAATAATACTGTCTTAAAAGAGGTTTACGTTCGGTTAGCGCGAGAATTCGATGTTCTTAACAAATTTCTTTATAAAAATTACATTTTGTCAATTGAATCGAACATAAAAACAAATGGAAAATGTTTTTGGTCATTTATTAAAAGTAAAAAAATGTCCAATGGTATTCCTAGTAGTATGAAGTACCTTGGGTCAACATATTCGGATCTTCCCAATATTTGTAATTCGTTTGCACATTATTTTGAATCAAACTATACGAAATCTAATTTAGATCATTTAAGTAGAGCTGATTTAAATAATCAAAATTATAAGGTTGACATTAGTCAGTTAGAGATTAATATATCCGAAATCGAAGAAGGTCTATTAAGTTTAAATAGTGATTGTAAGCCAGGCCCTGATGAAATTCCACCAATCATTTTAAAAAAATGTGCATCCGCTATATCTGTGCCCCTTTTTTACATTTTCAACACCTCCCTTGTGAGTGGTGAATTCCTTTCAGTTTGGAAAAAATCATTTTTATCTCCAATTCATAAAACTGGCCCAAAGCAGGAAGTAACCAACTATCGTCCTATTTGTAAACTATCGAGTATACCGAAACTTTTCGAGAAAATTATATGTGGAAAATTGACATTTCTTCTTAAGGAGCATATTTCACCATTTCAACATGGTTTTGTTGCAGGTAGATCTACAGCCACTAATCTTTCAATTTTCTCCAATTTCATCTTAAATAAACTCGAAGAGGATACCAAATTGATGTTATTTATACTGATTTTGCGAAGGCTTTTGATCGAGTCAGTCATAGTATATTGATTGAAAAATTGAAACTATTTGGTTTTCACTCAAACATGTTGCAATGGCTAAAATCCTATCTAAAGGGTCGTATACAGTTTGTATCTATAGATCAAGTGCTGTCAAATCCAATTGTAGTAACCTCGGGTGTCCCCCAAGGTAGCCATCTTGGCCCCCTTCTTTTCCTAATCTTTATTAATGACATGGCTGATATCTTTCTGAACTCCAGTAGGCTTCTATTTGCAGATGATTTGAAGTTTTTCAGATGCGTTAAATCTTTAAATGATTGTATTCTCTTACAAGATGATCTCCATAAGTTGACAGAATGGTGTTCAACTAACCAATTACTCTTGAACGTTAAGAAATGCCAAATTTTTTCTTTTTGTCGCAATTTTTCAAAAATTACATTTGATTACACAGTTGACACGTTTGTTCTTGAAAGAGTTTTGGAGAAAAAAGATCTTGGTGTAATATTTGATTCAAAACTAAGTTTTACCAAGCACATAGAATTTATTGTAGCTAAATCTTATTCAATGCTAGGGTTTATTAAACGAAATACCAAAGACTTCAAGGACCCTTTTGCCCTTAAATCTCTTTATAATGCCTATGTTAGGTCTAATTTAGAATACTGCTGTGTGATCTGGAATCCTTACTACAATATTTATTCAAACAGAATAGAAATGATCCAAAGAAAATTTACAAGGTATACAATCCAGAAATTAGGTTGGAACATCGAAATCCCGTCATACTCAACTAGATGTAAACTTCTTGGAGCTCAATCTCTCGAAAATAGAAGAAAAATGATGTCTGTAATGTTCATTAGTGATATTTTGTCACATCATATCAAATGCCCTATGCTTTTATCATTGATTGATTTGTATGCTCCGTCGCGTCAGATAAGAGAACGTTGTCTATTCCGAGAAAAGGAACACAGAGTAAACTATGCTCGTAATGAACCAATAACTCGTTGTGTCAGAGAAACTAATCTCATTTCAAATTATATTGATTTTAACTTTCATAAAAGCAGATACATTTTAAAAAATAATTTAATTTTGTTCTTTTCAAATTGATTAATCAAATTATGATTACACAATTATTGTATTAAATACTTAATGTAATTTTGATAGATGTTAAATGTTATACCTATTTATCTCTTTTTTTTGTAGTCTAATTGTAGATTTAATTATCTCTAATTGATGTTAAATAAAATAAATAAATAAATAGTTTGGAGGGCTTTCGCTTGAAGACCTTACAAATCCATTATTCTTTAATAAATTATTCTTATATTTTGGAATTCCGCTTCGGTGTTAATGCAGGATTTCACTCAAAAACACTTAGTTGTGGTAAGTTTTTAATCTTTAAGAAAAATTGCGCACCCAAGGCACACCCCTCTTATTTCTAGTAAATTGGTCAATTGGATAAAAAAAAGTTCTTGGCTATGTAGGTCGCACGAAATTGCTTATGCTTAGGGGAAATAGAATTTTAAATTGTTATTAGAGAAAAACGGTCATAAGCTAAAAAATAATTTAACGTAATATGCAGGTGCAGGCAGGTGTAATTGGAAACCATTTAATCGGCCTCTTCAAACTAGCACCTAGGCTGATTTCGACAAATTATCTGGAGTTTTTGCGAAACGATATACCAGAACTATTGGATGACATTCCACGGGTCCAACTAAAGGGTTTTTGTAATGGCGTCTGTGGCAGCCATGTTGTTTGGAGACATCTGTTAAATCTGTTGTTTATTATTCAGTTACTGATTCTATATTACCCAATGCGTCCAGCCTACGGTAGATGTGTTGGACTCTCTTAACGTTTGGTGCCCAGATTTGAGACGACTATACTCTGTCCAACAAAAATTGTCAGTACAGGCCTTATGGAAGAGCTTTTTCTAAAGCAGTGGCGCCTGATGCACCCTCACTACAATGCGTTTGCAAAAAGTTGTACACCCCAACACGACTGTCGTATCCCACTGCTGATGAGATACTGTCAAGACGCCAAGAGTGTCATGTGTTACTCAATACGATCGTGCGCTCTTTATCGACATCAAAACAGAGTTACCATTATCATTATCAATTGCAAGCAAGGAGCTTTTTCAGTGATTTTTATTAAGGAGCTTTTGGGATTTGAAGCTTTTGATAACACATTTTAAGAAGATGAGTATGTTGAATGTTGTCGTATTGCTTTTCAACTTAAGAAAAAACGCGCCGCTTGGCGTTGTGGGAAAAGGTAAATTGAATATTGTTTTCAGTCGTTTTGAATCGGCAGACGGTAGCCCTACGCGTTTTTTACTTTCATTTGCGGCGATTTATAATGTAAACTACGGAATCCCTGTGAGAGCTTTAAAATGGGAAACACTTATGCATGGCAATGCAACCAGAATGAGAGACAAACGTCCTATCTTCCCTGTACTGACAATTTTTGTTGGACGGAGTATAGTCCATTTCAATTTTTTTTTGAAATGTAGATTTCGGTTTTAAATACTTTCAATTTGAAAGCAAGCATTTATTTCGTCTATAAGTACATACCACTTTCGTAGACATACGAGGGCGGTCCGATTAGTACTTAGTCTCACCGCCCGATGGTGCTAGTATCGCAAGAGAGATTTACTAGATATCGTCTAGTACTTTCTTTTAGACAGCTACTGTCAAAATTTCAGCCGAATCGGACCCGTAGTTTTGTTTTGACCACGTGTGGAAGCCATCTTTTCCACGAATTTTAGAAAAATGGAAAAAGAGCTATGTACATTATGTATATCGGTCGGTGATTCAATTCTTGTTTTTGGAAGGGAAATCACGCAACGAAATCAAATATTTTTTGGATGGGTTCAAGGAGTTGGAGCAAGTGTGTGGAGCTAAAAGGAGACTATGTTGAGAAATAAATCGCCACTTTTCCAATTTTTTTGTGATTTTTGATCTATTACAATTGAGTTCATAATTATTTTTTTATTTTTGAATATTTCTTTTGAACTTGAAGTTCAATAACATCGGCATATTTATTAAAAGAAGAATGACGGGCTCTTGTGACCGGTTTATTTAATCCGTAATTTGCCGAATGATGTAATATGAAGAAAAATTGATTATCATTTCATTGTCTAAGACAACTTCCCGGTCTTATAAATAATTCTTATCTCTTGCAAGTTCAATCAACGCACACCGATCTTTAAATGTTGGTAAGGGCAGGGTCCATTCAATTTTATGAAGCGAATATTTCGTTAATCTTTTCTGAATTCTTTCAATTCTATTAGATTAGGTAAGGTTAAAGTACATGTCATATAAAGCATCTGACACACTTAGACCAGTAGAAGTCTATTGTGGTCCAATAGGGAACAAAAAGTTCCTTACTAAGTTAAAACCATTTGGAGCTTCTAATGAAGCGAAGGAGCTTTTTAATGTCTGTGTTGATAAGATAAGATAAGATAAAGCTCTTCAAATCCAGAAATCTCACCATAACTTCAAAACTGCTGCTGTACAATACCATGGTCCTGCCAGTACTCACATATAGATCCGAGACTTGGGTGCTTAGCAAAAGGCACTCCGACCTCTTAGCTGCGTTCGAGAGAAAAGTCTTAAGGAGAATTGTTGGCCCCATATGTGAGGAAGGACGATTCCGGAGACGGTACAATCATGAACTGTACGCAATCTACCTAGAAGCAGATATCGTAACAAAAATTAAGCTCGGTAGACTCCGGTGGGCAGGGCACCTAGCTCGCATGAGCGAAGAGGAACCTGCTCGGAAAGTTCTTTGTGGTACATTCTATGGTAGACTACAGTGTGGTAGACCATGCTTGCGCTGGAGAGATGGCGTAGACCAGGACGCCCGAAGCCTTGGGGTGCGCAACTGGATGGCGTCGGCTCAAGACTGAGATAGGTGGAGAGACTTGTTGAAAGAGGCCAAGACCGGAACCCGGTTGTCGAGCCGATGATGATGATGTTGATAAGATCGCTTGGTTCAATAAAGAAAGTGTCCTAGATGAAGTTTGCGTCTGTGAGAGAGTTCAGGGCATGTACAAAAAGTTGTGGGATTGTTTTCTCTTCCTCCTCGTCCAAGCAACTCCTGCAAAAATCGTTTGATAGTACACCGAGTCGTGCGGCGAGTCTATCTATAAGACAGTGTCCAGTTATGACACCTATTACGGAGCTGATCTGAGATCTGCTGCGGGACAACAAACACTTTGACCGCTTCAAATCTAGTTTGGGCCAGATTCGTTTGGTCGCCAAACAAGTGGTATTGTTAAGCCAGCTTGTATTTTATTGTTCCAGAGCAATTCGGTTCAGCATAAGGTTACTATACTCTGTCCAACAAAAATTGTCAGTACAGGGAAGATGGGACGTTTGTCTCTCATTCTGGTTGCATTGCCATGCATAAGTGTGTCGCCTTTTAAGGCTTTCACAGGGATACCGTAGTTTAAATTATAAATCGCCGCAAATGAGAGTAAAAAATCCCGTAGGGCTACCGTCTGCCGATTCAAAACGACTGAAAACAATATTCAATTTACCTTTTCCCACAACGCGAAGCGGTAAGATAATAGGCGCGTTTTTTTTTTTTAAGTTGAAAAGCAATACGACAACACTCAACATACTCATCTTCTTAAAATGTGTTCTCAAAAGCTTCAAATCCCAAAAGTTCCTTAATAAAAACCACTGAAAAAGCTCCTTGCTTGCAATTGAGAATGATAATGGTAACTCTGTTTTGATGTAGATAAAGAGCGCACGATCGTATTGAGTGACACTTGAGACTTGACACTCTTGACAGTATCTCATCAGCAGTGGGATACGATGGTCGTGTTGAGGTGTACAACTTTTTGCAAAGAATTACAACAACAATTCCTTAAGAAAAGTCAGTGGCTTGCTCTTTTTTTAGTGGCATTTTTCCTAACGCATTGTAGTGAGGGTGCATCAGGCGCCACTGCTTTATAAAAAGCTCTCTCATAAGGCCTGTACTGACAATTTTTGTTGGACAGAGTATAGTAGCTATAGGCATACCTATATTTACCCTATTGGGCAAGATAAGCATTTCCGTTCCGATTCCGGCGAGTTCGTCGGCCTTCCAATTCCCCGGAATATCTCTGTTTCCCGGCACCGAGAATAGATGAATATTAAACTGTTTGGCCATATCCATCAGAGACGATCGGCAGTCTTGGACTGTAATTAAGTTTGAAGAGACTGATGCGAGGGATTTTAAAGCAGCCTGAGAAGATGCGGATATCCGAACTGGATATCACGTTTTCTCGAAGCCAAGACAATACTTCCTTTATCGCCAGAATTTCCGCTTGGAATACGCTACAATGGTTTGGTAGGCGGAAGGAGAGACTAAGGTTTAATCCATCTGAGTACACTCCACCAATTACTCCGTTTTCAGTCTTCGATCCATCTGTATAAAAATGTACTGATTCATTTTCCATCAAAGCCCCTTCTTGCCAAGCTGACCTTGAGGTCCAGCAAGGGAGTGATGTAGTCAGAGTGACTTGGGAATGTTCCCAATAAGTTCAGTATGATGGTGTGGCCAATAGAGATGGCTTTGAGACGTACGGCTGTGCTCGTAGCCATTTATTTGCTGTAAATATCCAGGGGTTGAGGAGTATGTCTAATGCAGCGGAAGGTGTCCAGCGAAGGGCTCCGCTTATGCACATACACGCTGAATACTGCACTTTGCTTAGTTTATCGCGAATAATTGCTTTATTTAAGCCCGTCCACCATACATTCACCCCGTAAGTGCGTATAGGTCTAATGACCGCAGTATATAGCCAGTGAGTGATTTGTGGAGATAAGCCTCATTTGTTCCCCACTGCTTTCTTACAAGAAAAAAGAGCTGCTGTGGCTTTTTTTAGTCTTTCCTGTATATTAAGTTTCCAACTTAGTTTTTCCCAACTTCTTTTTTCAATTGTGTTTTATTCGTACAGAAGTTAGTAAATAATGTAAGATTAGTTTCTGCGGATTTACCACTAAACATGTTGAAAGGGCTTGATATGTGCTTTAACAGCATCATACATTTTAGTTTTAACCAAGGATTCGAAAATCTTAGGAATCAACATTTCCGGGTATCAGAGTTTACCTCAAGAGTATTTGTATTGGTGTTTGAGGAAGACATGAGAACTCCTTCAGTAGCATAAGTCAGGTCCCGCAATTGATTCATAGAAATCATGCGCTTTATTCATTTGGCCAATAATTAATTTATTGATAAGACTGATATGAAAGCGAATCTTCGACCTTTGCAAAACGCCAAGTGACCACAGTGTATTTTTTTTTTAAAAATTTCAGTTTTGGTCAAACATAATATAACTCATTAAACAGGCTTCCAAAGGTTTGAAATTTGTCTTTATTTTAAAGGTGCTTGGTCTTTGAGGGTTTATCAGCCAACATTCGTACGTCAAAAAAACATCGGTCAAGAACATCGTTCCGGTTTGTGAACCTATACAGCAGCACCCGAGGCAGTCGATAACTCGCCGTGCACAAGAACTCGGTCTGTCACAGACTACAACTTGGCGAGTTTTGCTTCTTAGACTTGGGCATACACGCGTAAAAGATCCAACGGATTGAGGACGGCAAAGTTGATGACCATAGACAATGCCATTTGACTGGGCTTAGAAGCGTTTCGAAGGTGATCCCAATTTTGGCCGAAAACATTTCTTTAACCACTAGGCGCATTTTTTGATGGATGGTTATTGCCGTTTATAGGATGACACCAACCTGCACGAGGTTCATCAAGTGACAATGCATCCTCAAAAAGTTACCAATCGAAGTGCACTTTTGGCCGGCGGCGTTATTAGTCCGTAATTTTTCGAAACGCCCTTGGTTAGGCTGTCATCATCAATATCAATCGCGAGTGTTACAGAATGATGATTTCCAATTTCTTATGGCCCAAATTGAACCATATGAACCTAACATGTGGCTTGAGCACAGCCGCCATTCTGCATGATCGATTTGACGGTAAAGTGACCTGAATTGGCCTTCGATGTCATGCAATTTGAATCCGCAGGACTTTTTCTTAAGGAATTTCTGGAAGTCGCAGGTCTATGCGAATGAACCCTTAGGATATACATAACTCAGATCATCGCTGAAATTCAATTGGATATTGCGGAAGAGCCATTGAAAATTGAAAAACTCGGATCCGTTCCACCATAAGAAGCCGAGGCAGGTATTCGAAAGATGTCATATACATAGAAAGTGGCATACATGGGCCTTTCAAATAAAAAAAAATTCTAATACCTCACCCAGAGCTTCTTTTATTCCATTTCAACATACATACATATACCCGCCCTTATGGAAAAACCCTTCAGATTCATCATCTTTCCAATAGGATGGTGCTCCAACCCACTATGGTCGAGAGGTTAAGAATTAGCTAGATGCAGAATATGGTAATCGTTGGATAGAAGGAAATGAACCTGTTCACTGGTTGTCAAGAACTACATTACATTACTTCTGACTCTACAGTATTGTTTTTGGTTTTTGTATGGGGAACAACAGAAATAGCAACTTTACGAGAATTAGAAGAGCGTATTGACGTAGTATTGTTTTAGCTATTAAGCCTTGTATATCTTTCAAAAATAAAGTCCCAAACAAAGATTCAGCCGTTCTTATTAACAAAGAAATTTTTGTAAACAGTGTAGGCCGAAGTAGGCCTTTTCTTAAATCTACAAGAAATGATGTTAATATTCCAGATATACCAATAATGTAGAACAATTTCGTCGTTATAATTTACCCAAGAAGCTTAACTAAATATATACATTGACGAATTGACCAATCACGGAATTAAGGACCAATTTATAAGGTAACACGTATTTCAGTCATATTTTCATCAAGCTATTTCTGTTCTTAATTCCAGAACTTTTAACTTTCTTCTTTAACCTTAAAGCAATTGACGGTAGGTTAGGTTAGAAGGGGTGATGAATGATGATACGGCAAAGCCTTACCTTCTCACTCCAATCTCAATGGAGTGTGTGGAAGAGAAGGTAGTTAATTGGAGCGAGCTTAGGAATTCGATGCTTCCCTTAACTATCGGAATTCTGAATGAAATTTAGAGTGTTCCTTTTCTAAAAGGGTAGAGATGTCGCCCAATTCGTAGAAATATATTCTCCAGGAGGTGCTTTTCTGAATCTCGCTACGATTTCAGGCTTGCTTACCTTGAGTAAATATCCTGGTTTTTTTCCTTAAAATATTCGGTTCCTTGAAACCCGACAAGTGTCGATTGTTGACCATCTGACATTCGCAGCCTCAAGGTAATTCTGGTGAAATTTGATTTTATCTTGGTCCAGCGGTATAAGTACTGAGGTATCGGTTTGGTTCGGATCTAGAAATGACCTGTTTTTGGTCAGTTCATCATTTCATTCACGTATATATCACGATGTCTCGATGACCCGACTTAATAGTGATTGAGGAAATGGATTTAATTGGATATTGGATGAAGATATGGATATACCTGTTTATTACATCATGTAAGGCCAGATGTATTGCTGCTTCGAAACTGCATGCGTTTCCGCGAAAATTTAGAAGCTTTATTTATCTGTTAATAGGTGGGTTATGTGAGTAGATGCCTCACCCTACCTTTCGTATGTCTTGCAAGTTGGAACCGAAACATGATAAGCATTAAAGACTCGGTTTTCATTCTATTGTTCCCTTGTTAGGATATCTGTTATTGCCACTGGGTTAAAATCTATGTGCGGTGTAACGTAATCTCTTTGAATGTCTAAGTTTGTGAGTTTCATTATAGTATTATGTATTATACATGACCGTAGTGCCTTATCTTCCAATTATTACACTTTTGAAATTTTAAAGCACTCTACCGTGTTAGCGGAAGGAAAGTTTCTAGTGCTGCCTTTGGTGCAATTATGTATAATAGCATTGGTTGTTCGAATACATACAAGTCTTTAAATTTTTGTCATGTTTTTACGATTGGTTTCCTTTCTAAGGCTTTATTCTGTCTAAATTCGACTGTAAGGTTAGAAAGCAATTGAGGCGTTTTCCTCTCTTTCTTTAATATTTTCTTTCCAGTTTAGTGCCCGCAACCTGAAGCCAAATTTCGTTGACTTGTAAAAAATAGTAGTCCCGTCTTCAATGGGTTAACGTTAACTCCACAACTTCTTGCCCCATTATTGAGTTTATCAAGAGCCAGTTGTATGAGCCCGCATAAAGTAGAGACAAATTTGCCAGAGGCCATTAAGATGATCTCATTTGCATATGCAATGCTCATAACACTGCCTGCAATTAGTTTAACTTTTGGGACCTGTTTCGTGCCTCATCGGGAAACTATTAACTGCTCAGAACTTGGTTTGGGCCAGTAGCGCAACAATCAGTTACGGTGAAGTGCTTGTTTTACCTCCTCGTGGTGGTCCCCGGGCAACTATTTGCGTATCCCTATATACGTAAATAGGCTAAGATTACAAGTGCGAAAGGCCTAGCTTTCTAGGATAGGTTACGGAGGTTAGCATTCTTCGTAACTGAAATAATTTCCCGCTAACGAAACCGACACTACGCCTCGGATAAGGAACGATGTCGATAACACGTTGACGACTTTTGGCTATTGTACCTGGACAAAGATTGGTTTCTGGAATGTGAAGACGCTTCTCGACAACGGAAGTGAAAGTCCTCAAAATGCCAGATTCCTCCAACTAGTGAGTGAGTGCATGCGGTATAAGATGGACATCTTAGGGATCAGTGAAGTAAGATGGTTGGGCTCGGGGAAATATAAGTCTCCAACTCGTAACACTGTACTACTCTACTCCAGAAAGGCACCTGGAAGTAACCGTGAATCTAGAATTGGATTGCTGCTTTCTAAAACAGCTCTCAGGAGCTTAATTTCCTGGGAGCCGTTAGATGACAGGATCATGAAAGCTAGTTTCCGGACTAGAGTACGTCGCATCACGATCATACAATGTTACGCCCCAACAGAGCGCTCCTCTGTCGAGGAGAAGGAGGCCTTTTATAACCGGCTGAGTGTTGCTCATGATAGTACCCCAGGTTGAGACATCAACTTGAATCCCAAGGTTGGCAATGACAATGATGCGCTCAGGCATGTTATGGGAAAGCATGGTGTTCGAAAACGGATAGACAATGGCGAACGTTTTGTCGATTTTTGCAACTCCAACCGTCTTGTTATAGGAGGAATCATGTTTGAGCACAAGACGTGCCACAAAATCAGTTGGGTGTCGACGGACAGACAAGCAACTTCCAACCAAATTGATCACTTCGCGATCAGTCAGCGATTTAGAAGCAGTCTCCAGGATGTCCGAAACAGAAGAGGTGCAGACATGGGAATTGCCCGGGACCACCATCTGATGGTTGCTACCGTAAGATTACGAACAGCTGCAGTTCGGAGATCCCAGGAAAGCAGCTGAATGCCCAAATTCAACAGCGATAGATTCAAGATCCCGCAGTCCGCCAACAACTAGGGAACCATCTTTCACAAGGATTGAGAGCAATCAGTAGCACGGAACCCACCTCCATCGAAACCATTGGTGTGCTGTGAAAAATGTTTTCATATCAGGTGCTGAAAGTATAGTCGGTCGGTCGCAAGGAAGAAATAGTGCCTGGTTTTCCGAAGAAACTTGGGCCAGGATCGAAGAAAAAAACAGCTCAAAGCTCACATTGCAGCAACGTCAGCAGCAGGCAGAAACGAGCTAGAGACTGCGTACCGCATGAAGATGAGAGAAGTTCACCGTAGCGTGCGACGTGACAAGCGTAACTACATCAACGCATTGGCAATGGAAGCAGAAGAGGCCGCAAGTGGGTGCGACAGTAGGACCGTCTACAGAATTACCTAACAGGTGTCCAAAGCTCTAAACAACACCTGGTAAAGGACATAGACGGATCACTGCTAGTTTCGGATGAGGACCAGCTCAAAAGGTGGAAGGAACACTTTTCTGCGGTTTTAAATCGCGTTTTCACCAGCGAAGTCAAACTAACACCCAATGATCCGTCCGTAGTAACGAACTGTATCCGCCAGTAGAGAAGAAATCTTAACAGCAATCAGATCACTGAAGAACAACAAAGCGGTTGGACTTGACAGTATTCCCGCAGAGGTCTTACGAGCAGCGGCGCCAACAACATCGTCTGAGCTCCTGCACCAAGTCATTGTTTAACTAAGATTAGGTTAACTACGATAAGCCGAAGCAGAGGCCATAAGACTCTACCTTGTGGGGTACCTCTGAACGTTTTCACTTTTAACTTGCCATCACCCATTTCTGCATTTATAAGTCTACTTTGAAGCATGCAATCTATTCAGTGCATCACTGACTGATCGACTTTAATGGAGTTTTGCACTTGTAGAATTGCATTGTTTTTTAACATTATTGAGGGTCCCTACTTGTCCAGGAAGAACGTTGTCAGTGTACATTTTTTAAAGTTATGTAATTGAATCTTCCATTATGCCGACTTCTTAAGGTCCTGTCTCAACAGATTTGCCTTCATGTTGGTCCTGCGAGGGCACACCATCACTTAGTCGAACGTGGGTTTCAATTAGTCTTTCTAGGGTCTTGAGAATAAAAAACGATAGGCTTATTGGCCTGATATATTTCCGAAGCGACGCAAATGATGTTACCAGGCTGTTAATTGAATCAACAAAGCATTTCCTCTGTTTCCTTTTGTCAAGTCTTCTAACCAACAACTCGTCAAAGATATCACATCATTACTGGAATTAATTTTACATCTTCACAAGTATTCCGAACTAAACTAACCGGAAAAGGAATCAAAAGTTTTTATGTTCTTCCTCATTTCTTCGATTCTAATTTAGGGATTTTTTTTTCTATTGAGTAGATTGGCATACATTTTTTTTTTCTAAGGACCTTTTATTTATTTATTTTTAAGTAGCCTAGTGGAAGTTTTTGTTAACAAGCAAATTATGACGTTAGTCAATCAAGTTATGTTTTACTCTCATTTCCTTAAGCCATCAGATGGAAAGGAATACCAAAGGACTTTTAACGGCACAACTCTTCCATGTTCCAGAAAGGGGGAGTAATACTCACAAAGAAAGCAGTGAACAAAAGTAAAAAAAAGTCCAGGTACAAATAAAGCCTGGGAAAAAAGGAAAACTCTGAGGAACATAAAACACGAATGTTAGAAAAAGCTTATTCGTGTTTGTGCTGCAGGATAGGGGAATATCTACTTCTACAGTGTGAATTGTGAAAGTCACGTGAGCCGGTTTCAAGGAATAAGGATCATAAGAACTGCTCACACACACACATACACTAGATAGGTATATGTAGGTTGTTATACATGATTCCCGTCATTTTGCAGTCATTTCTTCTTGTTATGCACATGTCCTTGTTCCATTTGAATGCTGGCACAGTTATGGTTTTTCTTTGTTTTATTCATTTAGTTTTTGTTTTTTTTCTTTTTATTGTTCTCGTTATTTTGGCAGCTCAAACGGGATTTTTTGAGATTTTTGTTTTATATTCAAAAGTGAGTATAGTTGAGGTGACTTTTCCGAAAGGGTAGGGATTAGACTTTTTCTTTGATTAGAAGCAAACTAGAGCTGAAGAGGCATGAAGCCTGTGAGAATTTGGAAAAGAACAAGGACTTCCAACCAATTAAAATTGACATGGAAATCAATTTTCGATTGATTAAAGACGTTCACAAAACATATAATATCTGCTGGTCGAGGTTTTGGGATTACATTTTAACGTTAGCCAGAGCGGAGAGTTTCTGAGTTCGTTTTTTCATTTTAATTGTTAAAATCTGGTATTCAACTAGCTGGTTGAAACAGGCTTAACAAAAATGATCTCTCTGATGAGGACTTTTCATTCTTCTAGATCGTCCAGTCCTTCGAAGGATTATTATCTGAAGGCTGCTTTTATATTCTAGATTTGACTGGTACATTCACAAAGGAAGTAAGATAAGCCATCTTGAGTCTCTTCATCCTGACAACCTCTGGATAAGTTATAATTTCTTCCGTGTAGGTCCCCACTCAGTTGTGATTTTTAAGGATTCCAAAGAAGAGTGCCAGTTGAAACTGGCTTAGCTTAAAGTCAGTGGTCTGTTTTTTCTAAGAAAATACCCTCAAAAGACTTTTGGAAGCTTAACAAGAGTCAATTTTTGGCCATCTGTCATTGGTGGATTTGAAAAACCCCTGGTGGATTCTGCTCCACTCTCGTTTCAGAATTCGAGTTAACTCGGTTCCTGTTCTGACCTCATAAGCTACTGTGTTTGTTGTAGGCTGTTCGAAGGAGAAGGAGGAATAATTAAGATAATGTTTTTTTCAAAGGTTGCAACGTACATCTCGAACTTGCCACACCTAACAAATAGTTTAGCTATGATCTGGTTAAGAAATAGGAGCCGAAGCAAGGGAGATAACACCAACTCTTGTTGATAAAGTTTTGTGTCTTTACAGATAAATCTCCAGCAAGCGCTTGTCGTCAAGGCCTACTCGAACTGAAACTCTGAACGAGTAAATATGCGGGCCTTTTGAAGCCCAATTTTGCCCTATATCCAACCGGAAATCAATAGTTAAATGGTCGAGTGTGACAAAACAAAAAAATGGTAACCTGATAACACTGGAGAGTGATAGCTTCAATCTTCAATCCCCTGGGTGACGACCGACGTTCAGCCCGCTTATATGCACCAGCTTTTGGAAATTACTCGTACGATCATTCAGTGAGCCAATTCGTTTACTATGATTTTCATTATTTGATGAATCGGATAGTTAGGTGAGAGTTTGAACAACAGCTCATACTCTAAGGGCAAAGAAGGCTGTCTTAAGGGAATTCTTCTAGTTTGGAGATCTGTTCCCCAATTTGACGACTAGCAATTTTTGTGTGAAAATTTGAAATTTTGAAAATGAAAACCTGGCAGACTTTTGTAATCGATATCATCGATACCTTCAAACCAAAAAATTTGAAAAAGTAAGTTATGTTGCTCCACCTTATGCAAGCAAACTATGATCTTTAGGTAGCTTCATAGTTCGTAATAACAGAAATTAAAATATAACGTGTAAATGTAAGATGCAAAAAGCGGGGATTTATGGGATATTTGATGTGCATGCAGTTTTGGTTATATTGATTTTGAAAATAGAGGCTTTAAAACAGTTATAGACAAACCCAATTAACACCCACTCTGTCCACTCCAGAGACTTTGCAAATAAGAAAGGCTGTTCCACCTAACTGGACGGTCGTGTTGTGTGCCATCATCTGAAAAAGAAATAAAAATACAAGAATTTAATAAATATTTATAAATTTATAAAAATTATATTTTAATAGAAAAATCATTTGCACAGCCGCAATAATATAATTTGATAATAATTGGAAGGCAGTTTTCCCTTAAATTAAATTATATGATGTATATTCACTATTTGACCCTACGAATTTCCCCTGTCGTTCAAGGCTATAAATTGCGATTAAATTTTGAAAATGTGTGTTACTTTTTTTTTTAAATTATATAATTATTAAATAAAAAGTTAAAACTACGTAAAAAACTTATTTTTATTTGCGACTTATAGGTACTATAAGGCAAGTTATGCATTCGTAAAAAAAATCGAACTCGAGATTTTGATCAAAGTTGACATTTCGATGATAGCGAAGACAAAAAAAGTGGGTCTCGCAATTCTGTCTGTATGTCTATCTGTTCGATTACAGCTAAACGGCTCGACCGATTTTCGTCAAACTTGGTAGATATGGGTTTTAATATTTTACCCCCGAATGTTTTTTGATTTGATTTTTGAAGTCCAAAAATAACGGTACCTGCCATACGATTTTTATCGAAATTTTATAAACATTTTTTTTTTCAAAAACTGTTGGATAGATTTTAAAAATAAAAATACAAAAAAATTTCATTTAATTAAAGCTAGGTAATAATTGAAAAAAAAAATTCCGAAAAATGGTTATTGAAGGTACCCCCCATGGAACCATTTTTTTTTTGTTTTTGATTTTCTCAAAAACGGTACAACCGATTTTGATAATTTTTTTTGCTAAAGCTTCCCAAAAACATTAATAGAATTGTGTACTCAAATTTTCAAAAAAAATTTTTTGGATTTAAAAAAAAAACTTAAATTTTTTTTTTTCAAAACTCAATATTTCGAAAACCCCATGCTAGATTTTTTTTAAGCTTGATAAATAAAAGTTTATCAATATAATCTACAAGATGTGATAAAAAAAATTTTATTTTACCTAAAAATAAAGGTACCTACCATACAAATGCTAAAAATTTAAGAAAAATGGTTTTCAAAAATCGTATTTTTCTCGAAAACTGCGCCTTGAATTCTGATAAAATTTTTTTTCTTTCAATTAGTTTTTATATCAGAAATGGCTCAATATTCTTTTTGCAAATTTAATTGTTATTCGAACAATAATAAAAACTTTAAATTGGCGTACCAAAATTTTTTCTTAAAAAGCTTTTAAACAGTTTGTATATAAAAGCTTTTTTTTTTTAAGAAACCACTACAACGACTTATAATTTTTGTTCTTGCATAAATTCATATTTGGATAGCATTCTGTTTTTGTCTCTTACTACTAAAAGAATTTAAAAATGCATTTTATGCTTATGAACAGCTTTTCTCTAATAACATTCGTTTTTAAAATTCCTAGTCTATTACATAGGAGCAAGTTTGTGCGACGCAGTCGTGCATTTTATTTTGTATACCACAGCTCCCCGCCAGTTTCGATAGTACTGAGTATTTTTTTTAACTCAATATTTCGAAAACCCACTGCTTAATTTTTTTTTAAACTTGACAATTGAAAGGTTTTTAATACAGTCTACAAGATGTGAGACAAAAATTTTATTTTGTCTAAAAATAAGGATACCCACTTAAAAATGGTTTTCAATTCAATTTTAAGCTCAAATGACCTCAACCCCAGTGTGTTTCGCTCAGGTACGACAGTGAACTCATCAGTCGTACCCATTTAAAACGCAGTTATTGGTCGATGTTTACCGACTCTTATAAAATTTACAGCATCAATATCTACACTGTGAATGTTATTCTTCTAGGGAGATTTGAGTAAATTCAAACATCTAGAATAGTAATGTCCGTGGACAGACTATTAATGAACGAAAAAATATGACATGTACGACAGCATTTAACTGATCAGTCTACTTTCTTACTTGGGCGAAATGCTTTTGGAGTTGAGGTCATTTGAGCTCACAATTGAAGTAAATTCAATCACTCTACTTAAACAGAAATAATTTTCAAAAAAAATTGTTATTTATTTACGTGCATCTTTTTTTTTATTTATATTTCTTCATTGAAAAATGGTTTTCGAAAACCGTGTTTTTTTCGGAAACGGCACCTAGAACTTTGATAAATTTTTTTTTCCTTCGATTAATTTTTACGATCTATAATTTAATACACAAATTTTTAAATTAATATATTATTGGCAGTAACTACAACAGAACTATTTTAAAAAAATTATGTTTCTAGAGAAAAATGTTCATAACCTTAAAATTAATTTTTTAAATGACTAAAACAACTCTTATAGTAGTTAAAGCCAAGAACAAGATGAAGAGATGGTGTGAAATCTGAAGAAAATATTTGTTTCTGCCAGGACAAAAATTACTAATTGTGGTAGAGGTTTTTTTTTAGACTAAGCTTTTATGTACAGCAATTTAAAGGCATTTGGAATACAGCCAACTTTTCATTTTTACTATTGTACGAATGAAAATTAAATTTCCAAAAAAAATATTGAATATTGATATTGAAAAATGAGTTTTTTTCTCAAAAATTAAAAAAAAAAATAGTTTTAAAACGCCATATTTTTCAAACTTTTTATACATTTTTTTTTTTATTGAAATTCGTTATGCCAATAGTGACAAATTAGGAATTCAAAAATTTTGTCTATGATAGAAACAGAAACTAATATCTTAATTTAAAAATTTATTATATTGAATTATAGAATTATAGATCGTAAAAATTAATCGAAAGGTGCCGAAAAATACGATTTTCGAAAACATTTTTTAGCATTTTTATGGTCGGTACCTTTATTTTTTCGGTAAAATAAAATTATTTTTCCCACTTGCTGCACGAGCTTGCTCTTATGTAATAGACCAGAAATTTTAAAAACGAATGTTATTAGAGAAAACTGTTCATAATGATAAAATTATCATAATTTAATAAATTCTAACAAAACCAGAATGCTAGGCAAATATGAATTTATGCAAGAACAAACATTATAAGTCGTTGTAGTGTTTCCCTAAAAAAATAAGCTTTTATGTACAAAATCTTAAAAACATTTTTAAGGAAAAAAAATTTGGTACGTCGACTTTAGGTTTTTATTATTGTACAAATTAAATTTCCAATAAAAATTTTAAGCCGTTTTTTGAGATACCGAATTTTCCAACAAAAATTCCCTTTTTCCAAAAATTCAAGAAGCATCTCTATAAAAAAATTTCATTAAAATCCGTTATGTGGATAATGAGAAATTCAAAATAAGAAAAAATGGTTCTTTGGTAGGTACAAGCTGTAATATCTTAATTTAATTTTTTTTTATTAAATTAAAGATCGTAAAAATTAAACGAAAGAAAAAAAATTATCAAAATTCTAAGTATTGTTTTCAAGGAAAATACGATTTTCGATTTTTTTTAACATTTGCATGGTGGGTACCTTTATTTTTAGGTAAAATAACTTCTGTATCTTACTTCTTGTAGATTATAATGAAAAACTTTCATTTATCAAGTTTAAAAAAAAAATATAGAATAGGATTTTAGAAATATTTAGTTTTGAAAAAAAAAAATGTTAAATTTTTTTTTGAAAATTTGAATACACAATATTATTCAAATTGATGGGGAGCTTTAGCAAAAACAAAAATGATCAAAATCGGTGGTACCGTTTTTATAAAAAATCAAAAACAAAAAAAATGGAAGGTACCCCCAAAAACCATTTTGCGGAAATTTTTTTTCAACCATTACCTAGCTTTAACTTAATAAAAATTTTTTGTGCTTTTATTTTTTAAATCTGTCGAACAGTTTTTGAGAAAAAAAAATTTATAAAATTTCGAAAAAAATCGTATGGCAGGTAACGTTTTTCTTGGTCTTAAAAAAAAAAACGTGTGGGGGAAAAAATTAAAAATGATATGTACCAAGTTTAAAGAAAATCGGTCGAGCCGTAGTCCAACAAACAGACAGACAGAATTGCGAGACCCACTTTTTTAGTCTTCGCTATCATCGTAATGTCAACTTTGATCAAAATCTCGAGTTCGATTTTTTTTCCGAATGCATAACCTGCCTTTTAGTACCTACATATAAGTCGCAAGTAAAAACAAGCATGGGGCTTTTGAAATATTGAGTTCTTGCTCTAGCATAAGAAAATGATCAGAATCCATTAATAAACATATTTCGGATTTTTTTATTTCAATTATATAGGCTTTAACTAAATGAAATTTTGTTTTTAAATCTGTAAATTTGCTTCCTCTTATGTTAAAGTACTTCAGAATCTAATCAATCTTTATTAATATAAAAGCATGGATTTAGTTAGAGCAAAATGTTCAAATGCATAAATTGCCGTCTGATTTCTAGAAAACTATCAACTTCTGCAAACAAAGCTTAAAATCGTCTTATTATTAAATTCATTTCTTATCTAAGAAATTTGTTTAAAAATTGTCTTAAAAAAATTGGAATGACAATTCTAAGTATTTTGCAGGACAAATTTTAGGAAATAATTTAAAAAACTAATCATTTACACGTTTTTAAGATATTCATTTAAAAAATTTTTTTTTGAATATTTCTATTACAATATTGTTTTAAATTCAAAGGACCTCCTTTATAAAAATGTTGTACAGACAAACACACAGACAAAATAATATCATAGCAGATTGCAGGTTCCGTTTTAAGGGGGGACATGACACCATTCATGTCGCGTCTGAACTCGTTTCTGATATTAAATAGAACAAAATCAAAAGGCAGTGTACGGGTTCTTGTCTGGTTGATTTGGAGAAGGTCTTCGACATCTAAAGCTGACCAGGCTTGACATAAGTAACTTCTACCACAGAATTCAACATTTGAGGTCATCAGAATTCGCTTGCAGCGTATTGTGATGACTGGAAGTTGAAAATCAACTTTCAGAAATCAGAAACTATTTAGATTAGGACTCTGTTGGCTAGAGACCCAAGTGATACGAGAAAGAACTGGCGCAAGCTGGTGATCGTGGGGCCATGTGGCGAGTAAAAATGTAATAAAGTACTTTGGTATTTGGTTGGATCAGTATTTGTAATTCGAGAGACATAGATATAAATGCTCTGACCAGGGCTATTGTCCTGACGAAATGGTTGTTTTATAGCAGCCGGCTTGACAGCGGGGTAAAGGTGATTTGCTACATGACTCTCATCAGGCCGATCGATGGTTGCCTTTGGATGCTCGGTATGGTTCAACGTTGCTCCATCTCAAATGGCGCTGCCTTGGATTACACAGAGCACCAGAGTCGGAGTACAAAAATTATTATTCCAACAGGCCAATAGGGCTCTCTCTATACAAAAAAAAACAGTTAATATAAACAGAATAGATAATTTTCTACTAAAGCTGATTCAGGGTCACATTGCAAGAGCGAGGGCTTCGGCTAATAGCTTAACATTTAGGGCTTATTCTCCCAACAATGAATATTTCGAGAATGTTCGTTTATGTGGCTATATTCCACCAAATGTATTCCTCAATTTAGACAGTCGAATGCTGATCTAGGATAGAGAGGCGGTTCTGCTTATCTGCCAATTCGGCCGTAAAACTGTGGACAGGCGACTTCTTTATGATCGAGACGTGCTCGCATAAGGCGCGCCGCGCGCTGAGCGAAGAGAACCAGTCGTGACTGACTTGGTGTCGGTATATGTATAGGTTTTAGTTTTAAGTAGGGAAAGTCAGGGTGGTACACAAAAAAAAATATAAAGCTCACAAAATTACAAAAAATTATAAAAACACTACCAAAAAATCACTGTGACTGTTCTAGTTTTTATGTAGTTTTACGAGTAATTAGCTTTAGTATAGAAAAGATAAAAAAAAGATAAGATAAGTCAATCTAAATAAAGTTTATGTTAAGTGCCCGATTAGGGCCAGTAAGTTACTTGTAAGATAATGATGAGTAGGCTAGTTTTTCATGAATTTTTTGTCTAGCTATAAGATAGTTGTAGTACCCCTTGGCATAACGGTTAGTGCGTTGTACTATCATACGGAAGGTCCCGAGTTCGATTCTCAGCCGCTGCAAAAAAGTGTTTTTCAGGGGTGTACTGCCTCTTGCGAGGAATTGACAAATCCTTCAAGAGTATCTCTTGTCATGAAAAGTGCTGCTCATTAGCAGTTCGGAATCGGCAGAAAATTGTAGGTCCCCTCCGTTCCTGGTAACATGCAAACAGGAATAGTTGAGAGTTGTAAGTCACTATGTCCTGGTTCACTTCGAGCTGTTGCACCACCAAATTTAATTTTTAATTTAGTAAGATAGTTATAAATTTAATTACAAATAAAAAAAAATAATAAAAAAAAAGGCGGATGGAATCGCCGATCACAATCTCGAGTTTGACTTTTTAACGAATGCACAACTCAAGTAAAAATTATTAAAAAAAAAAAAAACACAAAACATTGTAGAAAAATAATATATGTGTAATATTTCCGAAAAAAAAAACACCACCGTCATCGTGAAACCTCAAGACTAAAATATTATAGAATTCTATATAATTGAGGCACGAAAAGTAAGTAATTATGTCTCTTTACCACTCACCATTTAAGAAATGTGAAGTAATGATGCGACCTTGCCTTACAAGGCGTGCAAACCGTTTATTTTTCTACTTGCAATGGTGTTTAGACAATGGTTTGTTGAAGACCATCGCTTCAAATTCGGTCATTATCTTTATTTACCCAGAACTTTGTTTCATCACTAAATAATTTTTTTAATTTTTTTAAAATTGCTGAAGTTTGAGTCAATTCAAAACTAACCTCAAACCAACAACTGTCAAACAAAAACAGTGTTGCCAATTTAAAGTTGCGTCCACCTCTGAAGTTTAAGAATCGTTTCCAATGTTTTTGTTAAAGAGTGCCCCTGATTAAAGCAAAAATAGACTGAACATAAGATATCATTTTTCTAGCTTGGGCTAAGATGGAACTGGTAGCCGCCGGAAATGTGTTCAAATTCTTTTTCATTCTGTCCACATTGCTACATGCCAAATTTTCTTGAAAAAAAAAGAGGAATATCCTAAATAATAACAAACTTGAGAAAAAAATTCTAAAAAAAAGTATAATCTATAGAGTACACAAATCCAGAATTAATTTTAATTTTTGAGGCAATGGTTACATTGCAAGTTTGTTCATTTAAAAAACGTAAAAAATAGTTTCATATTAAAGACAAAATAAATACGAAAAAAAAATAATATCCTTAAGTTTAAGCTGATAAGAAAAGATCCATCTTGCTTATTCCTTAAATGAGTATCTCTCAACCCACCATACCTTACGTATGTCTACTATTCAACAAGAAAATGAAAAACATAAAACCTCGACCAGCAATTGAGTTACAAGCACTCTTTGCCACAAGTCCTTTTTTTTATAAACAAATAAAAGGAATTTCCTTTATTTCATGAAGATGCAAAAGAAAAATACATATACACATAGCTTTACTTGTATTGTACATTGAAACAGGGTGAACAAAGCAGTAACGTTGTATAGAAAAACTTGATAGATATCCTGCGATATTGATGACGAGGATGATGGACTTGGAAATGACTTTTTACCCGTATAGTCAAGTCATGCCATTGAAAAAGTAGCTCTTGATACACGAGTTCTTATTTAGAAAACACTTACCTCGCTATCTTCAAACATCGGACTGTCACTCGAGTCAAGATTATTGTTATCTAATTTGGAGTCTGGATTGACACCGCCAGCCATCCATAGTTTCTTCCAGTCGCTATCGGTGAGTATTGATTTTTGATCTAAAATAAAAAAAAGAAAAAAACGAAATACAATCAAGTTAAGTAGGTTCTACTTTCTGTTGGATCTCAAAAACCTTTCATATTACAAATAAAATATAGTTAAGGGAATTCAGTTTTGTCAAAATCACTGACGACTCAAATTTAATTGAATCATTAAAGGATGAACATTTGGGGATAGCTGTATATTAATTAGGGAGCACAAGCTAAAGTTAATCTAGCTGTTTTCGTATTTGTAAAATGTCCATAAGAATCACCAGTCGATTAATTGCAATATTCTAAAAAACAACAGCTGGAAAAACTCAACAGCTCGCCCTGAAGTCCAAATATTGCTTGAAGTAACAAATACAACATCAACAGGGGGGTACAGGTAGAGGTTTTCGACCATCAACCCTTAAACATTTTGAAAAACCTGAATTACTGAAAAGTTTTGAAATTCTGGGAAGACAGTATTTTATTTCAAATTATGACCAATTATAATAAATTAATATAAAAAAAATAGTTTTACATCAACCTCAGTCACTTACTAAATATACAAATTTTGTTAGGTTAAAATTGGGTATTATGAACTACGCATTTAATATAGACCAACAGCTTTCCCCGCAACCCAGAAATTGGTGCACAGGAAACGGATGGATATAAGTCGGTCGAAACTTACTTTCTAACGTTGCAGCAATTCTAGTAGGGAGAAGAGATCCAGTGGTTTGGTTAACAGAGCGTGTTTTGCATGTGCAAGCCATTTTTCAAACCCCTGCTTGATCGTATGGGTGTAGCGTTCAAATCCGTTCAAAATTCAATATCACTACCGCGATCAAGTTCCTATGCGAAATGGAATTCTTGAGTAGTTTAATGCTTAACAGAGTATTGGAAATGTGTCAACGATAAGATGTGCGCCCAAGAGAATAATCTATACCCCAGAAATATCGAGATGATAACTGCATATGAACATTTTCCTAGACATTCACTTTAAAACCAGGCAGGTACCCTTGGCATCTGAGGTCTTCCATTCAATGAATCGTCAAAGATTGTCTTGATTTACATTCCTATATAGATGTTTGTCCTCCAAGAATTTTCGGCACATGATTTTGAAAACTCTGAGAATTCGCTTGCGAAAACATGCTTACCTCGAGACGCTATGGTTTTTTTTCTCTGACGAGGTACATTTTCACTTCAAATAAAATATGGCCTTCTGGAGTGAGACGAGCTCCATGGAGCTCCACCAGAGGCCCCCCCACAGGATGACAGTGTGATGTGCATTATAAAGAATGGGAATCATAGGTCCTTATTTTATGAAGCAAATTATCGAGGGGCTGCTGTGACTTCTTCAAATATTCAGATTTTGATTCAGAATTTTGTCTTGTTTTGCGAGACAGAATCAACTGTCATCTATCTAACAGGCGAATTAATGGGTCAAGAACGCTTCTGTAATTTTTTCCTATGAAGATAATTCTAATCGAAGGGGGTTTTTGGAGATTACATACGTGCAGTAAAGCTGCACAGTTTCATAGGAATATTGCAGGTTTGAATATTATAACAACAACTTGAATGAATTATCACCAAGTGTGTAGTATTGGCTGGAGTTATAGCTTTTTCGTTATGGACGGTGACCGCCTCACCAACGTTGTTTTCAAAAAAGTACGGACCAAAGACGCCGGCCTAAAGTCCAAATCAAACAGAAACTTTTTAAGAATTCATTGTCATCAGGTGAACCTCTTTAGGATAGGTGTCGACCCATATACGACAATTTTGATTTTTTGGTCAAAATTGGGTCCTCTTCCAATCGCTCCGAAGCTTAGTCAGCGAAAACACAGAGTTGTTAATGGTCATGGACTTTGAGCTCATGGGTCAGCTGGATCTTGTACGGATGTAGGTCCAAGTCCCGACGCAAAATTCACCTAGTTGAAGTCTGCGAAAGGCCAAGTTCATGTGCACGGCGAGGACTCGACTGCTTCCGGTTCTATTTGCCGGTCGTGTCAAATTTGGCCACCAAACGTTGAAGAGTTGACTGTGAAGGGCCACCACGTCTACACGTAGAATAGACTCAACGTACGCAACGTTTGCACTAACACTCATTTTGATAAATAAAACAACAGATTTGAAAGATGTCAGCAAAATACCATTTTCGCCACCGGCCGCCAAAATGGCTGTCTTCGAGCGAGGTGTAAGACTCAATCACTCCCATCTTAACACATTGCTGCGTTAGATGCTCCATAGAAAACTCTTATCGAACACTCTCTACAACCGGCAAATGTGAACGGGTCGCTTGGCGAACTGGTTAACCAAATGCTGAATAGCAGGCTTATCAATTCAAAACTGGCGGCGTTTCAGCTATATGACCTGTCAGTTGAGGTATGCCACAAGGCGGTGTTTTTTCTCCCCTTCTCTTATTCTCTGGAACTTAATAGTTAATGGGCTCCTGACATGCCTGGAGTGGATAGCTATAAGGTGATTGCTAATGTGGATGATGCTATTACCGTATTTTAACATCTTAAAATAACTCCTACAAAACACTTTAAACAAGCCAGCAAACTAGGCAGAGCAGTATGGCTTGCGAGTTTACTACTAGGATATATAAAATTCTTCATCTAGATTCTCTTCCTATCATAGGGCTTCCACAAGATTTCTCAGACGAAACAAAATACTTGGGTCTTATTCTAGATCAAAAATTAGAAACCTAATATAAAAAAAGAGTCAAAAAGACCACAGTGACACTTCTGTCAGCCAAAGAAGCTATTGAATACAAATGGGGCCTCCAACCCCGCGTTTCTCATTGGCTTTATTCTTCGGTAATCAGAAAATTGCTTAGTTATGATGCAGCAGCATGGTGGAGCGCTCTAGAAAAAGCTGTAAATTGTAACAATCTTAAAAAAGTCCAATGATCATCTTGCCTGTGCATAAGCGGACCACTACGAACGATTCTTTCACCGCACTAGACGGTCTGTTCGATTTGCCACCCGTCGATCTTTTAAGCAAATTATGCCTTCAGAATGGGTCAGTAATAAAATTGGCTATTCCATCTTTCTGAATTCATTCGGATCACTTCCAAGTCACATTGTTTACACTATCCCAAAATTAAAGTTCGTCGAGAACTTTCAGGACACTACACCTTGAAAATCTGTATGGGAGCACATAAGTTTCTTCGAATATGTTTCTATCCATTTTTACACCGACGGATCCAAAACTGATGATGGGGTTAGTAAGGATGTATATTCAGAAAGCTTACAATAATGTCCCTCTTTGCGTCTTCCAAATCATTGCAGCGTGTTCCAGGTGGAATTTATTTCGATTAACGAATTCAAGTCCTGGTACAAATAAAGCGAGTTATCAACTATTGATATCTGCATCTTCTCGGACAGCCAAGCGGCAATTACATAGGTATCTGGACTCGATCTCTACTAACTCTATAACAGCCCTTTACTGCCGTTCATCTCATAGGGAGATGGCGCAGCAGTTCAATATTAACCTCTGTTGAGTGCAAGGGAACTGATGTAAGGCTGACGAATTCGCCAAAAGTGGAATCAAACTACCTTTGTGGAATCAAACTACCTGTGTTACCTTATAAGGTAAATTTAGGTATTCCCATCGCTGAAACAAGATTCTATAGAGAGGACAAGTCGAACACTTATCTGATAAAAAAACAGATCTGGCCAACGCGGATCTGAAACGCTCTATAGGTATTTTATTTCCTTAAGTAGATTGCATATCAGCTCCGTAGTGGTACTCATAACCGGGCCCGGTCCTAGAAGCAAGCACGCAACGAGGCTGGGCGTTTATGCAAACGATTTTCGCAGAAGCTGTATGGACGAGGAAGAGCTAGTATTAATTCCTCATCTGCTATAGCTATACATGCCCCACTCTATCCCATAGACGTAGGAGAGAGTTTTCTTTCGAGGAACACAGTGATCCAATTAAAATGTACATTTCCAGTCTCTCACACTTCATAAGGGGCTCCAAATTATTCAACTAAGAAGAAAACCTCCATGTTCACGTGGTATCACAATGGACGAACTCTGGTCTCGCGACGCTGGAAGCCACTTCAACCTAACCTTACCTAGATGAGCAGGAAGAATCCAAAAATTCACTTTGTATTCTCATCAAAGATACTCCCTGGAGATTCTTTTTAAAAACCATAAAAAAATAAAACATTTTCTTTGATGTTGCTCAACATAATCACGCGAAATTCTAGCAAAAGTCTTTAATATTTTTTTAGCTTATAGGTATTCTCTTCGCAAAAAGAAAACCTCAAACCATATTAACCACTTTGCAAAATAAAAGAAAAATATATAAATTATTTAAATCTTACGACACGCCAGACGAAAGGCGAAAAACCCAAACCGTTTGCTAGGAGGTCACAGAAGATAACCACAGCCGCAGCCACGTCAACCCAACCACCCCCACGCACACCTCATATACCTTACCTTGTGTAGTTATAGGTTTTCCTTTTAATCTACTATCCATCCCTGGAGCTTCATCATTCTTATTGAGATTAACAAAAGCCTTAACCAAAGTACACAGTAGGTACGAGTATGTCCGCTATATAAGCTGAGGCATGTTTATAAAGGCATGTTTTTGTTCATTATTCCGATTCGTCGCTATGACGTCAAAAAAATAAGAATTTTCAATTCGGCCGGAAGTTAAATGAAAAACTTCACGAATAAAAGTCAAAATTCCACTGCCATTCTGTGAAATTCTTTGTATCGTGAGAATGAAAATGTATTCCGAACAACAACAAAAAAAATATTTGACGTTGTTGCTTAAATTTCAGTCTCTTTTTTTGTGAGCATCACTGTTGCCCCCGTTAGCAAGAATTTTCACAAACAATACAAAAGCTACACGACCAACAGTATAGGAGGTAGCTTTAAAAGAATTCGCATCTCTCGTAGAAAGCGTGTAAATCCTCAGGGGAGAGTGTCTTATGGACTGCAGAAAACTCACGTTCAAAAGAATCCGTCCCTCCCGCGTGTTTATCCTCGGACTATTATAGTGTCGAGGAAATTTTCATAAGCAATTTGAAAACTTCTATTTCAATTATGTATTCCTATATAGCTCTGCCTCCAACCATACCCCCCTTATTCCGACTTCAAACAGTCCAGGGGCATATATGTATGTATAATATTTGCCTAAACAAAAGCGAGGAAAAGATTGCGCGAGAAGTTTTCCCGTGAGTGAAGTAGAGTTGCTGGGAACAGAATATAACGGTGGAATAAGTGTGTTTCGGGGTCAACGTTATTTAAATGCACATTGTTTTAGTTTTCCAGTGCAGCGAGTTCACACTGTATAAAGGGTGACTCTATTCTCCCTTTTTTTCTCGTCCTGGATCTCATGGATTTTGTTGTAATTATTGTGAATTATGAAAAAAAACGGATGGAAAGCGTTGGGGAAAAGTTAGGTGTGTTAGGTATGGGGTGGGTCAAATTTTCTGTGAATTTTTTAATATCAAACGAAAAGTTAGCATGTCGAGGGCCTTAAGAATGGGGGCTCAGAAATTTAAGGTCCACCGCTAATTTGTTTTTTTTTTGCATAGAAATATTATGAGAAAAAGTGGAAACGTGGAAGTAATTTTTAACAATATGTAAATGTTTTAAAAAATGGTGTTGACAATCAAAGGTTAAAATGTACTAATTGAAGATACGAGGGCGGGTCAATAAGTCCGTGACTTTTGGAATAAAACACAGATTTTTTGATAAAAAAATAATTTTATTTTTCAACGTAGTCTCCCTTGAGCTCTATACACTTTGTCCAACGCTTCTCCAATTTTTTTATCCCTTCCAAAAAAAATGATTTGTCGAGGTCCTCAAAATAGGCCTTTGTTTGCGAGATGACTTCATCATCAAATCTTCAGTCAAATCTTTTTCCACCAAGCCATTTCTTCAGGTTTGGGAACAAGAAGTAGTCGCTCGGAGCCAAATCTGGAGAATAGGGTGGATGAGGGAGCAATTCATAGCCCAATTCATGGATTTTTGCCTTGGCAACTGCACATGTGTGCACCCTTGCATTGTCTTGGTGGAAAAGAACTTTTTTCTTAGCCAAATGAGGTCGGTTTTTTTTCAAATCGTCATTGAATCGGTCCAATAAGTTGGCATAATATTCCCCATTGATTGTTCTTCCCTTTTGAAGGTAGTCAATGTGGATTATCCCGCGTGCATCCCAAAAAACAGTCGCCATAACTTTATTGGCTGACAAACCCACCTTGGCCTTCTTTGGCGCCGATTCACCCTTAGAAACCCACTGTTTTGACTGTTGTTTGGTCTCTGATGTGTTGTGATGGATCCATGTTTCGCCCACGGTTACAAACCGGCGCAAAAACTCCTCCATATTGCGATTAAACAACCCCAAACCTTCCTGTGAAGTTGTTACACGATTGCGTTTGTGGGCGACTGTGAGCTGTGAGCAAACACGGCACCCATCTTGCGGAAAGCTTTCTCATGCCCAAGTGATCATTCAAAATTGAAACCACTGAGCCATGCGAGATCCCTACGGATTCCACAATCTCTCGCACTTTCAATCTTCGGTCGGCCAACACCATATCGTGAATTTTTTCGATTGTTTCGGGCGTAAAGACCTCAACTGGGCGTCCAGGACGTTCGGCATCTTCAGTGCCTGTACGGCCACAACGAAATTCAGTAAACCACTTTTTTACCATTAAAATCGATGGTGCAGAGTCCCCATAGTATTTATCAAGCTTAGCCTTGGTCTCGGTAATGTTTTTTTTTCGCAAGAAATAATGCTTAATAAGCACACGAAATTCACTTTTTTCCATTTTCTCCTCAAATTAGTGAGTAGTCTGATAAAAATAGCTGTCAAACACAAACTAACTGACGCAGCAAGTTTAGACAGGAGTCAACTGACAGATGCCTGTTGACAGGAGCAGTGTTGCTGCTTCAGTAAAGAGGTCAGAAATTCAAAAAGTCACGAACTTATTGACTTTTTTAGGGCTTAAATTTAACACCAACTATTGCCATTTAGCTGTCGAAATATTCAGTACGGTTTGCTAACTTCCATAGACAGCACCATGAGTTGGCTAATTGAGTGATATAAATGTTGGACGGAGAAACGGATTAAGGCTAAAAATCATCTTATTGAACGAGTCCCATTTTTGGTTGAACGACTATTTCAACAAGTGAAACGGTTTATGAAATGGCGGCATCATCGGACCATATTTCTTTAGAAATGAGGACGAAGACACCATTACTTCCAATGGCCTTAGGCTTAGGTATAGTGCAATAATAACTAATTTCCTGTGGCCCGATCTCGTCAACATCGATGTATCCAAACTGTGGTGTCAAAAAGGCGGGTCTATACATGCCATACAAGCGACGCAACAGTTGAAGCCATGAGGCAGAAATTTGACGACTGGGACATCTTTTGTTGAGCGTTGCTCAATAAGCCGCTTCGAACATGTAACTTGAAACCACTCAATTAAATTCTCTGAAGCTACATCAAGTCCCTAGTCTTGAGGTCAACATTCGAGACTCTATACTGAAGGCATAATTCAGCAATCCGGGAGGCGGACATTTAAATGCTAAGTTTTCTATCTGCATAGACGGGGAGTGGAGGAGAAGATATAACCATGACTGTACGGGCTGTACAGCAAAACTGACCTAGTGAAACGAATCAAAGTCGAGTCAGTCGATGGCTAGGTCATGTAGAGCGAATTGGATATGTGTATTGTGTAACGCAGCGCTGCGTTAGCGCAATGCTTTGAAGAAGCAGCTGCGTTATGTGCGCTGATACATCAATTTGTAACTCAGTGACGTAAAAGCGCAGTTCATCAACTCAATAATCAAATAGCGCTTTTGACAGGCGCAGCGTTGCGCTGCACTAACAAAAACCATTCAAGTAGAAAGCGCTAACTTCCTTGTAGCGCTCCCATATTTTTCACGTTTTTGATGGAATTCAATAAAATTCCATGATGTGGTACATGGTATTTTTGCTTTTTAAGGTAACAAAATGTTTGTAAAGTGTGTATTTCGAGAAAAAAAAATAAAATATCTATATTAATTTCACAATAGGGTGCTCATTACAAACGTGATCTTCCGCAGTTTTAAACACAATTCAGTTAAATTCTGCGTAGGTAGGTCATGTTTGAATCAAATAATTGTAGAAAAACATATTTTCAATGAGGTTGGTACTTGGTAAAAAAAGATTTTGGGAGAGTAAATAAATCCCACGGCACAAAATCCCAAATCACGAAAGTGAAAAATATTTTACGGGATTTTCATTATACTATTTTTAATGTGTATTATTTTCTACTTTTAAAAAATATGTTATATACATAATGAATAGGTAGGGTAAGCTGGGGTACATTTGACACCGGGGCACATTTGACTTTGCGTTTTTCGGTATGATCGTGCTATTAAAAAAGAAAAGTTGGGATGAAGGAAGAAGCTTAGTTTGATTTAAAGAAACGCTATAAAATTTGGCAGTCTTTCTTTAACTCTTCGTGGAGTACCACGTGTTTTCGTGTTTTCTGTGTCTCTGATCTAATTTTTGACCACCGGTAAGTAAGCGATTTGTGAACCTAATAAAATAAATTTTTCTATCGTGAATCAATGTTATGATAGTACTATGCTTAAAGTTCAATAAATTAAAGCCAGTTTTTTGAAAATAACGGGTGATTTTTTTGAGGTTAGGATTTTCATGCATTAGTATTTGACAGATCACGCGGGATTTCAGACATGGTGTCAAAGAGAAAGATGCTCAGTATGCTTTGACATTTCATCATGAATAGACTTACTAACGAGCAACGCTTGCAAATCATTGAATTTTATTACCAAAATCAGTGTTCGGTTCGAAATTTGTTTCGCGCTTTACGTCCGATTTATGGTCTACATAATCGACCAAGTGAGCAAACAATTAATGCGATTGTGACCAAGTTTCGCACTCAGTTTACTTTATTGGACATTAAACCAACCACACGAATGCGTACAGTGCGTACAGAAGAGAATATTGCGTCTGTTTCTGAGAGTGTTGCTGAAGACCGTGAAATGTCGATTCGTCGCCGTTCGCAGCAATTGGGTTTGTGTTATTCGACCACATGGAAGATTTTACGCAAAGATCTTGGTGTAAAACCGTATAAAATACAGCTCGTGCAAGAACTGAAGCCGAACGATCTGCCACAACGTCGAATTTTCAGTGAATGGGCCCTAGAAAAGTTGGCAGAAAATCCGCTTTTTTATCGACAAATTTTGTTCAGCGATGAGGCTCATTTCTGGTTGAATGGCTACGTAAATAAGCAAAATTGCCGCATTTGGAGTGAAGAGCAACCAGAAGCCGTTCAAGAACTGCCCATGCATCCCGAAAAATGCACTGTTTGGTGTGGTTTGTACGCTGGTGGAATCATTGGACCGTATTTTTTCAAAGATGCTGTTGGACGCAACGTTACGGTGAATGGCGATCGCTATCGTTCAATGCTAACAAACTTTTTGTTGCCAAAAATGGAAGAACTGAACTTGGTTGACATGTGGTTTCAACAAGATGGCGCTACATGCCACACAGCTCGCGATTCTATGGCCATTTTGAGGGAAAACTTCGGAGAACAATTCATCTCAAGGAATGGACCGGTAAGTTGGCCACCAAGATCATGCGATTTGACGCCTTTAGACTATTTTTTGTGGGGCTACGTCAAGTCTAAAGTCTACACAAATAAGCCAGCAACTATTCCAGCTTTGGAAGACAACATTTCCGAAGAAATTCGGGCTATTCCGGCCGAAATGCTCGAAAAAGTTACCCAAAATTGGACTTTCCGAATGGACCACCTAAGACGCAGCCGCGGTCAACATTTAAATGAAATTATCTTCAAAAAGTAAATGTCATGGACCAATCTAACGTTTCAAATAAAGAATCGATGAGATTTTGCAAATTTTATGCGTTTTTTTTTTTTTTAAAAAGTTCTCAAGCTCTTAAAAAATCACCCGTTATAATATTAGTTATTAAAAAATAAAAAAAAACTTATAAAGTTCCTTCGGGGCATCTTTGACCTTTGCAAAAAATATTTGTTTGACGTTAATTTTGGGAAATTATATATATAATAAATTGTTTAAAAAATGTCGATATCGATAAATTTGAATTAAGATTTATATGGACTGATTTTTTATGTTTATAAATGAAATAATTTATCTTTTTTATTCTTGTTGTTTTTTTTAGAAAGTGAATTTATTGATTTGTTCTTTTTTTTTCGTTATATATTGTTTAATAAATTGTTTAAAAACAAAAATTTACTTTTTTACTGATCAAACAACAGACGTGCTGGATCCGTTGATACTTTTAGAAATATAATGCACATTAGACTGGGCCAAAAAAATTGACTATTTTTTTTTTTGAAAGATATATCGAGAATATCATTCAGAATGACAAAAAAAAATTTTCGTAAAAGTTTGAGCCCTTAATATCAATTTTAAGAGGGCTATCATCGCTAATTTTGATTTTTAGTCATAATTTCATGTTTTGCGTCAGAACTGACAAAACATTGAAGTAAAAAAAATTCATTTTGACTTACTTTTATATAAAATTAAATTCCCTACAAAAAAGGTCTCATTGAAAATTTTCGTCAGACAAGCCGTTTTTGAGTAATTAAGCTTAATAAATTGTTATTTTTCGTTAGTTACAAAATTCCAAATTAAAAAAGTAAAATCGAAGAAAAATAACAATTTATTAAGCTTAATTACTCAAAAACGGCTTGCCTGACGAAAATTTTCAATTAGACCTTTTTTAAATGTGGAAATGTTTTAAAACAAAAAAATATATGTTAGCATAATCTTGAATAATCAATAAATCAAATACAAAACAATGGAATACATTAACAGTTTTCGGAAATACAGACTTTTAAAAACTAAGTGTCAAATGATTAATGAACAGTAGGTTTTTAAAGAAAAAATGTATAAGATAACACTTTTTTTTGATTTTTTTTTTTCGAAATATTTTTTTTTGACATTTTTTTTACTTTTTTGACATTTTTTTAACGATAATATTTTTTCGATAAAGTTGTATTTTTTGATGAAGCAAAATACATATGTAGGCATATTCGTCACTTTTTGCATATTCATGATCTAGGGTGTAGGGAGTGCCACCTTTCAATTGCCGTATCGCATGAAACGAAAAACAATTATTATCTTTAAACGTTATTTGCAGCCAAACAAAGCGTCCTAGACCAGACCCCCTTAAGTTGACAACTTCAAACGTGATTTTTGGCTGAGCTAGGTATCTTAGAGAATTAAAAATTGCATACTCGTCATCTAGGGAGTGTCACCTTTCGTTCAGCGTGAAACGAAAAAAAAAAAACAATTTTTATCTTTTTTTTTTATTTTGATTTAAGGGTCTTTGGGTGACAATTGGAACGAAATATTGTCTTTGCGTCAAAATATAGCATGTTGTCTACCTAATATATGTATATATATACTTGTCGATACCCTAAAATAACGAATGATACATGAATTTTTAAACAAAGAATTTCAAAGAGTAAATGCCTAGATTTTTTCTTGATTTCACATTTTAAGTATTGCAGAAGACTTATTGCAGCTTGTGCGTAACGTAGGAAAATATTTTATATACCAAAATGATCGTTTATTGTTCAAAAAAATAAAAAAAATAATTTTTTAAAATCGGTTAGCAAATGTGGCAGAATTGTCAATACTGCCTAGGATGTCTTTTTTGATCTAACCAAGCCTCTAAGCCATTTAAGTTGTATGGCAACTACAATTTTTTTTTCAATATTCATATTTGAGATATTTTTACCTATCCGTGGACACCTCAATCTTAAAGATGGAAGAAGTATTTCTGGTGTAATAGTCAATAGAGTGCAGCAAAATCGAACATTTTGAAAATTTTCTTGCATTTACCTGGAAAATAAAAACAATCGAAGACATATTTTTGAATTTTTTCCACATTAGATACTTCAACGAAGCTTTTGGGCTATGCACATGCATGTTGTTAAATCAATATAAGCGCTTACTTGTTCTTAATCGAATGAAAGGGATTTTGTAAAAATCCGTTAGGAATGCCGAAAGTAATGAGTTATATCTGAAGCAAGCACTGTGTAAAAAAAAATCAAGTCTAAAAAAAATGTATTAGAAAATAATTTATATCTGCCTCATGTTGCACTGAGAGCTTTTTAGTTTCCTTCATATATTTAGAAAATATATTCAATAATAATAAAAAATAGTTTTAATTTTCTATTTTGAGGTTTTTATATTTATTTAAATTTTTTCCACAATTAAGTGGATGAAAAAAAAATCACTAATCCAGAGTATTTTCAGCGTATTTCCTGTCGAATTTATTGTAAAACAATGTTCAGCATTATTTTAGAAGAGGGTTTGGGCAATAAGTAGGTAATAATTTTTTTTCAAAATTCTGAAATGTTTCATCATCCTACCTCCTCTCCTGTTGCATATATCAACAATGACCTATGATACATTTGTAGAATATTACGAGTAGGTATTATTGCAATTAATTTGCATCTTTGAATTTAGAAGTTCTTAAAATCAACAGGCTTTTAGTATGAAAAACTTCGCCCCTCCTCAATAATCCTCAATAATTTTTAGAGCATTATTCCATCATTCTTTTAAGACCTTAACCTTGAGGATTGGACTATTAGAACAAAGATATAAGTACAAACGTCTCCACACCTCTCACTCAGACTGTTTGGTCGGCGATGAACAACTTTTGTACCCTACGAAGTTTGTATGTATGTTTGTATGTTGATGAGTCAAAAAAATACAGCTGCGTTGTGCCGCGCAGGAAGGAACGATAATACGTTGACGATTTTTGGATATTGTACCCGGACAAATATTGGATTCTGGAATGCGACAGCGGAAGTCAAGGTCCTCAAAATGCCAGATTCATCCAACTAGAGAGTGATTTCATGCGATGGACATCTTAGGGATCAATGAAGTTAGATGGTTGCGCTCTGTCGAGGAGAAGGAGGACTTTTATAACCGGCTGACTGCTGCTTATGATAGTACATCACGTGGAGACATGATAATGGTAACTTGAATGCCAAGGTTAGCAATGACGATAATGGGCTCAGACATGTTATGGAAAAGCATGGTGTTGGAAACCGGAACGACAATGGCGAACGTTTTGTCGATTTTTGTAACGCCAACCGCCTTGTTATAGGAGGAACCATCAGTTGGGTGTCGACGGACAGACAAGCATCTTCCAACCAAATTGATTTAGAAGCAGTCTCCAGGACGTCCGATACATAAGAGGTGCAGACATGGGAATTGCCCGGGACCACCATCTGATGGTTGCTACCGTAAGATTACGAAAAGCTGCAGTTCGGAGATCCCAAGAAAACACCCGAATGCCCAAGTACAACACCGATAAATTCAAGGATCCCGCAGTCCGCCAACACCTAGGGGACCAATTTTCACATGGATTAAGAGCAATCAGTAGCACGGAACCCACCTCCATCGAAAACCATTGGTGTGCTGTGAAAAATGTTTTTATATCAGGTGCTGAAAGTATAGTCGGTCGGTCGCAAGGAAGAAATAGTGCCTGGCTTTCCGAAGAAACTTGGGCTAGGATCGAAGAAAGAAAAACGCTCAAAGCTCGCATTGCAGCAACGTCAGCAGCAGGCAGAATCGAGCTAGAGTCTGCGTACCGCATGAAGATGAGAGAAGTTTACCGTAGCGTGCGATGTGACAAGCGTAACTACATCAACGCATTGGCAACAGAAGCAGAAGAGACCGCAAGTAAATGCGACATTAGGACCGTCTACAGAATTACCAAAGAGCTAACAGGTATCCAAAGCTCTAACCAACACCTGGTAAGGGACATAGATGGATTACTGCTAGTTTCGGATGAGGACCAGCTCAAAAGGTGGAAGGAACATTCTTCTGCGGTTTTAAATCGCGTTTTCACCAGTGAAGTCAACCTAACACCCAATGATCCGTCGGTAGTAACGAATTCTCGAATACGCACTGTATCCCCCAGTAGAGAGAAATCTTAACCACAATCAGAGCACTGAAGAACAACAAAGCGGTTGGACTTGACGGTATTCCTGCAGAGCTCTTACGAGCAGCGCCAACAACATCGTCTCAGCTCCTGCACCAACTCATAGCTTGGGAAAGTTTTCCTGAGGAGTGGAAAGAGGGGATGATTGTCAAGCTTCCAAAGAAAGGAGACCTTACGCAGTGCGAAAACTGACGAGGAATCTGCGTGCTACCTGCTGTAGCGAAGGTTATAGCAAGAATTATTCTAGAGCGAATAAAAGACCACCTAGAAGACACGCTTGACGCCGCAGAAGCAGGTTTCCCCACTGGATCTTCCTGTGTGGATTACATCAACACCTTGCGGATCATTATCGAACAGTGCGTTGAATATCGATCACCACTTCACCTGCTGTTCATCGATTTCAAAAAGGCGTTTGACAGTGTTAATAGAGAATTTATTTGGGTTGCCCTGCGCAGGAGGGGCATCCCTAATACATTTATCGCTATTATCAAGGCTACATATGATGGATCCAAATTTCACGTTCGGCATAAAGGAAGGTTGTCGAAGAGTTTGAAATCCAAGGTGGTGTTAGACAGGGTTGTATACTGTCACCAATACTGTTCCTGTTGGTAATAAGTGATGTGCTGCATGCAGCCTTGTCGACTTTAAATGGAGGAATTCAGTGGAATCTGATATCACCCCTGAAACATGTGGACTACGCGGATGACGTGTGCTTACTCTCTCATAGGATCATGGATCTTCATCAAATGCAACAAGGGTGGAGAGAGAAGCCGAAACCGTCGGGCTTAAGATCAATACGGCAAAAACTAAAAGGATCGGCCTTTGAACTTCCTCATCTACTCAAATAGATATTTCTGGACAACCAGCAGATACGGTAGAAAGTTTTCAATACCTTGGGAGTATTGTCTCTACTGATGGCGATACCGAACTAGATGTAACCAGCCGAAATGGGAAAGCAAAGGCTGCGTTCGGAATGCTGTCAAAAATATGGAGAAACAACTCTATAAGCCTAAGGACCAAGCTATGACTGTTCCGCATCGTAGAATCCGTGCTTCTTTATGGATGCAGCACTTGAAAAGTACCACCCACTGTCACAAGAAAACTGCAAACGTTCGTGAAACATCTTGCGGATTTTCTGGCCTAACCTTATCTCCAATGATGAACTGCATGCGAGGACAGGTCAGGAACCCAAAGGTGGCAGTGGATTGGACATACGCTTCGAAAAGGCCACGAGTGCATTGCGAGTCAAGCGATGCAATGGAACCCTCTCACGCAGCGAGGCAGAGGAGTGGGCCGACCCAGAAGTACTTGGCGAAGAACGGTCGAAGAGAAATCAGCACAACTGGGGAAGAGTTGGAGAGAGCTGAGATACATCTTCAGAAACCGTATACGATGGCGCGTAGGAGTAGTGAAGGCGCTATGCCCCGCAAGGGGAACCACACGGACGTAACAGGTCTGAGGACCTAACTAAGTTAGTATAAGAAATAGTCATTAATACACATACCGACTATGGAAAGGTTGTCAGTTTTACTTTTATAATCTGGATATACCGATATCCGAATAGTTTCAAGATTTGGATATTTCCTGAAAAACTTATTTCATGCGTAAAGCCGATGAGCTTTCTAAAATTGGAACAACAATAACTATTTTAATAGATAGTGCTACACATTAGCTCTGCAATAGGTACAATAACCGCACACTTACCAATAAATAGCTACGCCACGTGACTTGGCGTATACTTCAATGATTTTTGCAAAAGCTGGATGAACAAGGAACAAGGAGGAAGAAGAAACATTTTCTACCCTTCTATAAACATGTCCTACTCTATCCCAAGGGCGTAGACTCCACTTCGGAATTCTAGAAAATAATGAAATAAGTAGTCTTACGCTTTTCAATAAGAGCTCAAAGTGGTTTAGCGGGTAGGTAAAAGCTTTCTTAGATCTATGTGCCATATTTCGGTTCTCTGCCGACAGCCAATTTAACTTAATCTAACCTACTGTTAGCTATATACCGCTGATCCACCTGGAAACAATTTAAAATTCCATCCGTTTTAAAGAGTGCTAGAAATATCAGTGAAGTATACGTATACAAGGTTCTGTGATTGAACAATTAATCAAAAAAAAAAAAAAAAAAAACAAAAAAAACACACACACACACAAATTGAATTTTATCTCAATGAATAATTTAAGCAACTTTAATATTTTCATACAAATAATTTTCCAAAAAAATCCAATTAATTATTTCTGTATCGATCTTGAGGGCAAATGGGTCTCTCTCCCCATCTCTGAGCCCAGAACATATATTTTTGTGTTCGAAAAAGTCATTACTAAAAGTTAAACCTTTGTTTTTCACAACAAGTATTTTAGGTTTTTGTTTAACCTATCAATTAGGCTGATTTAACATATAATTATCTATGAGAATAATTGTTTCGACACAAGTTTAATCTTCCCTTTACTTGATTTTCAAGGAAGTATCCAACAAAAGCCTAACTTTTCAAGTTCTCAGGTGTCCTTTGACATAATTCCACGAAGGTTTTATCATTTAAAAACAAACGTCAATATGGAAAACCCCTGGGGGATAATATCGTATTCCTTTTTCATGTCTAAAAACATTCTAGGGATACGTTACCTTCGTTTTATATGCAGGTTTTTATGGATAGGAATACTTAATTGAATTCAATTAATTAGATGCTATCGGTATAACGAATCCCATTGGATTGCGCCTTGTGCTGTAGGTACCCTCGGATTTTGTCTGTTGCTCAACACAACATGCGACTACACCTTTTGGTTGTCTTTCTTCCTCCAAATGCCAATATTCAAAACCATAAAATATTGGTTCCTTGATCTTCCTCTAACACACACACCAATTTCCCCTCCTCTTAAAAAAAAAAAAACAACAACGTTCTATTCGTACGGATCCCTTAATTCATATTATAATATATGCTGTTCTATGGGTCCTTCCAAAATCCTAAATCAAGCTCAAGATACGAACAGAACCAAACCAAACCATACCGAAGGGGAGAGCTGGGGCGAACCAAAGTCTAAGGAAGATGTTCCGTTTCAGGTTCAGCATATAAAGCACAAAATTAATTTCGAAACCATGTGAAAGTAATGGCAATGAGCATGTATACGTACATACCTCTGGCCCGTATGTCTCGTTTACTCTATAAAGAGCCATTTGTAGGTTAGTGGTGTATCATCCAAGGCCTCGTCTGGGGCAGTGATGGACGCTTCCAAGTTTTCGCCCTATCTCCTCGCAGACAAAGATAAACACCCGCTTGAGTGAATTTCATTAGGTTCCAATAAAACCGCTTATAGACTTAAAGCGAATGGCTACTCTTATAAGCTAAGCTATACCCCAACAACCCGGCATTGAGGACAAAGCAAAACGATTTAATTTTATGCATCAAATTATTAAGAAACCCGCGTTTGTCGTAGTGTGGTGTGTCCTTTAGAAAATATTCAACAACAAAGAAGATGGGACGAATTTATTCGACATAGGGCAAGGGTATACGGGTATGTGCTTTGAATATAGTCGTATAGTCTGTCTAACATAAAAAAGCTTGGCGACAATAATTTCAATCCCGTTTTCGGATGGGAAAAAGAAGACAATAGGAAAAAGGACGAAGTAGAAATAATGAGTGACAAAGTTATTATTCATAGTTTGTGTTTGTATTTTTTGAGAGCTCCTCATACCCTTAGCCCCTTTCAGATTCTTGAATACGAACGGACCAACCTATAAGGCATTAGTATGAGCTAAAAGAAATTTGACTCCAAACAGAAGCTACTTATCCGCTTTTCGTTTCCTAGAAGTATATACATAAGTTCAGATACATAGTCTGTTTTTATGTTTATTTTTTGTCTTGGAAGGATTTTAGGAAATTTAATAAGCTTAATGGTTCGAGGTCGAACACATCGCCATAGCTAGGAGAGATAAGGATATTCTCATGTTGTGAATTGGTTTTTGGTGTGATATTATTTGCAAAGAGTAACAAACATGGATGGAGGCAGCCAAAGGAGAAGGATAATGCTCGACCGGTCAAAGGATTAGTCAAAGGGATTGTATTGAATTTCGAGTGGTTCTTATAACTATGATTATACTCCGGTAGCTGTATGTGATATTTAACTCCGGGCCTATTCAAGCGTATACTTTGACAAGGTCTTTATATACATGCATACCTAATTATATACATTACTTAACATTAGTGGGAATATCTTCGCAAAATTGCCAAATGTCATAGACAAAAAAGGTTTACTGTTTCATTGCCTTGGAGATTGTTGAATTGAAAGGAAAGCGGGTATGTTTTTATATTCAAAATGGGTATTAGCCTTAACGAAAGATTTTGATAACAAAGAAAAGATGTTTAGAAAGGGAGGTGATAGAAAGATTAGTAATCCCACTGTGATGTAAGAAGAAGACTATAACATTTACAAAAACACAAATGGGTGAAACTTTTTGAGTTTGATAAAGTCTGAAAACTCACTTTTGAGGATGCAACTTTAGTAAAGTATCTTTATCCAACGGAAACATCTATAAGTGGGATATCAAATGAATGCTAAGAAAGTCTTTTTTTTATAAGACTCAATTTCAGAACGGCTTTTACCACAAATCCAACCAATTTTACAGTCATCATTTTTCAATCACAAATATCGACTAATTTAGAACTGCCCATCATCAGAGTTAAGATAAATCACATAATGTTGATGTAAAGAGAGAAGAGTTTGGGCCTAAGGATAGATCCCTGTGGTACTCTACAAAAACAATGCAAAAACAGGACTTTAGGGAGAGTCCAAGGCAATTTCGCCAATTTTAACTGCGATATACGAGAAAGTATGTAGGTACTTAAGGGCAAGTTTTGCATTCGGAAAAAAAAATTGAACAACAGATTTTGATCAAACTTGACAATTCCTTCTGGCTGTATGTCTGTACCTCCACCAACAGCTTAAGCTGCTGAAGCGTGTTTTTTCAAACTTGGAACTTAAAAGAAATTGATTTTTTTTAGCTCCCAAGACTAGCAATCGCTGCGATATAGAGGTTATGAAAAATCTTATACATATATATCAAAAATAGATCTTACGATTTTGATAACAATAAAATGCACGAATAAATCCCACAAACTTGCTCTTATGTTTAAGAGACTTAGAATTTTTAAATGGATGTTATTTAATATTGAAAAATAATGAGAAGCACCAATGTGATTTTTGAATGGCTAAATCAATTTTTTTAGTAATTGGACGAAAAGATAAAATTCCATAAGCTGATATGAATTCATGCAAGATTAAAAATTTTAAATTGTAAAAATGCACAAAATTTAACTTTTAATTACTGCGGTAATTAAGACAAATTTCAAAAATAAATTAATGTATCATTTTTGAGATTTCAAATTTTCAAAAAAAAAAAAATCGAATAATGAAACACATGGGTCTCGCAATTTTGTCTGTCTGTCTGATTTGCACCCTAAATGGCTTGACAACTTTTCCTTAAATTTGGTAGATGGCGTCTTTACAATTTTCCCCCTACAATATTTTTACTTGCGAGTTATAGGTACTATAAGGCAAGTTATGCATTCGTAAAAAAATCGAACTCGAGATTTTGATCAAAGTTGACATTACGATGATAGCGAAGACTAAAAAAGTGGGTCTGGCAATTCTGTCTGTCTGTCTATTCGATTACAGCTAAACGGCTCGGCTCGGTTTTGGTACCCGCTCTGGGACCATTTTTTTTGTTTTTGGTTTTCTCAAAAACGGTACCACCGATTTTAATCATTTTTTTATGCTAAAGCTTCCCAGCAGTTTAAATATTATTGTGTATTCAAGGTTAAGCTCCTATTAAACGTCACGCCAAGGTTTTTTACAGTTTTCACATACCTACATAATTTTATCGCCATTAAGAAATATGGAGGGAAAGTAAGACAGATCTAATGACTTTTTAGAAATAACTTTTCAATTTAATTTTTTGGTGTTCAAAATAAAACTCTTATTATTTGACCAGCGCGATATTTCTGCAAGATTTTCATTTATACAGGAAGCTCCGTGCTCTATGAAGCACAGTGGACAGCTCAAAACTATAGTTGCACATCGTCAGCATACAAATTAATTGAACAGTGCTTGATAAGGGTGGGGAGCTCATTAATATATAAAGAGAAGAGAAATGGCCCCAGGATGGATCCCTGTGGGAAATCCTGATTGTCTAGGGGAAAGTAGGCTATGTCTAGAAATATTGGTGATTGATTTGCTTTTACAAAACCTTTTCAAAAGCCTTTGATAAAAATGGAAATGGGTCTAAGTTCATTACCTTTGGAAGTTTTGGGAACGGGTATAACTTTTGCTGACTTCGACTGCGAGGGGAATATACTCGTACCAGTAGTAAATATTGAATTAAAGACAAGAGTTATATACGGGAGAAGTACAGGCAAAATTATTTTCATGAATGAAGGATGTATTTCATCAAGCCCAATTGCCTTAAATTTTATGCCAAGTTTGCTTTCGAGCACATCGATATCGATACAGCTAACCGCAGTAACGCGAAATATAAGGCAATGAGTAGGCAAGGAAAGATTACCATTTTCTGAAGCTAATAATTTTTGGATGTTATTAGTTGGCTGCAAAGATATGAACTGACGCGCCGGTTGAGAACATCGTCATCAATGGATTGTCTGCTTACTCATTACATGTTGTTTAGGCATAACACTAACAACATGTGATTGAGTTAAACTAGTATGCCCAACAAGGATGAAAAACGAATAAAATAATGCGAATTATAAGGGACATAGAAATAAGACACGGCAATTCTCCGCTTTAGTTCAGCCGCCATCACTGGAGATAAAAAATCTGAGACAACCACCTTCAGTCTCAGAACATCGTGCCACACATCTTTCCTATCCTTCTTTCTCTTCCGTAACTTCACGCCCACGCTGTGTTAAAACATTTAAAGGATAATCATATTCCCTTGAGCGTGAGTTGATTATATAAAAAAAAAAAAAAAAAAACGACTGGATCGCACGTACTTGATTTTATGTAAAAGTACGTTGAAATTTGAATAATGCTTATAAATAAATATAAAGCATGGATTTAATTGACTAAAAATTTCTGATTTCTAGAAAAGTATGAATTTATGCAAACAAAGTTTAAAAATCGTTTTATTATAAAATTAATTTTTTATATAACTTATAATATAATTTCTTTAAAAATTTTCAAGAAAAAAATTTGGAATGCCAATTTTAGGTATTTGGTAATATAGATCTTAGAAAATAATTTCAAAAAATAATCGATCATACGTTTTGAAGATATTGATTTTTCAAAAAAAAAATTTGAGAAAATATTTGTATATATAATATTATTTTAAATTTAAAGAAGCTTTTGTATAATTCTGTTAATGAGAAAGTCAAAAATCAAGAAATCAGTTCTATGACAGGTGCCGTTAATAGCATTTTTTTCTCAAAATTTTGTTTGACCAAAATAAAGTCTATGTCCACGTGTTACTTTTTTTTTTATCAAAATCGTTAGAGGCGTATTGAGGGTCCTGTAAGTTTTAAAGCTAACAAAAATTTTAGTTTCTCCTTTAGGAAATGACGGAAGACCATTAAGTACCGAGTTTGAAAAAAATACCTCCAGTAGCTTAGGCTACAGGTCGAGATACAGACATGCAGACAGACAGACAGACGGACAGACCGAATTGCCACACCCCCCTTTTTTCGTATTCTCTATCATCGTTACATCAACTTGGATCAAAATTTCGAGTTCGATTTTTTTTCCAAATTCAAAACTTACCCTATAATAGCTACATCGCAAGTAAAAAGAACAGTTTAATCTAAGATAAATGTATGATATTTCTTTCTTACAAATTTTACTATTTGTATTATTTAATGAAAAAGGAAATGATTAGGCCCACCTATAACAGCACGTACCGCTAAAAAATATTAAAAAAAGATTTCATATCACATTTTTCGTTTTTGATAATTTTTGAGCGCCATTGCACCACTGTACTTAATACTTAGAGCCTTAGAGCCAAGCAATTTGTCTTCATCATTTTAATGTCGAGTTTCATTAAAATTTGCACGTATATTTTGCAGCAAGACACTAATGTTTGCCTTACAAATTTTTCAATTAAAAAGTTGCCTATTGATAAGAGGATCTTCACATCATGTCAGTAGAAGAATTCAAATGAAAATATTCGAGCAAACGACAAAGTTTGTTTGGCAAAATATTAACGTAGAGTCATTTTGAACCACTTAGATTTTTGTGTAATTAGTGTATGTACATTGAACATTTTGTATGTACCAAAAAGCGTATCATCTAGCATGAAAAAAGAAAATTTCTATCCTTTTGATTTTGGGTGACTCTTTCGACCTTTAGTGCTCCTGTCAAGTAGAATCAAAATTTTGATGAGTGAAGTAGCTTTTTTAATTTATCTGTCGTAGATTACCTGTACCATAAAGTTGAGATAAGATGAGTTTTTTATGTATGTATGTTCTCGTGATTCACAATTTGTATATAGTGCTTTTAATAGTTTAAAAGATATTTGTATCTATATCTTGCATTGAATAAAATATTAATTCAAAATTTTGAAAAGTTGTTTGATTACGCATCACGTGTTGCATACTTACTTCATGGATATTCGAAACAAAATTTTCAACTTGGTAGAATATTCATTTCTTCTCGAAAGTCCAGGCTATAAAAATGTTTACATTAAAAATGTAGGGAATTGGTTTTTGTGTGTGAAACCTGGGCCCGTATCGCGTAAGAGTAAGGTCATCACTAAATTAACTGATTGTCGTTTTCACAATAGACAGCTATAGTCAAAATGACAATCAAAACATTGATCATTAACTAACACCCTGGCCGATTCCACCCCTGCTTTTTTTTAGACATATGTGATAGTTTACAAAGTTAAAGGGTTTTTAAGCCCTTTCGAGTGAATAGAAAGATCATTTCTGGACGAGGCACCACCCCTCTGTATAATACTTAATTGGCTGAGTTGTAGTACGGTTGTATCGTCGTAGTTTATTAAAAAATACCCCAAAGTCGTACCCAATGCTGTACGGTTGAATGGTCTATAAACTGAATCGACCAAAACGGTCTCAGTGGTACATATCTATTGTTATTCTAACAGAAATTAATTTTAAAAACCAATCATCATACGTTTCCCGTCCCGAAAACTCCTTCAGACCATTTATTTAAAAACTGAGATATACCCCGTAAATTCATAAATTTACATTTATGTCATATGGATTTAAATATCAAAATCTGAATTTTGTAAAAGATCTCCAAGTCGTACGGTGCTCTATGTACAGAAGTATTCTTTATAGAAATCGGTAGAGCTATTTATGAGAAAGTCGGAAATAAATTAAACGATTATACGGCATTTTTGTCAAAATTTCTTTCGCCCAAAATGTAGAATATTCTTAAGAAAATACACATATTTTGTAATACATATATTCGTAATTAGCCAACTTAAGATTTGGATTAGATACAGGGTGCGTTTTATGTTCCAAGTCGATTTACTTTGGTTGACATTTTTGTGTGAGTAAAATTTCTCAGTTGGCATTTGACAAGTTCTATAGTGGTCGTAACAATTTATTATGAAGCATATATATGTATGACCATCCACGTGCATCGGCGAGATTGAAGTCGTCGAGTATTACAGCTAGCTATAGAAGATGTCAATTTTAGTATGCCATATAGGCAATACTGTAACAGTTACAGGACACCACTATCGGGCCTTATTGGAAGACTTTCTTGTGCTCGAATTGGATCAATAAGGCTTACAGAACATATGGAGGACTCACAGCTGTACCGAACCAAGTAATAAAAAAAGATCCATAACTAAGGCTAAAATTTCCGCAAAATTGACCTCTATTTAGAGCTGTAATGAACTATGTAGTTTATTACAGCTCTAAATAGAACTATGTAGCTCTAAATGAACTATGTACTTCATTACAGCTGTAAATAGAGGACACTGTAGACTAAAATTAAAATGGATTCTGTTTGTCTGTCTATTTTTTCGCCTACTGCCTACATGACTCGGCCACCTTTATTTAAACTTGGTCGATATAGTTTTTAAATTTTTCCTCCGAAAGGAGGAAAAAATCTCAAAAATCGTTTTATTATTAAAAGAATTTTTTATACAAGAAATTTCTTTAAAATTTTTCAAGAATAAAATTTGGGATACCAATTTTAAGTACTCGTAATTACATAGTAGTATTTGCGAAAAATTTTAAACAGCCCATTATTTTTAATTTCTTGGTATGATACTGCTTAACAATTTGCTAACTTTAAAGTAGTTTACTAAATAATTCATAATTTCAAACATTTTCTAACGAGTATCGTACTAAGCCAATTATCTTAATAAATTACTTCTGAACACACCTAAAAAAATGACAGTTCGTGCAAAAAAAACTAAGTAAACAGACCTTTTGTGGCGTTTCTCAAAGCACGATACTTTTACGATGATTTTAACTTTAATAAAAGGGTAGAGAAAGTATGATATATATTCGAATAAAATTTGCTTAATCGTTAATTTAACTTAGTTTCATATTAAAACAGCTTTAACATCGTCCTAATTGAGCCATTGATTTTAGTAAATAATTTCAAAAAAATATTTTTGCGAATGTTCTTATATACAATATTATTTTCAACTTCGGGAGGCTCCTGGTAAAAAAAAATTTGGTTAAAATCGGTAGAGCCGTTCCGTTAATGAGAAGTCGAAAATAAAAAAAAAAAACGGTTCTACAACAGGTACCGTTAATATCATGTTATTCAAAAATTTGTCTGAACCAAAATATACATAGTTCATGTCGATAATAGCTCACATAATTTTTATTTTATCAAAATCGTTAGAGCCGTTTTCGAGATAAATGAGATCTTACACTACGGATGTGGTACTGTTAGTTTTGGAAGTAAAAACAATTTTCTTTTCTAAAGGTAAAAACAATTTTCAATTCTCATCTACGGAATCACCAAAGGCCCTTAGTCCCTAAGGTAATTTTTTCCAATAATTTCTTGTTATTATTAATTTGAATTTTAAAACAATGTTACAGGAAATCGATTTAAGTTTTTTCCAATAAATTTTTTTTTTTTAATAATTAAAAATAAATAATTTATTTTACATTTTATTTTAATAATTTTTAAATAAATTAGTTAAATAAAACTAAACTGTTTTGTAATTAATTTTGTCTGTGAACCAAATGTGATTTTAAATTTTTTGTTTTTTTTTTTTTTTGAAATTCAGGTCTTTATTATTTTTATTTTTTTTTATTATTAAAGATCTATAGAACAAATATGATTTTTCATATTAAGGACTTAAATAAAAACCAGAAAATATCATCTTAAATCTATTCTTTTTCACTTTTGCACACGCAATTCATCTTAAATGGACATAAGAATTGAGATTTTGGAAAATAATATAAAAATCAATTTAAAGAAAAGCCAATCTATCTTAAGTCATATTTTTCCTTATAACGGCCGAAATATTAAAAATATCTTTTTGAAATTAATTTAAAAAAAAGATCATAAAATTTTACATATAAATGTTTTGTTGAATAAAGTCTACATTTGAAAATTTTTTGGTAGGCAGCTTTGAAGTGTTTTTGTGCTCTCCTGAAAAATCATCAAAATTGACTTAAGATACTTTACCTTTTCAGTCGAGAATTGTTTTTGAATACTATCTACAAGATTTGGAAATAGTTTTTGATTTTATTAAAAAACTAAAAGTACTGCCAGCACAGATGTTAAAAAAAGGTTTTCAAAAATCGTATTTCCTCAAAATGGGCACCTAGAATTTTTGACAAAAAATTGTTCGCTTAAATTTCAAGATCAATTCAATAAAAACAAATTTGAAATTCAGATAGAAACATTTCTTGAATTATTCGCTTTCTGGTTATCGGCATAACGGATTTTGATGAAATTTTTTTACAAAAGTTTCTAAGACGTTTTAAAATAAAATGCACGACTGGATCATATGATCTTGCTCTTATGTAAAAGACTAACACACAAAATTAATTGTTTAAATGACTAAAAAACTCCTTTAGTAGTTATAGCTAAAAACAGGATGCCATGAGATTAATCAAGCAAATATTAGTTTATGCAAGAACAAAAATTAAAATCCCTTGTAGCGGTTCTTTTTATTAAGCATTTATATACAAAATTTTTGAAACATAAGAATTTCTGAAACAGAAAAAATTTTGGAACGCCTATTTGAATTTTTATAACTGTAGAAATTAAAATTAAATTTCAAAAAAACAAAAAAAAAAAAATAGACCCCTTTTCGATATATCGAATTATTGAGAAAAAAATATTTTTTTTTAAGTTTTCAAATATAAATATTTTTATTAAAATTCTAGGTTCCGTATTTTCGAAAACCATTTTTAATATTTGTATGGTGGGTAACGTATTAAGATAAAATAAGTTTTTAAAAATGCGAGCATGGAGTTTTAAAAATATCGAGCTTGGAAAAGAAAGTTTTGAAATTTTTTGAAAAATCCAAAAACATTTTTTTTTGAAAATTTGACTACATAATACTATTCGAATTTTCGGGGAGCTTTATCTTAAATAAACGCATGTACCGTTTTCGAGAAAATCCAAAACAAAAATAAATGGTTCTAAGCGGGGGTACTATTAATAGATTCGAAATAGTTTTTTTGGTTTTTAAGTCCATAAAAATTGGCGTTTCTTTCCGGTGATCTTACATGGACTCATCAGTTGAGTGTGAATGCCTTGTCAAAACGCAATTTTTATAAAATTCAGTTCAGTTTTCGACAAAAAAAAAGTAGAAGACTTAGAGGTAGCCGGGACGAAACGCCAATTTTTTTGGACTTAGAGGCAAAAAAAAGCTATTTTGAATTAATTAATCAACAAGTCCAATAATAGTGCTACATAAGTCTATTGCTTGGCTGATTTATTTCAGTACTATATGGAGTTTGTATTATAAAAACTTTCATTGGTACCATTAATGACCACTTTTCTGAAAATTTTGTTTAACAATTAACTAGCTTTAAATTTATGAAATTTTTTAAATATTTTCTTAAAAATCTGTGGAATACTACTGGACGTTTGTTAATCGCATATTTTGAGAAAATCTTTTTTTTTTATAAATTTTCGAGACAGGATAATAAGTCAAGCAAGACATACTTTTCATACTTGCCTCAACCCATTATAGAGGTCTCAAACTGATGATGGCGTGGCGTGGCTAGACTTAATTTCTTCGGAATGAGATCAAAAAATTCGATATATGTACAAATATTTGAGGCTAAATGTTCCTCAGCAGCTTAACTTTTTTTTCTTAAGGGACGCAGTCTTTCTTGTGATGATGTGTTAAATTATCCAAGAGTATCAGAAACATGAGTAGACAGAAAATTGTAGGTCTCCTCCACTCGTGCTAGTACACACAAGCACACTAATGATAAGCTGTCTATGAGCCGTGTATTAGCCTCTAATTTTGTATTTTCTTCAAATGGTAGAGTGTACCAATAAAAAATTTTGGATTTCTGAAAAGCGACTGTCTTATACAGTTGAAAAAAAAATAAAAAAAAATATTGTAAGTATAATATTTTTTGAGAATGATTCTACAAATAACACTTCTACGATTGGATGGTTTTAGTGTTCTCGTTACTTATTGTTTATTTCTTTTTTTTTTTAAGATATAATCTCAACTGAATTTGATATATTAAATGCATAAATGTATTGTAACAAATAGTCACATCTACGGCCTCAGTAAATAAAACGACGAACTTTGTCAAACTGACAGAATGTGGATGAAATTGGTCTGTCACAAAAAAAAACCAGAAGGAGATAAAAACGTGGTCGCGAAAAAGCGCGGTTAAATTTTAAAGACTTGAATTGAATAAAGAATTTAATTAATTGTAAATTACGAATAATCGTTTTAATTGTTTATCCAGCGTAACAATTGGTGTCAGGTGTGGGGTAAACAACGATCGATATCCTAACCGAATCTATACCACGCTCCAATCATGTCTGACGATGAAGAAATGGCGACCAGATTGCAGAAAATTCTTGAGAAAATGGACGAACAAATGAAATTATTAACTAACCAATCCACCGTAGTGGATGGTCTTCAGTCTTTGTTGGAAGATATTAGCACTCGAGTAGCACAAGTTGAATCAACTCAAAAGGAATCTGTTAATAAATCCAGAAATCTTCTTTCTAATCATTCTACTCCGATAGGTATTTCTGGGCAATCTCCCACACAAGCTGTAGACATTGAAAATACAGCTCAACATTTTGTGATTCACGGAGCCCCCGCAGCTAGCTCTACGAATGTGCGATATCAAAATCTCCCGTCAATTCATAGGCAAGCATTTAGCTTGACAGGCGCTAATTCTGAAACACAGAATGTCATCAATAATAAGTCACCACCACCGCCTGGTTCACTTCCATCAACCACAACGCCATCAGTCTATACTGCTCCTATGTCGCATTCACAACAACCAGCTACAAATACGATTCTCGGGGCACCACAACACCTAAAAATAAATCCACGCGAGTTTGATGGAAAAACACCTTGGCGCTCATATCGTCTACATTTTGATGCGGTTGCGAGGGTTAACTGCTGGAACACCGAGCTGAAAGCGCTTTACCTCGCCGCTTATTTGCGAGGAACAGCACTGGCGTATTTTGATACACTCCAACCATGTGTTCGAGATGATTTTTCCAGTCTGGATATGAGCCTTAGTCAACGGTTTGGAAACGAATATGAGCAATCAACGGCTCATTCTGAGCTACGTGGGCGGGTCCAGAAACCAAAAGAATCTCTTAACGAGCTGGCAGCGGATGTTCAACGCCTAGTTTATCTAGCCTTTCCTGACTGCCCTGAACAAGCCAAAGACCGTATCGCCTTAGCACAGTTCATAGATGGAATTTTTGATGCCGAGTTGCAGCAAAGAGTCAGAGATTCAGCTCCCGACACGCTAGAAAGGGCTTTATCTTCAGCCGTTCGAGTGGAAGCAAGCCGCGCAGCCACTCGTCTAAGCCGTCGACAAATTCGAGTTGCAGAAGTTATGCTTTCCAATACTGATCATTTCTCCCCCGAAATGCAGTCGGGAAACGAACATCGCGCAACTTAAAGGAGCAAAAGCTGCCGCGAATAAAACCAAGAGCTCCCATAGCAAAACAAGAACTCGAAACTCGTACTTCCAGAAATGATGAACAGTATACAAAATCAGTAATAGAGTCAGGCGTTAGAGGGAAAATTAAATTCATCCATCGGACTGGCTATGGATTCGTTCGAAGGGACGACAACAATGAAGTAGTTTATGTACCTCGTGGTGAGCTACGAAAAAATCCAAAATTTCGCCAAGAGGGACAAGCCGTTTCTTTTGACGTCGAAGAAGCCCGAATTGGCCCTCGTGCCATCAGCCTTAAAATTCTTGCAGATAAAACCCATACCACTTCGTTATGTACTCCAGTTTCAGACAAATCAGCGGTTGATCTTAATCAAACGGGAAATGTCGACCCACTATTTCTTCAGAGGCAGAATTAGTGGAAAAAATCAGTGCCTCTACCCAACCTGTAGCGTCGATCCGCTACACAAATAGCCCAAATAATCTCGTTGCCCGCATTAAAATCAATGATGTTAACTGCCTCGCTATATTGGATACAGGTGCTACCCAGACAATCCTTCACCCTCGAGTTGTTGAAAAAATGGTTACCCGCCCGGTGATGGAAACATCACATGCAATCATTCAAACTGTCACTGGTGACATTGCACCAGTGGAAGGAATTGTCGAAGTTCAAGTTCATATAGGGCTATTTTCCTGTGAACATTCCATGTACGTGGCCTCAATTTATGATGACTGCATCATAGGGATGGACTTTCTGCGTCGGCATTCTTGTGAAATTAACTTAAAACATAACACTTTGCAGATTGGTCATGAGACAATTTACTTAAACCAGATAAGCACTCAGCATACTTTTGCTTCCAATGCTTGTGACGTTCGAATTCCTGCTTTATCAGACTGTTGGATTACTCTGATGACTTCTGCACCCGATGAGGACACCGTACTCGCAACAGCAATCGAATCAACAAAACGGATAGATATGCCATATTCTGTTTGCCGTGTACAACAGGGAACGATTTATGTTTGTGTATCCAATACATCTGAAGAGGATATTTGGATTCCAAAAAATAGCTCACTGGCACAAATCGAATCAAAACCAGAAATGTTTAGATGTGGACGTTTTACAGATGATTCAATCACATCTGATCTGTCACCTGCTTTAATAGAAATGCTAAACAGAAGTGCTACCGGTCTTACCCGCGAAGAACAAAGAGGTTTAGAACTATTAGTTTTCCGTAACCGTTCTGTTTTTGCAGATGATAAACTTACAAAATGTACTTCTCGTATTCAGCATCACATTAACACGGGTGATACAAATCCCATAAAACAACCACCTAGGAAGTTGCCACTTGCACGCCGAGCAGAAGCTGAGTTTATATTAAACGAAATGAAGACGCATAAAGTTGTACAGCCATCAACAAGTCCATGGTGTTCCCCCGTAGTCCTTGTCCGCAAGAAAGACGGGTCATTGAGGTTTTGCGTGGATTATCGCAAACTCAACAACTCGACTAAGAAGGACTCGTACCCTTTGCCTCGCATAGACCTTACTTTAGACGCTCTTTCAGGATCATCATGGTTTGCCACTCTAGATCTTCAATCCGGGTACTGGCAAGTGGAGATGGCAGCTAACGACAAAGAAAAAACAGCATTTTCAATCGGGACAGGACTTTTTGAGTTCAACGTCATGCCGTTTGGACTTACCAATGCACCCGCCACTTTCCAGCGTCTCATGGATGTTGTGCTTCAAGGCCTCCCTTACACGGTTTGTCTTGTTTATTTAGACGATATCATCGTCCACGGGAAGTCTTTTGAGGAATTGCTAAGAAACTTAGAGTCTGTGTTTCAGAGACTACGAGAAGCTGGCCTTCAACTTTCCACCAAAAAGTGCTGTCTCGGCAAAAAGGAAGTTAATTTTTTAGGACACATCGTGTCTGCTTCTGGAATCGCGGCTAACATGGAAAAAGTTTCGGCTGTTCAAAACTGGCCTACACCTAAAAGTAAGACAGAAGTTCAATCATTTTTAGGAATCTGTGCTTACTATCGTCGTTTCATAAACGAATTCTCGGCCATTGCAAAACCTTTGACAACGTTAACCGAGAAAGGGAAACAATTTACTTGGACAACCACATGTGACAATGCGTTTAGTAAGCTAAAAGAAAAACTTACCACAGCACCTGTTCTTGCCCAGCCGAATGAAAACGATCTGTTTATCCTCGATACAGATGCTAGCCAACATGCTTGTGGATCTGTTTTGTCACAACTTCAAGGGGATGTGGAGAAGGTAATCGAGTATCACAGCAAGACTTTCAGTCGACAAGAAAGAAATTATTGTGTAACTCGAAAAGAGCTTCTGGCTATTGTGAAAGCCGTTACTCATTTCCAGCCCTATTTACTAGGAAGACATTTTCTCTTACGCACAGACCACAGCTCATTACGTTGGCTGATGAATTTTCGCGATCCAGAGGGGCAGATGGCGCGGTGGATAGAACGTTTACAGCAATTTGATTTTACAATCGAGCATCGTCCAGGAAAGAATCATCAAAATGCTGACGCTCTCTCTCGTCGCCCTTGTGAAGTTGCAGATTGTCGATATTGTGCTCGGTTAGAAGAAAAACAGTTGGCTATAGTCCGGACAACTACTTTGGCAACAGATATAGTTGATCGACAACAAAATGATAGTTATCTTTCAGTGGTACGGCAATGGGTGGAAGATCAACGGCGACCAACGACAGATGAAATCCGGGCCTTGAGTCCAATAGTAAAAGCTTACTGGGGCATGTTTGATATCCTCGAATACAAAGATGAAGTTTTGTGTAGAAAGGTAACTAACTCTAACGGTGATTATTATCAAGTTTTGGTTCCGGTTTCTTTACAGACTGATATTCTGAAGGCGATGCATGACAGTCCCACCGGTGGACATTTTGGTGTAAAGAAGACGTTAGAAAAAACTAAAATGCGGTATTATTGGGTTGGATGTTCTCAGGATATAGAGCAGTACTGCAAAACTTGTGTAACCTGCCAGAAAAGGAGGGGACCCGCAACAAGAAGTCGCGCACGACTGCAGCCCGTGCATGTAGGTGCCCCATTTGAGCGCGTTGCAATTGACATTTTGGGACCGTTACCCGTCACCACGCAAGGTAACAAGTACATTTTAGTTTTTTGTGACTATTTCACAAAGTGGCCAGAGGCCCTACCTCTTCCAAATCAGACAGCAGAGACGGTAGCAGAAACCCTCGTCGTCCACGTGTTCTCACGATTTGGAGTCCCTCTCCAGCTTCACTCGGACCAAGGGAGAAATTTCGAGTCCGAGATTTTTAGGCACACCTTGAAACTTTTTGGTATCGACAAAACACGTACAACTCCATTGCATCCACAGTCCGATGGCATGGTGGAGCGATTTAATCGGACACTCTTGGGCTACCTTGCTAAATACACAGCCGAAAACCAAAGAGACTGGGATATCCATCTTCCCTTTTTGCTTCTGGCATATCGCACAGCTATCCATGAAGCAACGAAACAAACACCTGCTTTCTTGACATTCGGACGTGAACTGCGTTTGCCCACAGAACTAGTTACCGGTCCTCCTCCTAACCAACCGACTGCAACCTCAAGGTACGTGGAAGATTTATCCGCCCGGTTGGAAACCGCCTACTCATTTAATCGAAAACAGTTGTTGGAATATAGTCGAAGAATGAAGGATCGATATGATCTCAATGCTAGAGCTGCCCCATTTAATAATGGGGATAAGGTTTGGTTATACGCTCCGAAGAAAAACAAAGGTCGTTGTCCAAAGTTGCAAAGTGATTGGCAAGGCCCCTACACTGTTTTAGCAAAGTTGGGTGATGTGCTTTACAGAATAATAAAACAAGGGACAAATAAATCAATTGTGGTTCATCGCGATCGGTTGGCGTTATGTCGACTCCGCGAATAGGCTTCTTAATCCTCGCGTTATTTTTGTTCTTTTTTTGTTTTTGTTTCTAGCAGGCGAGCAGGTGGCGCCTTAACCAAATATCCACCGATAATTCGGGTGCAGTAAGAACTGGCCGTCTCGAATATGTCCCCGCGCCGCGAGGTTAAATCCAAACAGTTTTGCACCCGAAGTAAGAGAAGAAATACGAATTTACTTAAATTTACTTTGATGCCTAAGAAGTTTTCACGACTGAGGACAGTCAATCTTTAAAGAAGGGAGCTGTGTAACAAATAGTCACATCTACGGCCTCAGTAAATAAAACGACGAACTTTGTCAAACTGACAGAATGTGGATGAAATTGGTCTGTCACAAAAAAAAACCAGAAGGAGATAAAAACGTGGTCGCGAAAAAGCGCGGTTAAATTTTAAAGACTTGAATTGAATAAAGAATTTAATTAATTGTAAATTACGAATAATCGTTTTAATTGTTTATCCAGCGTAACAGTATTTTATTTTTTGAAGATTGTATTCATCAAAAGATATTTTTAACATCCTTTCTGACAACGATTTAAATGAATAAGAACGTCTTCTTTGCCCTTTCGACGTTGTAAATGCATTAGATTAGATGTGACAATTTAAGTCAAAATTCCATAATTTAAACCGACATTGTATTAATTTAATCCAGACGACCTTTTTCTGCAGAAAATATATAAATTCGAGTAACACCATAAGAAAGGTGTCTATTTTAAGCAAGCGAAGTGTTTCTTATATTCATAAGCCATACTGAACACGAAGACAAAAAAAAATTAAATCGGCTTACTGAGAGAATCATAAAGCTGCTTTGTATAAAAGATTTCCCTCCTATGATCTCAGAGTGCGCTGCAAACAATGATAAAATGTTCGCATTTTTTTTTTTACTTCAGCTCCACTCACCAGCGTTGCCACAAAGTGCCCGATCGGGCCATTTGGCCCCCTGTTTTACATTTTGGCCCTTTGCCCGGGCCAATTAGAAATGGCCCCGAATCTAAATTTTAGAAGATTTAACATCACATCATATCGTGCTTAGTAATAATTAAAAAGCATTGCCACTACAATGTGTTTCCACCATATACAAATAACCATACTTAAAATGGAACTGAATTCATTCATTTATCTCGTTTAATGATTTAACTTTTTTAACGTCAATTTCGTCCAGCGTGTTGACTTTTCTCACATCATTTACTTTGGTCATCTACCAAAGCGTTTATGAAACTTAAATAACAACAAACTAAATCTTACAAATTATATCGTAAATTTCCCAAAAATGAAGATCTTCTAATAAAATATTTGCCGTTGAATTTAATTTTTAAAATAAATTTTAATATAAGGACTACTTAATTCGAACTGAATCGAGCCTAAAATTTAAGAGTAATTTTTTTTTTCATTTATCAATGATAAAAAAAATTTCAAATGTTACACCCAATTGCATGCAATATTCTGGAAACACATCTACTAACATTTCAACAATTTGCAACTTTTTTGCAGACTTTTTTCACTCCGTTTATGATCTCCCTTTAACCTTTCTGCAATTTCATGTTTAAATTTAATCAATATCGGTCACTTAAACTTAAGTAACAAAGATGTTCAATTAGCCTTAATTGGACTAAATGATGATGAACAACCAGGACCCGATGGTACTCCTCCGATCATTTAAAAAAAAACTGGGCAGCTGCTCTATCGATACCATTAACTTTATTGTTTAATAATTCTCTTGAAAATGGTTATTTTCTTGATGATTGGAAAATCTCGTACATTATTCCTGTTCATAAATCAGGATCTAAGCAAGATGTTTCTAACTATCGCCCATTAGCATATCAACGATACCAACAAATTTGGAAAAAATTGTCTCTGATAAGCTTACTTTTGTTCTCAAAGAAATTATTTCCCCATTTCGACTTGATTTGTTGCTGGAACGTCAAAAACAGCCAATCTCGTAATATTTAGTAATCAGATTATTAGTAATTTTGAAAATGGTTTCCAAACAGATGTCATATGCATATACCGACTTTGCTAAGGCGTTCGATAGAGTAAACCACCATATACTAATACAAACATTGGAATCCATTGGCTTCCACTCTAATGTTTTAAAGTGGTTTAAATCCTACCTAAACGGCAGAAAACAGTTTGTGCGTATTAATGACGTACTAGCGGATGTAATTGAGGTCACATCAGGAGTACCACAAGTAAGTCACTTGGGCCCTCTTCCATTCTTGCTGCTGATTAATGATATCACTGATTTCTTAAAAAATGTTTCTTGTTTAATGTTTGCGTATCACATTAAAATTTTCCGTCGTGTTACATCAATTAGTTATTGTCATTTACTCCAATGTGATCTTCATTGCTTTTCTGAATGGTGTTTAGCTAATCAGCTTTTCTTGAACGTATCAAAGTTTCACTCAGTTTTCAATACTTAACGAAAAGAAAGATCTCGGTATCAGTTTTGATTCGAAACTCTACTTTAAATCCCATATAGACTGTGATTGCTAAGGCTAAGTCTATGTTAGGGTCCATTAATCGGAACTCTAAGGAGTTCACTGATCCTTTTACTTTTCGATCTCTTTTCTTTGCGTATGTAAGGTCATCGTTGGAATATTGCTGTGTGATTTGGGATCCATTTTTTCAAGTTCATTCTAATAGGATTAAAAACATACTAACATACAATATTCCACCCCAACTTATAAAACTCGGTGTCAACTTCTTGGCCTACAATCTCTTGTCATTCGTCGTAAAAATTTTACAATAATATGTTTGCGCGATATTATTACATCTCATATAAATTGCCCTTTTCTTTTGTCTCTTGTAAATGTGTATGCTTCGTCAAGGCATCTGCAATCCCGTTTCCTTTTTAATGAACCTCATCATCAACCTCATCAACTATAATCTAAATGGACCTGTAACTCGATGCATTAGAGAAGCCAACAGTATTATTGGTAATCATGTTGATTTTTTTTCTCAACAAAGTCGAGAATCTTTTAAGAAGCACACCGCTTGTTGTTTGTTCGTTCGTTGTCTATTCACATATTGAATTTGGAAAAGTAATATAAACATTTAAATAATACTACTGGTATGATTTATATTTTTTAAGATATCAAATCAGACGACAGAGTCAAGATCTGCTTCTGCTGCCTACTACATAGATTTAAGAAATGTATTAAATAAATAATGCGTTAAATAAATAAATAAGAATAAATACAAATATTAATAAATTGTAGTCTAATGTTTTAAGGACGGATTTGTGAGTAAAATATTTGGCCCCAACTTTTGTCAAATGGCCCTCAAAAACTTTCGAAATGGCCCTCTCTGTTTTTTCCTTCGCGGCAACGCTGCCACTCACAATGAGTGATAAAATAAGAGCTTCACAAACAATATCTTGGAACAAAGGAAAACGAAGAAGACCGCCGAGACCTCATCCCTCCGGTAGAGGGAAGTTCAGGAGTCTCAACAAACACCACCAGTTAATAAGCATAAGCAAACGAGAACCCTGGGAAATAAACATAAACACAAGAAAAGTATATACTTCATCACTCTGATGGTTTTATAATATTTCATGGCGCACTTGAAAATCCGATAGCAGGATAGGAAACGAAAAATCATGAAAATATATAAATGTATGTGGATCCTTCCTTCATGTCGTACACATACAAACATACACAAACAAATGTTCCTGTTTAAATCATCATCATCATTATCATCCAGTGTCGGCATTAGCTTCCCGTTCAACACGAACGTTGAGTTTGTTTTTTACTTACATACAATTTTGTTCCTTCTTTATTTTCAAGGATGAGAAAAAATACACATTTTAATAGGAATAGGCAGAAAAAAAAAAACAGCAGGAACTAGAGCATCCTGTAGAGCTTTAGATACTGATAACACGCGACATGTGTGGATTGTATTTCGTGCAACAGGAGCTAATAGCAGTGCACCATGCAACTTGAAGAAGCCTTTTTTGTGTGCACATTTCTGCGTTTGAATATTAAGTATACGCCACAGTGTCACTGTTACGACACTCTTAAGCCGCAGCAACACATGCACATGACTTTGACTGACGGAAGGAACATTCAATTTATTTTTTGTTTTCCTAATAGGGACCAAGTATTGGATTGGAGGAAATTTAAAAAAAAAAGAAATCATAAAGGGTTTTCCGTTAAGATTTTCTATCTTTAAATTTAAAAGAAGACACACTGTGAGTGAGGTACCATTGATATTTTTTTATTTATTAAGAAGGCCCATATATGCCATTTTGTATGGAATATAACATCGTTCAATGGATTCGCTGGGTGGGGCGGCATCCGAAACGTTCACTTTCCCATAACTCTGCCGCATAAATCAGGCTCAATTTGACTAATGGGTGGATTGTGTTGGCTTTCAGGGCAGTGGTGGTGACTTAAGAAACGCCCACAAGAAGAAGTCTAAGTGGGTCAAATCACACGTTTTCGTGGCCAATTCACGTCACCCTCGCGTGTGATATTCCTGTTCGTAAATCACTCGAGTAAAATGTCTATTGTGGCACCGGCTGTGTGGCACCAAGCGTCGTCATGTCTTGGGCCAAAAGAAATTGGTTTCCAATCGATCGATAGCGCTCGCCATTAACGATAATAGCTTAGAAAACGTGGTTTTCGAAGAAGTATCGACCGATGATGCCGCCATTACAAAAGCCTTACCAAACAGTGACTTTTATCTGTATGCATTGCAATTTGGTGGATCTCATGTAGATTGTGATCGTTCCAAATTCGAAAATTTTTGTTGTTGACGAACTCATTCATATAGAAATGGGGCTCGTCTTCTTCGATTCTTCGACTAAAATTAAGGTCTAACCGAACTATGTTCGTTTACTCGGAGGTCATGAGTCAATAGAAGTTTACACTGGTGAAGGACTAAGCCATGATGCAAAATTCTCCAAGTTGTGGTCTTTGATGAGCCGAGTTCTTATGCCTGCACACTCTCACAGACATGTCACATTTCAGATATCCATGTGGAAAACTCTTTGGAATTCATTGGATTTAACTCAACAAAAGAACAACGAAAATTCAATTCCAAAAGATCATGTGCAAAGAAATAAATCAAATCTTTTTTTTTTGCCTATATTCTCGGCTTCTTTTCTTGAACGAAAAACTTCCTTTATCAAAGTGATCTTTAATTCTCTACGAACCCAGTTTTCCAGGCCATCTTTTATGGTTGTTACGGCTTGGTCCTTACACCAAAGGTTTGGTCTTACTTATTGCCTTTAAGCTTGAGACCGCGATTCAAAGTTTATCTTAGTTAGGGTAATGTCAACCAATTCCTTTGGTGTCCGCAATGCGGTTTGGCCTTTAAGATAAAAGTTCCGTCTTCTTTGTTGCCTGGAAGCACGGGCAGGGATTTGAAATATCTAATATTTGAAGCAATGTGTTCGAATGCTAATGAATGTCTGGGTTTCATCCAAACTTTAAACTAAATAATATCCGTCAAAAAATTTTCTTTCAAAAGATCCACCTCGATGTATGACTGTCCTAGTAATGGTCTTGTAGAACCTACATTTCGTCCTACCTATGAGGATTTTTCAACTCATTTGCTAAATTTATAAAACCCAATAATGTAATGGTAAGTGCATTAAACTGCCAAACCGTACCGAATTACTGGCGATTGATTCCCACCTATGCCCTTCAAGAACATAAGTAAAAGCTTTTTTTCAGTGGTGTATTTCTTCTTGTCATGAAAAAGTGCATCTCATTAGAGCCGTCTGAACACGGCAGGAAGTTATGGGTCCTCATATATGCTCCCCACATTTTATGCTCCACGCATTCCTGACAAATGCACACAGCAGAATTTAAAAAAATATAAGTCACTAGGCCTTGATTCTTCAGAAGCTGCAACGGAGTAAAATCTATTTATTCAAACCGAAGTGGTTTTCTGGAGTATTTCTTCATTGAATCTCAACCATGTTGTTGTTCATAAAGTTGCGATTCAGCCAAAGGTAGATGACCTCTTTAACTAATTTAAAATTGCTGTTTTAATTAGGTTCTAAATGGTGGACGGATGTTTCTTTGATGATAGTAGTTCTAGTTTACTTGAAGACCAACAAGTTTCGCCGGTTTTTCAATTCTCATAAATGACAATATTACAGAACGTTCGCAACGGTCAATGTTATCGATACGAACCAACAGTAGATCAGATTTGTTGAAAATACTGTCCCCGGCTTAAGCACATACCTTGCACACTAAATGCTCAAAAATGATAATAAAGAAATTGGACGTAAACGTATCTCCATTCCGAGAACATGTGCATGTTTGGAAGAGTTCGGAAGAAATATTGTCTAGTGTCATATTTCACAGTGTATTTTTCAATATCACGAAACACATTTGAATTAGTGTCCTCGGAATACAAATTTGACAATTCCACCAGCATAAAACTTCTGCTGGTAATGAAAACTGTCGAATTGAGCTTCAAAATTAAGGAAAAATGTCATGAGTTGCTACTTGGGCTTTCCCAAGATATGCATCTGGGATAAGATTCGGTCAATGATCGATCCGATCCAGCCGGAAAGCACTCTTGTTCTTGTCGATTATAATGTTATAAAACGGTTTAGGACTTTTACTCTGTGCGATGGCCAGAGTCTTATATACGTCTTGATTGTTCTTCCGGGACTTAGAATTGAAGTTTTTTGTAGATTGGCCATATGCTGCCGATAGTCCAGTCCAGTCATTTTCAAAAGTTTGGTTGAACAAATACTTGGCTGATGATTTGATGCATCCTTTGTTCTGGTCTCATTTTTGTAAAGTTTTTACCCATAGTTCCGAACACTTCTTGTTGCTGAATGCTTTACTCGTAGATCTTTTCCTTGTTTTATTACACTCTCTACATGATAGCATAGATCAGTAAAGATAAGTCTTTTTGGATCAGTTGTGGAAAGAGGGAAAGAGAGCTTTTGGAGAGCAATATATTTATCAATTTTTTTTTATACGGGATCCAATCGTGAGTGGAATAGTTTAACCAACTGCCTTTTATGTCGACCTTTTGATCTGATACGTTAACTCAGGCAAGACATGCGACAAAGCTTGCAATTTCTAACAACACTTAAAGTCGTAGTTTTTCATCCGTAAACGTCTTTTCATTCTCAGAATGAATCGGAACAAAATCATTCGGAAATCAATTGAAAGTTTTTGCGATTTTGGTTTTCCTCCTCGACGTGATTAAATGACTTAATTAGCCCATCAAATGGTCCATGAAATGGGTGTCTTATGGTTGTATCGAAATTACGCGATGGTTGCAGAAGATGAATGAAGACTCTGTCGTCGTGGCTGGAAACTATTTAAAATGAGTAGTTGGCAACTTGTGGATCAGCCATTACTGACTCACTATCCTTTGATGAACGGTCAAAAAACCAACATTGAAATAATTGAAGCCAATCGCACTACGTCACACGCCATCCGATGCCATCAACCCATCTACACGGCGGCCCATCATGACGAGTCTTAAGACGAACATTATGTACCGCATTCTCCCTAACTTCCTTAGACCAAAGAAAGATCAGAGCAATTGAATTGTTCTTGGCGGGGGGTGGCCGTAGCGCGATGGTTGTGTGCTCGCCTGTCAACCTCGTTATCACAGGTTCGATCCCTGCCGTCGTCTATATCGCTTTAATTCCATTAAAAAAAAAACCTTCTAAAAATTGTCATCAATGGGTTGCTGGTTTACTCATTACATGTTGTTCAGGCATAACACTAACAACATGTAATTGAGTTAAACTAGTATGCCCAACAAGGATGAACACGGATAAAATAATGTGAACTATAAGCGACATAGAAATAAGACACGGCATTTCTCCGCTTTAGCTCAGCCGCAATCCCTGGAGATAAAAATATCTGAGACAACCACCAACAGTCTCAGAACATCGTGCCACACATCTTTCCTATCCTTCTTTCTCTTCATTAACTTCACGCCCGCGCTGTGTTGAAACATTTAAAGGGTAATCATAATCCCTTGAGCGCGAGTAGATTATTAAAAAAAAAATATATATGGGAGTATTTAATAACCATTTCAATATCATTTCAAGCCTCGGATATGGACGGATTCACTGTTGACGAACCATGCAAACGAAATAAGGATAACGAACTTGGGATCTGTACGTGGAATGTTAGGTCCCTTAATGGACCACGTGCAGCCGAACAATTAGCGGAAGCCCTAAACTGCTACAAAGCAGATATTACCGCCATCCAAAAGAAGCGATGGGACGGACCGGGGAGACGAAAATTAAAGGACTGCGATATTTACTACGGCGACTGCTACAGAGAACAAAAGCAGCGTTTATTTGGATGCGGATTTGTTGTTGGAACTAGGCTCAGGCAAAAAGTCTTAAGTTTCAACTGTGTGAACGAGCGCCTCACGACAATCCGCATCAAGGCCAAATTCGCCAATATAAGCCTGATTTGCACGCATGCCCCAACAGAGGAGAAAGATGAAGATACCAAAGACATATTCTACGAGCTCCTGGACAAAACATACGAGCAGTGCCCTAGTTATGACATTATAATTGTCCTTGGAGATTTTAATGCCAAGCTAGGAAGAGAAGACATCTTTGGTGATACAATCGGAAGATCGGACGAGACGTTCTTGTAGCCACTACGCAGTTCAAACATATGGATATTCACAAACGGACATGGCGATCTCCTGATCAATCAACCGTAAACCAGATTGACCACATTGCGATCGATTCAAGGCACTTCTCCAGTATAGAGGATGTCCGCACGTTCCGAAGGATTAATATCGACTCGGACCACTACCTCGTTGTAGCCAAGGTTCGGCTGCGGATATCCCGACCCAAGCCAAAACAAGGAAGTACTGCAAGGAAGTTCGACGTTGGACGCTTACAATCGCAGGAGATCGCAAGGTCCTTTTCCGATCGAGTTTCTAACAACCTCTTAAGAAGTCCTATTCCGCCACCATCAAGTATTGAGGACCAGTGGGAACATTGCCAAGCAGCCATCAGAGATGCCGCCTCTGATGTGCTGGGTTTTACACGACCACCACAACGAAACCCCTGGTTTGACGATGAGTGCCGGCAAGCACATGCAGCAAAACAAAACGCATATATAATGCGGCGCTGCAAAGAAGGACTAGAGCTGCTCGCGAGCATTACGAGCAGAAGAGGAGAGAAGAACACCGGCTTCTAAGAAAGAAAAATAAGGAGCATGAGAAGCGCTTGATCGAGGAAATAGAAGGATGCCATGGCAGGAATGAGGTTCGGGAGTTTTACCAAAAAGGTAAAAAAAACATCACAAGGATACAATCCCCGAGCCGAAACCTGCAAGGATTATCACGGGAACATCGTAGTGGAACCGCAGTCCATGCTGGGAATATGGAAAGAACATTTCTCCAATCTTTATAACGGCGATGAAGAAGAAAATGCCGCTGCTATAGAGATAGCACCATTCAACCTAGGCGACGCAGACCAACAATACATATAGGAACGAACTATATAGAGCAATGTCTAGTTTTGGCATCCCTGACAAACTTGTCCGCTTGTGCAGGATGACGATGGAGAATTCACGCTGCTCCATCAAGGTCGGAAAATATCTCACCGATTTTTAGTTTAAGGCAAGGCGATGCTTTACCGTGCGACTTCTTCAACATAGTTCTTGAAAGAATAGTGCAAAACTCACGCGTCAACACAAGAGGCACAATCTTTCAAAAGTCCGTCCAATTACTCGGATACGCCGACGACATTGACATTATTGGAAGAACAAAGCGTGATGTCAATGAACATTGAGACGGAAGCGACAAGACCAAGTATATGCTGTCATCAAGAAAGGACACACAACACGGACGTCTGGGACAAAAAGTCATTATAGACAGCTATAACTTTGAGGTAGTGAAGGACTTCATATACCTAGGCGCCGCTATAAACTCCGAAAACAACACCAGTGCTGAAATCAAATGGAGAATAACTCTTGCCAATCGCTGTTTCTTTGGACTGAGAAGGCAATTGAGTAGCAAAGTCCTCACTCGAGCAACTAAAGTGTTCCTCTATAAGACCCTTATCATCCCGGTCTTTGTCTATGGTGCAGAGACATGGACTTTGTCGAAGGTGGATGAGAGCGCCTTAGGCTGTTTCGAAAGGAAAATTCTTCGTGTGATCTTTGGTCCCGTCTGCATAGATGGGGATTGGAGGGGAAGATTTAACCACGAACTGTACGGGCTGTACAGTGAAACTGACCTAGTCAAACGTATAAAAGTCCAGCGACTGAGATGGCTGGGTCATGTAGAGCGAATGGACCCGAATACTCCGGCCCGGAAAGTCTTCGAATCAAACCCCGAGGGACGGCGAAGTAGAGGAAGACCGCGACTCAGGTGGCGCACACAAGTGGGGGAGGATCTCAACCAACTTGGCGTGCGAAACTGGAGTCAGCTAGCTAGGGACCGAGCTAGCTGGAGAAGCTTGATGGTTGAGGCCCTAGTCCACCCCGGACAGTAGCGCCACCTTAAGTAAGTAAGTAAAGTAAGTAAGTAATTTCAATATCATTAATAGTAAGAATACAAAGGATAGGTCTTAAGTGGCTGCCTTGTGGGACCCCGCCAGCAGAATATAAATCAGCGGAGAAGGTAGATCTGAATAGAATTTTATAGCTAAGGTTTTTCAAGTAAGAAGAAAAACCATCTTAAGAATATATATTCAAGTCCAAGGGTAGAAAGTTTTAATAGAATAAGATGATGTAAACTTTTGTCAAAGGGCTTACTGAAATCGATTCAACCATAGACGACCTCTTTTCCGTTCGCTAAGGCTGAGGGGTTAAGTGATAACAATTAGCCCTTGTAAACCTACATTTTACAAGGCCGTGTTGTCTTCTTTTACACACAAGAAATATGATCAGGCTGATATTCACCAATTTATTTGCCTTATTTTATTTAAAGTTCACTTCTAATAAAGTTTTCTCTCAAGAATAATTGAATAGAAATTTTGACAAATGGGCACTTCTTGTTTTTGTTCTTTAAACTGGAAGATTATGTTTAAAAGTAAGTACAGGGTAGACCAGTATCGATTATGTCTTAAAAAAAATACACCACTTAGATGTAAAAGTTTTGAGTATTCACATTACATTACATTACATATTGCACTACTCCGTAGATAAAAAATCTACGAGACACTGAAAGCACTGGCAACTGAGACCATCGACTAAGACATTACAACAGAGCGAGAGAGACACACAGAGAGAAAGAACAACAGAAGAAACACATGTCAATAGCACACGGTTGGTATTGAACGGGCCAGTAATGCTTGATCTAGCTGATCGATGGCAAGCGATGTTTTCGTCAAAGCAGAGGGCGTTGAAAATTCAGTATTCGCTCCCAAACAAAAAACAAAAGAATAACGCAAATTCTTGCGACTCATCCGTACACTTAATAAATTCTGCCATCGCTTCTTGCTTCTGAATATTAAGTATACGCCACAGTGTCACTGTTACGACATGTTTCACCCCCATCCACCACACAGAATATCTACCCGGGAAATATTTGCCAAGGGAGATATTTTACGGGACTCTGCTAATAGAAAAAGCTGAATTTTTTACATGACTGAACTTACCCGGTTCTAATGTTGTTGCTAAAAGGATCGATGGAAGGCATAGCAGGATAACTCGAATCTCCAACATGTTCGGTAGCATTTGCATTATCTCTGTAGTACGTTTCTACCAGCGTCTTCGTCTTCGTCGTAGTCGTCTGTTGCTTATTTGTAGTTTTTGTACGAATTGCAGTCGAATGGGACACGTGTGCCCCTTCTGACATGTGATCCTTATTATTTGTGTTCCTTATTTTTGTTGGGGGCTTCTCTTTTTCTTATTTTTTACGTTACGTTGTGGTGAGATATGTGCTGTTACGCTTCAACTATTAATAATTCCCTTTAAGGGGTGATTCAACCGTGCTTATACGAGTTAGGTCAGCGATTAGCTTGGGTCTTCTTATGCACTGCACAACTTCTTCTTCTTCAGCTTATTCTTGTTAGACTTTATGATTTATGTTGTGCTTTGGGTTGACTTAAAACGTCACCGGTACCGCATTAATATTTCATGTCAACACGTTACTCGGGGTAGTGCATACTAAGATAATATTTGCCAACTCCTTTCTCTGGGACTCTATCAGCATAAAGTTTCAATTGAGTTGAAAGACTGCTGCAATGTGAAAGAAGCTCTACGTACACACACTATCATCATCGTTGAAATAGCTGGTCGTCTCGAACGAGTGTCTTGAATTTTGTTCCCATTACAATTTATGGAGAAAGTTATTGAGGCGTTCTCTTAAGAAGCGGATGTTGCTTATAAGGCCAGGAAACTGTTGGTAGAATTTCGAACATCGATTAGCACTTTATGTTTCTGTCTGACTTTGTTTATTGTATTTTTGTTTTTGCTTTTGTATTTCGATTTTATGCTTTTCGATTTTTCTTCTTCTTTTTGGAACTGGATTTTTTATTTGCTGGGTCATTTCTCAAAAGGAAATTTTTCTTAACTTATATTTTTTGTTTTTTGGACGGGTGAAGAAGAAATTATTATTGGGAGTCGTTTACCGGAAAGTGGCAGCCTTCAACTGCACAAGGGGCATACAGGAAGTTTAACTTTTCTTTTGTTGGCCGTTTTTTTTTATTGTTGTGTGTTCTGTTCATACAAAACTGCAAGCTGAAAAGAGAAAAACGTAGAGGAATTATTGAATGAGTAAGGTTTTTTGTACGATAATTATAAAGTTAACCGGTTTAAGGCAAAAGTTTAGTTTTGATAAGGAGTTGGTGTTTTTTTCTTAAGCCGGGGATAAAACAAATTATGAAGAATTATTTGATATCGGGAATGTTTTTTGTTTTTCTACGAACATATAAAATTTTTGAAAATATGAAAAGAGGAAACTGGAGAGAGTTGATAAGGCTTTATTTGATTAATCTGTGTAGGACTGACCTATAATAATTGAAGCGAAATAAGGAACAACAAATGATCCTAAAGGGGTTCTATTTAGTTAGACTTTTGTGTACAATTTTTGCATTAAAGGTGCTTGAAAAAATTAATTATATCTCTCACGGTCTTTTGTCTTTTAATTTTGTTAACTTTTTATTTACTATTCCTTTGTTTAACAACATTTACATTTACTTTATCAGCGGTGATTGTATAACACCTGGTAAGTGTTTTTTACATATTTTAAAGTAATATTAAAAATAGCAAATTAACTTATTGGAGCTACTAAATAAAATTGGTGGAGCAACACCTCGAAGTGAACCAAGACCTAGTGACTTACAACTCTCAAACATTCCAATGTGTGTGCTGATAAATAAATAGTTAATTAATTCCAAAAACAAAATGTTTGTTTAAATACTGTGCTCAAGAAAGGTAACTCCGATTTTTTGCATAAATAACATTTTTGTTGAATCCAGTACTCTAAATTTTGATCACATTAGACCTTACGATTCTAGGGAAGACGAAAAAATGGGTATCGTAAATCTGACTGTATGTCGGCTCGGGCGATTTTCGATTTTCTTTAAACTTGGTAGATAGCATTTTTAAGTTCCCTCCCTCACACAGCTCTTTTTTTTAAAGACATAAAATAACGGTTTCTGCCATACAAATTTTATTATTTTTTTTAAACTGTTCAACAGACCTAGCTAATGGTTGCAAAACATTCCTTAGGACTATTTTTACTTGCGACTTATAGGGACTGTAAGGCAAGTTATGCATTCGGAAAAAAAGCGAACTCGAGATTTTGATCAAAGTTGACATTAAGATAATAGTAAAGACGAAAAAAGTGGGTCTCGCAATTCTGTCTCTCTGTTCAACGGCTGTCTGTCTGTCTGTCTGTTGAGCGGCTCGGTCGATTTTCATTAAACTTCTTTTTTTAGGACCAGAAATGACGAGTTTTTCCAAATTTTATAAATATTTTTTTTCTCAAAAACTGTTTCTTAGATTAAAAAAAAATCAAAATAATTAATTTAGTTAAAGCTAGCTATTTTCCGAAAAATGGTTAGTATTGGCACCCCCTTTGAAACCATTTTTTTGTTTTTGATTTTCTCAAGGACGGTTGAACAATTTTCGAATTTTTTGTATACTAAATCTGCCAATTTTTTTAAATTTCCCATTTTTTTTCCAAGACTTAATATTCCAAAACGCCATGCTCGATTTTTTTAAACTTGACAAATAATAGTTTCTTAATACAATCTACAAGATATGAGAAAACGTATTTTATTTTACTTACATATAAATATAAATGTCAAAAAATGGTTTTCTAAAATCGTATTTTTCTCGAAAACGGCACCTAGAATTTTGATATATTTGTTTTTAATTAATTTGTTCGATTTATAGTTTAATAAAATAATTATAATAAAATAAATTTGGAAATTAAGGGGAGGTTCTCCTTTTTCAGTGTCAAAAATGACACTTTTTCATGAATCTTTTTTTCATGGAAAGAATGATATAATCAATTTATATTTTTTTTACTTGTTTATCATATTAAGTACAAGAAATAATTTTTTCATCAAAAAATACAGGGCCGTTAAAAAACAATGCGCCTCGGAACGAGACCACCTCCAAAAAAAGTTGTTCGCTGTTGGCCACTCTAGCTACAACAAAAATGATCGAAAATTAAAAAATAGAAATTTTTTATAAAGAGTGTAGTTGGAGTCTGGACCAAAATAATTGCCCAAAGTCAAAAATTAAAAAAATGGCGGACGCTTGAATTTTAGTTTTCGTTTTTTTTCCACTTTTTTTTCGCTCTTCTGAGCGTTGTACAAAAAAAAGTTTTTGATATATCAGCCTGATTTTGGTCAGGATCCAATAAATTTAATAAGCTTTAAGACAAAAAAAAATATGAAGATCCCTCAAGTAGTTTTAAAGTAATCGTGGCCAACAGTTCGTGGTTTCGAAAAAAACGCGTTTAAATTTTTTTTTTCGAGTCAGGGCTCATTTCGGGTTCATGTCTCATGTGTCTAGCTCTAGGCCTTATTGTGAGTGTCGTTAACGTTCGATTCGATAAAAGTCGATAGTGCCAGAACGTTTGATGCGTTAAAATTTGTATCTTAAACTATTTAGATAACTTAATGCTGTTGTAACCACGTATAAAAACAAAGCTCATGGTATCTTATACAAAAATAATTTCAGATATCTTAATTTTTCGATAATCGATTTTCGACAAAAGTCGTCGATCGATTAACAAACGACACTCGCAATAAGGACCTAAGGCTTCGGCCACGCACTGAGCGACGAGTCGCTGAGCGACGCAAAAAAATTAAAACACATTAAAATGTATGTAGGTGGCCACATAAACCCTGAGCGACTTGTGATTGTTTTAAGCCCCAGAGAGACGTCGCTCAATCGCTCAGTCGCTTGTCGCTCAGTGCGTGGCTGAAGCCTTAGTGTTGAAATGTGTCGACACCTAGTGGCCCATTTGGTATCTCTGCTACTATGGTATGGATATATAGGCGCCAAATTCAAAAATATTTATGTAAAACATGCTAGGCTTAAGACACTGCTAAATTTCAATTTTCTAGATAAAAAGGAAGGTCTCGTTTTTGTTCTATAAATTTAAAAAAAAATTATTAGGACAAACAGTTTGAGCTATACATATTCTACACATATTTTACTGGAAAAAAATGTAAAAAAAATGCATTTTTGGTCGCCGCAAAAGAAGAGCCTCCCCTTACGATATTACTGACTGTACCTATTCATAGAACTATTTTTCCCAAATTTTGAATTCCTCATTATATGCATAACAAGTTATACATTCGTAAAAAAAAATCGAACTCGAGGTTTTGATCAAAGTTAACATTACGATGATAGCGAAGACTGAAAAAGTGGGTCTCGCAATTCTGTCTATCTATCTGTCTCTGCGACTACAGCCCAAACGGCCGATTTTCGTTAGACTTGGTAAACATCGTTTTGACTTTTTTCCCCAAACGTTTTTTTTTAAGACCAAAAATAACGGTTTTGTTTTGGATTTTTAAAAAAATTTCAAAATTTTTATCGAAAACTCAATATTTCGAAAACCCCATACTCGATTTTTTTTCAAACTTTATAGATAAAAGTTTCTTTATATAATTTACAAGATTTGATAAAAAAATTTGTTTTACCTAAAAATAAAAATACCCAACATACAAATGTTCAAAAATGGTTTTCGAAAATCGTATTTTTCTCGAAAACGGTTCCGAGAATTTTGATAAAGTTTTCTTTTTCTTTCGTTTAATTTTCACGATCTATAATTTAATAAAAATAATTTCAAATTAATTTATTGTTGACTGTACTGTACTGTACCATGTTACCATTTTTTCGAATTTTGAATTTCTCTCATCGGCATAACGGATTTTGATGAAATTTTTTATAGAGAAGCTTCTAAAAAGTTTAAAAAATATTGGATTTCAAAAATTAAAAAAAAAATATTTTGTGAATTTAAAAAAAAAAAAAAAAAAACAATTTCTTTTTGGAAAATTTTATATCTCAAAAACGGCTCAATATGTTTTTGGAGATTTATTTTTTATTCGTACCGTAATAAAAACTTTAAGTTGACGTACTAACATTTTGTCTTTACAATGTTTTCAAAATTTTGTAAATAAAAGCTTAATTTTTTAAGGAACCACTACAACGACTTATAATTTTTGTTCTTGCATAAACAATATTCGCTTGAATCACATGCGATTCCGTTTTTAGCTCCAACTACGAAAGGAGTTGTTTTAGTCATTTTAAAAAAGAATTTCATGCTTATGAACAGTTTTTCTCTAATAACATTAATTTTTGATATTTTTAGTCTTTTACATAAGAGCAAGTTCGTGCGACCCAGTCGTGCATTTTATTTTTCACGCATGGCACAGTATTGTACAACACTGTTTTCTTTAATGTTAATTTATGTATTGGTTTCGGTTTGTGTCAGATGGTTTGAAAATGCAATTACAGTTTTTTTGTTAAAAATGTACAAAACAGAAACTTGGTGTTTACATTAACGGCTTAACCGATTTTGCTGAAAATAACATTTTACCAAAAATATGTTCTTTTTGATAAAAAGAATAAATCACTTATTGTTTTTCAGTTTTTATTCATACCTTCTATTTAACTTGTTACTTTTTTTAAAAAATAAACTAATATTTATTACATCTTCAAACTACTTTAGAACTTTGGACTTCGAGGTCAATTTCTTACCATCCAGTAGTTCACTTTGTTTTATATAAATTTTATTTTTTTTGCTTAGCTTTAAACCTGAAGTTCTTGGAAGAACTTTTAATTATCAACTGCCCTTTAAGAGCAATAGATAAAACGAAAGGCTAAGAATAAATATCAATTATTTCTCCCATATCAATGATTCCCTTTACAACTCTCTCAATATTTTCTCCTTGAAAATAAACTCTTATAAATTTGTTTGAGTAAATCGAATTTTCCAAGTTAAAAAATAAAATAAAAAAAAACAACCTTCAAATCAGTTCCTACATCAATAAAACTATTTACAAAATTACCTTCATGCTTGTTTGATAATTTGTTTTTTCGTTCTTCTTTGGGAAGAACTTTGAAAAATTAAGTAGGTACCTTACCAACTCCTGTTCCATTTCTTATTCTCTTTTTTTTGTCTATTTTTCAAATCGATCCAAATGAAAGATAAATCTCAAAAATACTTGAAAAACTTTCTTCATTTCATCGTCTTTGAACAAAATGGATAACTTCACTTTACTGTGTGTGCGGAAGCTTGAACTGGGAATAGAAAAGAAAATGAATGACTCTTAGAAGTTTATTATTTTTTTTTGTCTGTCTTCATTTTTCTCTTAGGATGAAAAGGTAACACTAACCCTACCCCACACCTCTCTCCGAGGAGCACACATTAAACAGAGACTCACATAATGGTTATAACTTTTAAGTTTTATATAAGAAAAAAAAATGAGAAATCAAGATGGAAACTAAAAAAACGAACAAAAATGTTCCTCCATTCGTAAAAGCAGAAAACAGAAGAAAAAATGGCCATAGAAATAAAATAAAGAAGTCAACCATGTAGTGTTGCCACTTTTTCATGGGTTTAAATTTAAAGTCGTCTAGTTTTTGAGCAAATGGAAGAAAAAATTATGAAAACTTGAATAGATACAAAAAGCTGGAAAATATAAAACTAATTTACTTGGTGTGAAAAAAAAAATAAATAATTTAATATAGTAATTTTTAGCGAGGAGATTGGACGAGTTTTCGTGAAAAAAAGCAATTTTTCGGGAAGAGAAACTGGCGATCAAGTTGAACGGTATGTATAACAAGGAGAGGACCTAAGTTGCTGCCTTGTGGGACCCCGGAGGTAACTAGGAAATCATCAGAGAAGGAATCGAACTTTGTAGTTACTGTTTTTCAGGTCAGAGGAAATCCATTTCAAGAAGAAAGATTCAAGCCCAAGGGTGAACAAAATGAAAAGGATAAGTCGATGTGAAATTGTGTCAAAAGCCGAACTGAAAGCGGTTGAGACAACGTAGACTTCCTTCCCATTCTCTTACGTCGAGAGGCTAATGAATAAAAATTCAACGAGGTTAGTCTTTTCAAAAATCCGTGTTGTCTAGCGGAAATGAGTGATATACAACGAAAACTGGAAATTTCGTTCAAAACGCTATAAAAGATTTTTGAACATGTATAAGTTTAGAAATTGGACGATTGTTAATTCACACTGCGCCCTTTTTAGGTAGCGGAGCTCTTCCATAACTGATAAAATTTTTCTTGGGATGTAGATAAACTGATAATTTTTGAGAGGGAAAAAGAAAGTTTGAAAAAGTATTTTTTGAGAAATATGATGGGGATACCATCGGGAGGAATGTACCAATCCTCTAAGAGTATCTCTTATGATGAAATTTGCTGCTCAATGGCCGTTCGGAATCACCAGAAAATTGAAGGTCCCCTCCGTTTCTGGTGACCCAAGCAGGAATGGTTGAGAGCTGTTAGTTAGTAGGTTTAGGTTTTCTTGGAGCTGTAATGGACTTCTATTTTTTTATTTTATTTTCTATGAACAATTCCTGATTTGAAGCGAATTTCCTGCCCAATCCGAACGGCTTAGATAAGAAGCACTTTTTCATTATAGGAGATACATATAGGACAAAAAATTTTCACTTCCTCGCAAATTCAATACCTATGCAGGTAGGTAGATGGGTTGGGTAGATGGAAGTTGATAATCGAACCAAGACCTGCGCATGCCAGTCCATTACGCCAAAGAGTAGTTAACATTAAGAGCACCAATAAATTTTATTAGCTTCCCCTATGTTCCGCAAGTTGAAAATAATGGCGCAAAATTTAAAACAGCCTATTATTAAAGTATTAATATGATACTGCCTTATAATTTGCTAACTTTAAAGTAACTTTAAAACGATAAATGGTTATATATGCCAGGTATCAATAAGAACCATTTTTCGGAATTTTTTAACGATAAGCAAGATTTAACGATAAGATACCGAGCTTAACGAAAATCAACTGCATCCTTTAGAACAGAGTTGCGACACACACTTATTTCGTCTACCTCGTAATCGTCAATCTTGATCTATATCTTGGGGTCGATATCTTTACGCATGCGTAGCCTACCATAATATTACCTTCACAAACAGGATACGTTTTATGTTCCAGATCGATTTTACTTGGTTTTCATTTTCGTGGTAACTGAAACTTGTCAGTCGCAGAGAGAATTCGATAACAATTTATTATGGAGCATCTAACGCAGCAACAACTTGTTGAGACTGGAGTAGTCTAGTTTTACAGCTCGCTATAGACGACCGCCATTTTTTTTTCTTTCAAAAATTCAATGTGCAACGAAACACATTTCGACTTAGCTGGCCTTGTAAATAAACAGAATAGCCGCTGTTGGAGCACTGAAAACTAGATTGATACACCAGAAATCACTACACCCACGTAGAGTAACTTTATGGTGCGCCATAAGGAACGCCATCGTTATTGGGCCGTATTTCTTTTGGAATGCCATAGGGATTACTGTAGCAGTTAGTGCTCAACGCTATTGAAATATGTTAAATAAAATGCACAACTGGATCGCACGAACTTGCTCTTAAGTAAAAGTACTTTGGAATTTAAGATACATTTTATAAATATAAAACATAGATTTAATGAGATACCTAATAATGCCTAAAATTACCGTCTGATTTGTAGAAAAGTATGAATTTATGCAAACGAACTTTAAAAAATCGTTTTATTATTAAATACAATTTTTATATAAGAAATTTCGAATTTTAATAATAAAATGCGAATTTTAAGTATTTAATAATATTGATTTAAGGAAATAATTTAAAAAAATAATCGTTCATAGGTTTTGAAGATATTGATTTTTCAAAAAAAAAAAATTTCAAAAAAGGGGGCTCCTGCTGAAAATTTTTGGTTAAAATTCTTATAGCCGTTAATGAGAAAGTCGAAAATCAAAAAAACGGTTCTATGACAGGTACGGTTAATAACATTTTGCCCCAAAATGTAGTCCTAATTTTTTTTATCAAAATCGTTAGAGCCGTTTTCGAATTAAATAAGACTATGCATTACGATTATCTTCACTGATGGATCGCAGATAGAGTGCGGTGTTGGTTCAGGAATTTTTTCCGAGTCCTTTAACATCTCCAAGTCCTTCAGACTACCAGACTTTGCGAGTGTATTTCAAGCTGAACTACTAGCAATCAAGGAGGCATGCAAGTTGCTCCAATCTAACCAAAACCAATTCAGAAATATAGCTATCTGTTCAGATAGCCAGGCGGCCATTAAGGCCATTAAATCATCTACATCTACCTCAGTACTTGTCCAGCAATGTCGGGACGAACTGGCGAGTCTGAACATTGACCTCCAGGTCACTCTCATTTGGGTTCCAGGTCACAGTGACATAGAGGGTAATGAACAGGCTGACGCTTTAGCTCGGCAAGGCTCGGCCTTACATAGCTCACTAGCGGAAAACGTAAATATTCCTCTTGGTGCTATGAAGAGAAAAATCTTCTCGATTTTTCTCAATGAATCCAACCGTAGGTGGAGCAGTCTCACAAACTGTGTCATATCAAGAAAGATATGGCCTACTTACAACAAATCACGTTTTTACGATCTTATATGCAGACCCAGGCGCGACATAGCCAGGATCACAGCAATATTCACCGGGCACTGGCCCATAGGTGAGCATGCAAGAAAGCTAGGCATCCCCTACAACCCAACCAGCCGTAGTTGTGGAGATCCACAAGAAAAAGAAAGTGTGGTTCATTTTGTTTGCGATTGCCCCGCCTTAGCAAATTACAGGATGACTTCCGTTGGGAAAGCCTTCCTCCAGGACCCCAGCGAACTTTCGGAGAAGAAAACTAAAGATCTGATTATCTTTCTGAATGCGACAAAATGGCTTTAGCAATGCTCCGCTAAAGTATATAAAAGCCATATTCTTCCGTACTAAATCCTTATTAGGTTGACACGAGTAAATGGTATCAAAACGGCGCACCCCAGCGCTAATTGAGTCGCGGGCCCAGGGCTGGCGACTACCATCTCTACCTACCTACCTACCTGCATTACGGGTGTATGGGGGTACCGTTAGTTTTGGAGCTAAAAAAAAATTCAATTTCTCCTCTAGGGAATCACCGAAGACCCTTAAGTACCGAGTTTGAAGAAAATACCTCCAATAGTTTAGGCTGTAGCTCGAGGTACAGACATACAGACAGACAGACGGAATTGCCGGACCCACTTTTCTCGTCTTCGCTATCATCGTAATGTCAACTTTGATCAAAATCTCGAGTTCGATTTTTTTTCCAAATGCAGAACTTGCTAGTATCTACTCGTACCTACATATATCGCAAGTAAAAACCGATGAATTGTATAAATTAGGCCTACATAATCGTGTTACAATGGGAATTTTACAAGAATTTTTTCAAAGTGTCAAAATGTAGACATACGATTATCCTCTGGCTCCCTCAATTGCCTGATTTTCAGCCTACAGATTTCTTCTTATGCGGTTACTTGAAGTACTGCACCGATTTTGATGAAATTTTTTCAAAAGAAATCGTTTAAGCTTAAAAAGAGAAGGTGTATTTTATATAATTATTTTCAATTTTAAAAACGAATTCAAATTTTGTTTTTAAAATTCAATTCATCTCAAAAACAGTTGCATGAATGTGATTAAGTGTTATTTGGGGGTGGCCGTGGCGCGATGGATGTGTGTTCGCCTGTCAACCTCATGATGACAGGTTCGATCCCTGCCGTCGTCTATGTCGCTTTAATTCCATTAAAAACCTTCTAAAAATTGTCATCAATGGGTTGCTGGTTTACTCATTACATGTTGTTCAGGCATAACACTAACAACATGTAATTGAGTTAAACTAGTATGCCCAACAAGGATGAACACGGATAAAATAATGTGAACTATAAGCGACATAGAAATAAGACACGGCATTTCTCCGCTTTAGCTCAGCCGCAATCCCTGGAGATAAAAATATCTGAGACAACCACCAACAGTCTCAGAACATCGTGCCACACATCTTTCCTATCCTTCTTTCTCTTCATTAACTTCACGCCCGCGCTGTGTTGAAACATTTAAAAGGTAATCATAATCCCTTGAGGGCGGGTAGATTATAAAAAAAAAAAGAGGCTGGGTGCGACCCACACTGATAACTTCCCATTTGTGGTCTTGAAAACTTTATATTTAGTTTTTTTTCAAATAACCAAATTTTCAGCGAAACAAACTTTAGCTGTAAAATTCAAACAAACATTATTTTAAGATTGAAAAGCATTTTAATTATTTAAAGAGATTTGAAATTGAGATAGTTGATGTTGATCGTGAGCAAAAAAATTTGTTAGATGTAACTTAGTTTAACCAAAATTGTCCCTTAGCACACTATGATTCAACTAGAACTTTCTTCGTTTTTTTCGTTTCCTGAACAATTTTAGAAATGTCGCTTAGTATACATTCTTACGGGAAGATATCGATGTATAAAACAACATACTTTAGAAGGCAGTATCGGTGTTCATTCCCAAGAAATTCGACTTGAAATACAATTTTAACTAGTTTTCACTAGAATTTTTAATAATTTTTTTATTTAAAAAAAAAAACTATTAATTCAATATTTGTCAACATTTTACCAATTGTATAAAATTATACTATGTATAAAATAAACTAAATTAGAAGTCAATATCACTACTAGTTCTCGAGAAATTTGAGTCGAAAAACAATTTTTACCAATTTTCAATAGAATTTTATATAGTTTTTTATTTTTTGTAAAAAAACTGGAAATTGATTTTTTTTGAAATTTTTACCAGTTGTCAAATACATTATTTTTCGTAAAATAAAATTATTTTGAGTTTCAAATTGTTTTCCGTTCTTAGAATATCTGGGTTATGAAATTTTTTTTTTTCAGTTTTTTTAATTTAAAAAAATAACGGTATGTTCATTTTTTTCCATATTCATACCAAATCTGCACGACCTTATAATGAGTACATTAAATTTAATTTGAAGTCAATAGCATTATTTTTTCTTGAGATATTAGAAACTAACCAAAATTTTTACTTTTTTTTTAAACTGTTATAGTGAAAAAACTACTCACTGAATTTTAATAAACGCCCTTTCAGCCTCTTTCGAAGTTATTATCTATTAAACAAAATTTATTTGAAGTCGATATCTTTACGCGTTCTTGAGATATCGACGACGAAAAATGGTACAAGAACGTACGAACGTACGAACGTACGAACGTACGAACGTACGAACGTACGTACACACACACACACAGACATCTCTCTAAAAATGATTGATATAGCCTCTAGGGACCTTGAAACGTCGAGAAATGTCAAAAATTCCAATTTGACAAATCGGACCGATTACAATAACTCCCTATGGGAAGTTAAAAAAAAAAAAATGTAAAGGACATTTTGGTTACTTAAATTAATTTATGTACATGCGAGTTGGTATAAATAAAAATGAAAATGATTGTTAGTTGAAAACCTCAAATCTCTAGAAGTTCGTCAATTGAATACTTGTTTTTCATACAGAGTCATTTATTGGACGGAAAACCTCAGATTTTCCTGACACCTTAGTCGGTTAACTTTATTTCCGAGTCTTGGTACCAAAACTCTGAGGAAACAAATTCGATCTTCCTTATCAATTTTCAAAGATTTTTTCTTTAAACATGTAGGTTAGCTATTTTTAATTTCCGTTGCTACATTTATTTCATATTTTTTTAAGGTTAAAAACAATGGATTTCAATTTGTGTGTATCAAGCTCAACATTTCGGAAACTACATATTCCGCATACATAGTTCTTAAGCAAACTATTAACAGTTCTTAAATTTAATTTTAACAATTCCATAAAAAAATTTATATAAAGACATTTTTTGAAAATTCAAATATATATTCGACATTTTAACAATCAACCGTTTTTCAATACTATCTACAAGTATTAGATTAAAATTTTGTATATTTTATACACAAATGTAAACAAATGGTATTTGAAAATCGTATTTTTTCTTTCCCAAAATGGCATCTGGTATTTTGATAAGTTTTGTTTTGTTTCTCTTAATTTTTATTAAATTTTGAAGTTTAGATATTACCAAATATTTGGCTTTCTCACTAAAAAGGTAACAAATTTTAATGAAATTTTTAATAAGGAAGCTTACACATAACTTAAAAAAACATTGTATATAAAAACTCTAAAAGGAAAAAGATTTGGTGGATCTATAAAAAAATTAAACATTTTATTTCAAAATTCGATATCTCAAAAATCGGTCAGTGATTTTTTTTAAACTTAATTGTTTATTTGCACAGTAATAAAAACTGAATATTGGCTTACCCAGATTTTTTCAGTAAAATGTTTAACATTTTTGGTATAGGAAATTATTTTCTAAAAATTTAAAATTGTTGTTTTGGCATCAATTCCGAATTTTCTTAAGAAATCAAATTGATTCTATTTTGGTCCTAGGTACAACTTCTGTTCTAAGGGAGTTGTTGAAGTCATTTAAAAAAAAAACGAATTTTATTGTTCTTAACATTTTTCTGTAATAACATAAATTTTTAAAATTCAAAGTCCCTCAAAAATTACAGCAAGTTCATGCGATCCACACGTGCATTTTGTTTTTTTTTTTATTTTTTAAACCACAAATGGTATTTTCATTATATGAATAATTAAATGTTATTTGAGTCTGGAATACACATTATTACTATTTGTGAGTTTAACAAAATAGCTTTCTATAAATAATAAATTATTGAAAAGTGAAATTAAAAATAATTAAGTCTCCAAAAGTATGCTATAAACTTTACTTTAAATTACAAAAAAAATTATTATTAATAATTGCTTGTCCGAGAACTTTTTAAAGTTTTATTCAATGGTGCCAACATATCACAAACAGTCTTCTCGAAGCTTTTTTTAATTTCTCTTGTGACTTTTTAATTTCTTAAATTAAGAAGTATTGCATACATTTTGTGATATTTTGAGTCAATAATTCAGAAAGTCCAAATAAAATGTATCTTCTTCTTCTGAAAAACGCAAGCATTTATTTCTGTCAAATATTCGAGAATCCGTAACTCAATGAAAAATCACCAAGCCCAAAAAAGAATTTCATTCGAAAATCTTTGTTGTCGTTAAAATTCATAAATGATATTTGGCAACACTGAAATCTCACACAAGAAGAACATACATATCTCAAACACGGAAAGGCAAAGGAAAAGTTTTTTGTTTTCTTCGACTCAAGTTCCAAGGATAATTTCACTTGGGAAAAACCTTTTACGCGATTACTCGACAATTTAGAAAACGTAGGTAGTTACGAGTAAATGTATATGTAAAGTGTGGAGTGATAGGCATCCAAACACATCCATACCCACCAAACGAGCAATGGAGGAAGCTTTATACGACGCGACGCTTGACTTGATGCACAGTTCGAAAAGCAACTTGGTGCTGAAAGCAGTTGTCGTTCAAAAACTTAATGATGCTTATTTAACTGAGAATTAAGCTTAACTTAATTTATAGTGAAGAATAATTATTTTAAGATAGTTTTAGGCAATTAAGCGGAGCAGAGAAGTTGCTAAAAATGTTACCACGTGGAAAGCCAAACTACAGGTAGAGGTGTGGTTGATGAGTTCTGTTCGTCTAATGGAGAAGTCTTCGTCGTTCCTTAAACGTCTTGAACAAATATTTTTACGAATAGTTAGCAGTTATAGGAAAATAATAGTAACTTGCAGCGATGATGTTCATTTTTGTTGAACTGACTTCGTAGAGTTCATTTTGGACTTACTCAGTTTTGGTTCGGTTACGATTTTAATACAAAAATGTGATTCTCATTATAGCACCCTCAGTCGGTCAGGTCAATGAGTGGACGAAATTGCTTTCAAAAATTTTGCTAAAACAAATAAGTCAAAAGTCCCATACGGGCCAGGCAAGCCATTAAAAATTCAGGAGCACATCTAGTTCACAGACTTCACTATGTCTTCTTTACCATTAGGTGCTACGTGAATAATTGAAGACTGTCTTCTGAGAAAACCCATTTTTGTATGCAATAGATGCTCACGGAGATTTTCATTCCGAAAAGCACAAAATCTATGTCAAGTCTAAGACAAATGAACCATCCCATGCGCTCTTTCCATTTATTTAAATAATAATTTGAATTTTCATGCAACATACAAATATATGTGTGTATTTCGTCTCCTTTGTTGCAATCCTCAAAAATGAGTTCACTTAAGATACAAACAGAAAACAAACTCTCAGGGCTGAGCAGGAGGGTACAATACACCAAGTCTTTGTTCCATCAGAAAACACCTAAGCCAACTCATCCTTGGCCGAGCTTTTTTCTTCTCCACAAAGATTATATATACCTTCTTTGCCCCCGTAAGACCTTATTGTATCCCAATGAGCACTCTTGCCGACCTATTGTTGACTTTTGCCATATTCAAGTTTCCAGCGCTCCATGTGGTGTGTGTCAATTTTTGTTAACTTTTCGTCCTTGAACGCTTGCATTTACTCAGTGTAAAGTTTCACAAAGCTCCACGCGAAGCCCTGAAAATAGATCTGAATAAACAGAGAAACACAGCAAGAAAAAAATCGATTCCGTCTAGACACACACCAAACATCCTGTGCCATGGGCACATGCCTGACAAAGGAGTCCTGTGTCTCTAATCGACACCACAACATACCTATACCATACACCCAACATAACATACATACGACACCAACATAGAAATGCAGACGCAGATCCTTAATACCGCTTCGCTTCGCTCTGCTTTGTCATTGTCGTCATCGGTCTTGTCAATAGCTTATTAAAACTGCGTCGGGTCTTAGCTTGGAATTACTCTACGAGTATCGATGGTTTGCACTGCACAGCAGGGTGTGGAGTGACGAAACTCTCAAGTAGTGCAGATGATAGACACAGAATAAGGGAACTCCATCAGGCAGCACAATCGATTTTGCCAGAGCCATCACGCTTGAGGATGGTGCGGTGATGGTGCGGTGATGGTGGGGGCTATTGCATCAAGAGGATCCTTGAATTTTCGATTGCGAAACGCAAAACGTCAGTATTGCTCCATTGCACTTCTCTTTAGTATGGATTTAGGGCACCGAGATTCCAGATTGCAACACTCTATGTGAATAATTTTACTAATTAAAGCCAAACCAGCCAGAAAAGGGGGCATTGGCGGGCGGGACGGAAGTGGGGCCTACAGACCGTTCCGTACATCGTCGTCGTTCTGACATCCTGCAAGGATTTTAAACGAATAGGCGGGAAATAACATCAGACGTTTTACAGGGATTTGAGGATTTTGTGTAGTACCCTTTACCAACACATGTAGCCATGTTGCTCTTGCTGTTTTTGTTAGTGTTACTACTGCTACTGCTACTGAACGTTCGTTGGTTGTACGAACTTGGAACACAATCTGGAACAATTTGTGCAATGAAGTGAGACTCTGTTAGTGGGGGCCGATTTACATTTTTATACAAAACGAAAACACGACTTTGTTGAGATTCTGTGTTCTTCTCCATTGTTGATGCTAATTTAGGTAGGCAGCTCGGGGAAAATTGTTGGCAGTCCTGATTCTATTTTTTTTTTGTTTTCATTTTCATTTAAATTAAAATGAACGATTTTTGTTGTGTGATGTGAGAAAGTGTTTCACATGCCAGTTCTACTAAAATTACGAATAGGTGTGTGTGTGGCACCAACACTGCTGCACAACAAACCAATCTGCCATCTTTTTCTGTTGCGGGCAGAATAATTTGCGGAAGCAAACATTTTAAATGGTCTCTCTGGGAAAGTTTTTAAGAGCTCTTGACACAATATGCGAATGTTTTTGTGCTTTGTTCCCATTTTCGAAATAAGATTGGGAGATTTTAATCATTCAATTTTGAAAACATGTGCTGTATATTGTGTGAGTGTGGTTTTCCGAACCTTGAGTTCTTGTTTTGTTTTCTTCTTAAGCCCGGATGTTTAAATTTAATTCAAAATGAAAATACATTGAAGTTATAACAAAACCAAAGCACTGCGGAAATATAAGATTTTCGAAAACTAGTAATACCATAAATAGATGGGTGGCACATAACCGTTTATATAGAAAATATTAACATGGAGTTTAATAAATTGAAAGGCTTCATTTAAAACAATTTAGATGTGCAGGGGTGGCCCAAAATGTATCAATGGGAAATGTCAGTTTTGTACTGCTATTTGTGAAGGACCTGGAGAAAGGATGTGGATATTGGAATTATTTGGACAAAAACAGGACGGGTACGAATGCTTGACGCAATAGCTGTTACCATGCTGACGATACTAAGTTTGTCGGAAGGATTCTGCTCCTCCGCAAAATATCAACCCGTATACAAAAACAAAAGAATAATACTTTCGTTGCAAATATAACAGATCCCTCATACTTTTGGATAGCTGCTGCAGATTGACAGAGAGGTTGCAGATGTTGTTGCAAACCGACGAGGAAGGTAGGTAGAAATAGCAACCACTGGTAAGTCTAGCTATGATACCATAATAATTCGTTTGAACATGTGGATGGATTTGAATAAAATCGTTTTAAAGTAATTTTTTATACTTATAAGAAATTTCTTTAAAATTTTTCGAGAACAAAATTTGGGATGCAAATTTTAAGTATTTAGTATTTATTGGCGCAAAATTTTAAACTTGCTTGTTTAAGCAATAACACCGACTCTAGGTAAAGTAGTCCTTTAGTTAAGAACCCTCGTTTAAAATGTTCTTAATTTTAAACACTTTAAAGAACTCTTCTAACTAAAGAACTTGTTTAATAAAACGTTAACTGAACACGCCTAATTTTTAATCAAACAGAACGAAAATTCAAAAAAAAAAACAAACGTCAAACGCCTTCATGTTCATTCCCAAAACAAAGTCTAGTTGTAGTGTAGTGCTGATGAATTTGTCGCAGAAAAGGTAAAATTAATAAAATATCTTTATAAAAATGTAATTGTTTATATCTCATTTCACTATTCTTAAAAAAAAAAAAGAAAAAGATTTAATTTATTTGGAGAAGTGGACACTTTTATCATTGTGTATCTGTTTATGTCAGTGCAAACGAACCTTAAAACTATTAGTTTTGTTCACTGAATAAAAGTACAGAGTAGAACAGAACAGAGCAGAATAGAGCAGGACAGAGCAGAACAGAACAGTTTCCATGAGAAATGTCAGACAAGTTAGAACCGTCAGTCATCTGTTCTATCAAACTCTAACTAAAAAGCGAGGGCAAGAAATCTTGTTCTAAACTGTTCCAGACAGACTCATTGAACAGCAAATCAGAACAGTTTAGAACAGAAAATTTCTCATTGAACAGCAAAAAGTTGTACTTTTCTGTTCCAAAATGCTCCAAACTGTTCGGAACAGTGTCACTGAACAAAACTATTATCTATTTCTTTTATTCATTTCACAATCTTGAACCATATTCAATATATGAACTTGACTAGATTGTGCCGGCAAAACATTGAAATGAAAAGAAAATTAAGTCTGTGTGTTTGAAACTGTATAAATGAGATCGAAATTTATACGATCATCTATCAAAAATGAAAGTGTGTGGGTATAATGTGGTAAAGCTTAAAGCGCGAAAAAGATTGAACCAGCACCAGCAACGTCACCAGCGTCGTTTGGTCAAAATCCAAAATTTGCTCTTGCAATAACACAAAATGCAACAACAATAAGACGTATAAATGTCAAAAAATTACAAGATGATGCTGGTTTAATGTGTTTGAAAAGTATTTGCTGGACGTACTGTTTGCTGTTGACGGCGCTGGTGCTGTTGCTGGTTTAATCTGTTTCGCGCATAAAGCTTAACACGTTTCATGCACAACAGCCAACTGTTTTCGCTTGCTACATATAAACTGAAAAATGTTGACTGATGCACTCTTGCTTAGTTTTTGAGTCTACCACACCTTATACGAATATAGTTGGTACTTCGTTGTGCCGTTGTTTCTTGAAGCCATGAATTGACGTTTCTCGCAGCGGTGCCACTTTGCTGCAATTGCAGTAGATCAACTCCACTTTTCCCAAAATATAAATCTTCTACCACAAAATAAAATCTACTACACCTTTTTCAAAATCCCGCACACTTCATATGTTTGGAATCCGCTCTTATAGAAAAATGAATCTAAGACTTCTTTGATTTTGTGCATGCTAGGAAATTGCATAACTAAACGAAATAAACTAAGTCAACGCTCTTGGATTACCTGAAAAACTTTAATACTTTGTTTTCAATTTAAATTTTATTTTATTAGTTAAATATTTTTAATAAAAATAAAAATTGAATTACATAAAAAAAATAACTGCGAAATGGTTCAATCTACTGCATTTTGTTTATGGATCTACTGCGCACGTTTTTTAGAAGTGGCAACACTGTTTCGATTTCAATGAAGAATACTAGCATAGTGCCGCATTACTAATAGAAATTAAGTTGAATTGGTTTTAAGTTTATATTTCCAGATTTTAAGTGCATGAGAATCCGAAGCCTACTAATGAGGAAAATCAGGGAATTGATGAAGAATCTTTCGTTACCGTTGTTGATGACTCTGCCTTATTCCAGGCTGGTGAAGGACGATGGGGTTACTGACGAATAAGTTTTCAATTTCATCCTGATCACAAGATCATACCAACAACTTAGAAACCAATGGTGACCTTGCATTTATTCTTCAAAGCAAAGTGATAATTTGTCCACAGAAAAGGTAACATTTGTAAAATATCTAAGTATGTATATCAAAATGTAAATAATTATATTTTATTTCTTTCTTTTCAGACCTTTGCCTAGAGTGGACGAAATGGCTGCCAGAAATAAGCTAAAAAGCTTAAACAAAACCGATGTGTGCCCCAATGGGTCCATCTACGTATCGGAAACATAATTCGATACAACATAGTTACAACGCCAGCCAAGAGGCGTCACTGGTGGTGAACAAAGATAAATTTGTTTTTGATCTTCATTGTGGTCAACTCAAATTTCATCTATTTGTGCAATCCCTTTTAGTTATAATATAATAAGATATGTACATTTATTTGACTCTGTTTAAAAAATAAGCTAAAAAGAAATAAATGTGTGTGTATTCGTTTTTTAAGTATAGTTTACTATATCTTGTACAAGTGGACTCCGATTGTGTGTCCGTGGTCCAGGGTAATCGTGATGAAAATTAGGGAATTTGTGAAACAGCTTCCATTGCGGATGCATCTGCTTATGTATTAGAAGCTGTTGAAGGTATCTGGTTCCGGTACTTGACACTGCCCAACGATATCGTTGTGTACATTTTAAAATTCAACAAAATCTGAGGAGGTTGTTTGATATCAAATAGGATACTTTTGTAAGTTATGTTTTTGGTGAAATAAGAATGCCAAGAAGAGATGTATAATTCATTTCATTTGTGACTTCTTCTTTTTATGATTTTGAAATATAGTAATATAGTAAGTAAGTAAGTTAGCCCTCAACTGTTATAGTAAGTAAAGTCGGTATTATTTATACACCAACTTATTTTTTTCAGCAAGAGTTTTTTGATGTTGTGGGGAATGTGAAGGAGAGAAATGAAAGAAAAGCAACAACAAACAATTTGGCATTGGCAAAAATCGTTCAATGTAAATTCAGAATAATAGATGAGCATTGCAGTTGTTCGTCAAATTTGTTCATACATAACGAAAGTAAGACGCCATTCAAAAGTTTAATTTAGTAGTTTTTTATTCGTTAAAAATTTGAAAGTTTATATTTTCTTTCTTACGGGAAAAAGAGAAATCATAATAGAGTGAAATAACCGAAGAAATATCGTTGTGTTTTTTTAGAGTTACAAAAACTCATACAGCTGAGCATAATTATAATGGTTCGTGTTTTTCATTTGTGTTCATCATAAGCATATCTGCATTTAGTAAAATCGGGAAAAAACTTTTAAATAAGGAAACTAAAATATGGAAGGAGAAAAAGTATTGTAATTTATTATTAACAAATTAATAAGTATTGTTTACATCTGTTGAATTATTCCAGGCAAAACGCGACCGTGAACAAAATTGGGATCGCACGGAAAAGGAAATATTTTTGCAATTGGTGCAGCAGCATATACAAATGATAGAAGACGAGGGAAATGATTTCAAAAAGATTGCCGGTAAAAAGGCGGCTTGGGAGGCAATTAGAAGTGGTATAGCTTCTTCTGGGTATCTAAGAAGTGTTGAAAAGATGCGTGCAACAAAAAAAGCACTGATTGCGACTGGAAATGTGATTATTATTCCCAAAGTCGATCCCGCAGATGAAATTGTCCAGGGGATAATAATGGAACAGCTGGAAGACGACAGAATCTTCATAGACAGCGATAGCTATATTCCGGTTGTTGAAATAACTGCTAATACCGAAGATACTCCGGTAACTGATTTCCAGGAATACGATAATATTCAAACCGACGCGGTTACTCATCTTGACGACACCATACCAGAAGAAACCATACTTCATCTGAATGACATCGAAAATCCGAAGACACCTGTGTGACCCTCCAGATCTCGAGATTTGCTGAGTAAATTGAGACAACTTCCAAAAAAACCAACCACAAAATGTGAAGTGATGGAAGCACGGAAGGATCAAATCAAAAAAGGAACTGCCCAAGAAACAGAGCGTCACGTTTTGCAGATGGCAAACGAAAAGGAGGTTCACAAGCTAAGAGTAGCTCATATGGAAGAGCTACACCAGCTAAAAGTACAAAAACTCAAAATCGAGATTGAGATGCTAAAGAAAACAGAACAATAATTAATTATTAATAATTATTTGTATTAGGTTTTATGTTAGTTTTACTTTAAATGTTTTTTTTTACATGGAGAAATAAAATGACTTTTTTTTTTTTTTAAATACCTATTTATAAAAGTGTTTCTGAATGCTCTTCCTGTTTCAGTATTTCGATTGGGATCTTGGATTCTATCCAACTGTGTCGCCGGCAGTGATGAAGGTGTTTCTTCTTCGAGAATAGAAAGATTTCTTTCTTTGGCAATGTTTTGAAGTACAGCTATAGATATTATAACATTTTTGGCTGTATCTAAATCGACTCTTAGCCGATCTAATAGTGATCTGAATTTAGATTTGAGTTGACCATTAAAGCACTCGATACTGCTCCTCGTCGATGTGTGACTGTTATTGTATCTACGCTCCTTTTGATTTGAAGGATTTCTAATAGGTGTGAGCAAAATATTGGAACATGGGTATCCTGCGTCTCCAAGCAGGACACCGTTGCGTCGTTAGTATTAGCACTTGCTTCGAGTTTGGTTTTTAGGCGACAATTCTTCCAAATATTGGAATCATGAAAAGATCCAAGTGACCTCGCAACGATGTCTCTTATTTTGCAGTCAGCATCACTAACAATTTGAATGTTAAGTGAATAATAGCCTTTAAGAAATGGAAAAAATAAAGTTGTTAGTTTCGAAAACAAAGAAAGTGTGAGATGAAATAGGTATATGCGCCTTATACTTAAAGAAAATTAAGTACAAAATACCTTTTCGGTTAATGTAATGGCCCACCATTATTGGTCCTACGATTTTGGTTGCTCGCTTTATTTGCACATGAGTGCAATCAATTGCTCCAATAACTTTAGGAAATCTGGCTATATTATAAAAATCACTCTTCGTTTTGTTCAGCTCTGCGAATGTAGTTGGAAATTTTATGAAATGAGGAAAAAGACTTGCTATACATTTGGAGGTATTTTGTATAATCTTCCCCACTGTCGATTGTACTATTCCATGTATTGCTCCTAATATATTGAAAATAAGCATTTTTTTGTTTAGGTACTTGAAATGTACTTACCAACATCGGTTTGGTGGACATTTCTTCCGTAAAAATGTAGAGTCACCAGAATTTGAAGTTATGGTGAAACAAGAAGACCGCGATTTGTTACTGGCTTTTTGATATTGACATTTTCGATCACGAATCGAACCGTGGACTTATCGAATCGGTATCTTGAGTAAAATTCAACATCATCAAATTCTTCAAATGGACTCGCACGAGTTTTATAAGCTCTTGGCTTTCTAAAAAGGTCGAAATCTTCAAAAATGTTGAAATCTTCTTCTTCTGGAAACATTTTTCTTAAAATTGTTTGTTATCAAATGACATACGTCAGCTGGATAAAGTATACTTTAAAAAGAAAAAGAGGCGTTTTGCAGGTATTAAAGTTAGACGAGCGCTTTAACGTTAAACTATGCTTTATGTCATTCAAAATTAACATAAAGTGGACTCCCTCTTTAAATATAATTTTTAGAGTCGACTCCCATTCTAAAATTGATTTAGAGCAGGTTTTAAATGTTTAAAATTTTGCGCCATTGATTTTTCAAAAAAAAAAAATTGGAATTGGATTTTTCAAGAAACCCACAAAATATTTTTATATACTATATTATTTTAAACTTAAGAGGGCTATAGCTGAAAATGTTTGGTTAAAATCGTTAGAGCCGTTGGTGCCCTAATTTTTTTTTTTACAAAAATGTAGTCCATGTCCATAATATCACACATATTTTTTTTTTATCAAAATCGTTAGAGCCGTTTTCGAAATAAATGAGATTTTGCAATACGGATGTATGGGGGGTACCCTTAGTTTAGGAGCTAAAAAAATCAATTTCTCATCTAGGGAATCACCGAAGACCCTTAACTTCCGGGATTGAAGAACATAGGTCCTGTGGCTTAGGCTGTAGGGAGAGGTACAGACATACAGACAGACAGGCGGAATTGTCGGACCCACTTTATTCGTCTTCGCTATCATCGTAATGTCAAGTTTGATCAAAATCTCGAGTTCGATTTTTTTTCCAAATGCAGAACTTGCTCTATAGTATCTATATCGCAAGTAAAAAGTAGCAGTAGTGGAATTTGATGTGTCTTATTGTACCATTAAGTGCATCTAAAATCACATGCACTGTGTCAAACTAGGCATATTGTTGACTGTGCTGAGGAGCAACTATTTCGATTGAGTAATCATCTGGCAACCATATACACTATAAGCCCCCATCAGTTCGCTTGATTGTAGTCTAAGGAATTAAACGGAGGACACGGCCCAACACGGCATGTTTTTTTTTATAATTCGCACCCGCTCAAGAGTATATTAAAATGTTAAAAAAGCACCGGTTATGGGGAAATTAGGGGGGAGAGGAAGGAGGCGTCGATAAACTTTGGTTTTGAATGTTTATAAATTGAAATGGGTAAATTATTCTATAATCGTTTTGTGCGACTAAGAAACGAATCCCTATATTTAATGACTTGAGGGTGAAGGGCTTATCTTTGACTGGCCATTTCGTCTACCCCATCATAACCACAAATGCCACTGTGACCCGGAACCCAGATAAGCGTGACACTGAGCTTAAGCAAAATTTGGTACGCAAATTTAAAATTTTTAATTATTGTTCGAATAAAAATTAAATTTACAAAAAAAATATTGAGCCGTTTTCGAGATATTGAATTCAAAAATAAAATATTTTTCTTAAAGTTTTAAAATGCAATGTTTTTTAAACTTTTTAGAAGCTTCTCTCTAAATTCATTAAAATCCGATATGTCGATAACGAGAAATTCAAAATTTTAAAAAATCGTTCTATGGTACGTATAGTCAGTAATATCTTGTTTTCAATTTTTTTTTATTAAATTATAGATCTTAAAAATTAATCGAAAGAAAAAATATTGAAGCAAAATTCTCGGAACCGTTTTCGAGAAAAATACGATTTTCGAAAACCATTTTTTAACCTTTGTAGTACCGTTATTTTAAGGTAAAATAAATTTTTTTTCTCATATCTTGTAGATCATTTTAAGAAACTTTTATTTATCAAGTTTTAAAAAAATCGGGTTTTCGAAATATCGAGTTTTCAAAAAAAAATTTGAAATTTTTTTTTTTTAAATCCAAAAAATTTTGTTTTGAAAATTTCAATAAACAATAATATTGAAACTGCTGAGGAGCCTTAAAATAAGAAAAATAATCAAAATTGGTCGTACCGTTTTTGAGAAAATCAAAAAGAAAAAATTGGTTCCAGGGGGCGTACCAAAAATAACAGTTTTCTGGAATTTTTTTTTTCAAGCATTACGTAGTTCTAACTAAATGAAATTTTATGAATTTTTTTTTAATCTGTGGGACAGTTTTTGAAAAAAAAAAATATTTATAAAATTTCGAACAAAATTCATATGACAGGTACCGTTATTTTTGGTCTTAAAAAAAAAGAAAAAACATCCGGGGGGAAAAATTAAAACCCATATCTACCAAGTTTGAAGAAAATCGGCCGAGCCGTTTAGCTGTAGTCGAACAGACAGACAGACAGAGTTGCGAGACCCACTTTTTTGGTCCTAGCTATCATCGTAATGTCAACTTTAATCAAAATCTCGAGTTCGATTTTTTTACGAATGCATAACTTGCCTTATAGTACTTATAAGTCGCAAGTAAAAAATACAAAATTGAATACGCTACTAGTTAAAAAATGTTAAAAAATAGAAAAATTTTAGAAAACCGCTTTTAAATTAAATATTTGCTTTGACATTTCGGTATTAAACATTTAGTGCCCCCTTTTTCAATACCTAATATAAATCAGCTCTGAGCACTACCTCTCGTGATTGGCAATCCGTAATCGAAAAGTTCCAATATTCAACCTACAACCTTAATGTACACATAGGTAAGTGATATACTCGTATTTGTTAACATACTCATAGGTCCACACCAATAAGAGCCTAATTAAATCCCTTTTATATTATTTTGGGGTTTTCCGAAAATGTATCCTGATGATTAGTGTCACACACAATAATCACTCAACACAATCTATCAATAAATTGTCCTATTAAATTCCCCTGATTCTGATTTCGTTCTAATGACTGCATTGGGAACAAACAAAATAAACGCATATAATTGTAAATATATTGGCTCACACGAACACATACCTATACACTTACTTGTTCGGGCAATATAATCCACTTGGCAGTCATGGTGAGTGAGTGACATTGGGTCGGACGGACATGAATTATTAACTTCGTTGAGCACACACAGTACAGCACAGCACTGGCGAGTTCCTAACATGACACACGATTAATAGTCGCTCATCAATAAAATGCCCATATGTGTTTGTATACTTATGGATAGCCATGCAAGGATATGGAGTTATCCTTGAATCCCTGAACAACAAATTGCTGCTTATTACGAAATACAGATATTATTTAACAAAGTTGGTGGCCGCCCACCATCACCATCGCCATCTCCGCCCAATTTTTCCGACAAGAGTGCTGAAGTGGCGACTCTCTGTTGCCATGGCTATTAATTATTGCAAGGCATTATTTATTCCAGGAAGTTGTGCAGGATCCGCTTAAATTTATTATTATAATATAATTTTTGATTGAGCGCCAGCCGGTTCCGGTGGTTTGCAGTTCGAATTCGGACTCAAGTAGAACAGGGTCACCGATATCTGTATTATGTAGTTACTGTACCAGGAGACACACTCTGCAAGTGCCGGCCGGTCGCCCCATGGCATGGCAGTAAATAATTTATATCCGAAACGATTTTGACCTATTTGACCAGTTCAAGTCTCCAGACGAGAGACGACTACTGGAGAGTTGAGGATGGGGGTGGTGTGGAGCGTGCAATAAATGCAGCTACGGCACTTGTTCGGTTCGTCCTGACATATGGGTTATCATAACAAAAATGGGCAATATGTGAAAATGCTTGTCCTCGGGGACAGTGGATAGTGATTCGTTTTGGGGGGGCTTGCATGTAGATACTCATGTATCGACAAACTTGCATGTTTGCCAAGCTGCATAACTGGGAATAAAGTTATCCTACCACCTTCTCCTGATGCACAATAATTCCAGAGGCAATTTCCATGCTTCCCCCACTCATAACTATCTTCATAATTAACAACAATTGTTTCGCATAAGGCTTAATGAATATACGTGATTTCCTTAATCAAAGGCGCATATTACACATAAAAGCTCTTTACGTGCATGTGAAATGCTCATTTAAATGATTATTTCGATTCTAGCAGCTAATGACTGTGCTCTGCTGTACAAATGGTAAGTTCGACTTAATGTTAAAATCCACCGGAATAAATTGCTTTGCATACTGTGTGAGTTAATGTCAGAAGACGCAATAATTGTGTAATTGTAGTTATATTAATAAAACGGATATAATGTACAATGTGAGTCCTTCGGAGAGCACGACTTAATGGCTATTTTTGTAGATATCGAAGTTAATATGCATTAGCTTTGACAATTAATAAAAATACTAATGTCCTGTGACCTGTGGAAGGAAATTCCATTAGTTTCAGAAGCACCAGAAGTACATATTAAAATTGACAACATTATGGCTCTAAAGGGTATTTTAATAGTCCGTTCGGCCCTCAGAAGAATCGGTATTTCAGTTAATCGAACTGGCTTTGGAAAATGACAGAATTCGGTTTTAATTTTAGGGAAAGAATAATTCTGCCGATACCTTTGATATTGAACTTCAAACAAAATTGAAAATTTAACAATTAAAAAGCTTAAGTGACAATTTGGAAGAAGTTGCATTGAAGATCTATTGATTTTCTTGGGTACTTATTTTGATGTTCGAAAATAGCAATAGTACAGTTCGAGTTAAGTCCATAGTGAAAGAAGCATGCTAGACACCACAGGGAAACTCTTGAATTGGCTCACAGCGGCAGTACAAGCGTCGGGTGATCTTCCAGAGAGGCAGTACGGTTTCCGGAGATTCCGTTCTACTATCGGAGCAATACAAGAAAAAGTGCAAGTGCAACCTAAATGGCCCAACAAGGAAACCATTACTCGAAGGAGATCGTTTTGCTAGCAACGCTGGACGTACGAAATGCCTTCAACTCGGCCAGATGGAACGATATACTGGATGCGCTCGAACGGAGATTCTATATCCCAGAATATCTGCTGCGGATAGTGAAGGACTATCTCAGGGATCGGGAGCTGCTTTACGAGACCAGAGAAGGCCCGCGAAGGAAGGAAGTCACATCTGGCGCAGCTCAGGGATCGATGTTAGGACATCTGGAACATCTCCTACGACGATATCCTTCCCATGGAGATGCCTGATGATGCCTTTCTGGTTGGGTACGCTGACGACATCGCCGCGGTGATTACGGCACGGTACACCGACAACGCGGAAAAAAAGTTGAACCAGGTCATACGACGAGCAAACTCGTGGATGGAAGAGCATGGACTCAGCCTAGCCACGGGGAAAACTGAAATACTCCTTCTGACGAAGAAGAGGATTCCCACAGAAATCGACTTCCACATTGGGTCGATTGTGATAAGCAGCGTGGCGGTGAAGTACTTGAGATTGAGACTCGACACAAAGCTTACCTATTGGCAACAAATAAAGGCAGCAACGGAAAGAGCCTCAAAAACAACCACATCGCTGAGCAGACTGATGGCGAACGTGGGGGAGGGGGCGGGGGGCAACGGCTAGTAAGCGAAGATTACTAATGGCGACAACGCATTCCATCCTTCTGTACGGTAGCGAAATTTTGGCGGACGCACTCAAGCAGGAGAAGTATCGGAAACAGATGGCGGCAGTGCAAAGACCCGGAGCTCTACGTGTGACCAGCTCTTACCGAACGGTGTCGGAACCAGCCGTGCGTCGTTGTAGTCGCTGGAGTGACCCCTATCAATCTCCTAGCGGTGGAAAGGAATTACGTCTACGACAAAAAGGCGGAAATGGGAGTGGAAGCGGCATCCGAGGAAGCTAAGCAGCTGACGAAACAGAAGTGGCAAGAGCGTTGGAGCTCGGAAAGTAGAGGCCGATGCATGGACGGCGAGCCTAATCAGGAATGTGGCTGAATGTAAGGACCGGAAACACGGTGAGGTTAACTATTACGTCGCCCAGTTAATCACCGGACACGGATATTTCAAGGCCTTTCTCCACAATATCGGCAAAACGAGCCGCCCAGCCTGCCAGTACGGGGACTCTCAAGAAGATGATGCGCAACATACCTTCTTTGCCTGCAGCAGATGGGAACCTGAAAGAGAAGAACTGGAAAGAAACATCGGCATCATCACTCCAGAGAACGTTGTCGAAAAGATGCTGGCCAGCAAACAGAACTGGAACAAGATCTGCACCTACGCCAAGCACCTTCTCAGAAGGAAGAAAAGAGAGGAAGAACAGTTCCGCGTGAGCCCACAATGGGTACCAAAACAGGATCCGCTCTTGTAGGAATACGAAAGTAGTTCCGAGGGGGTGATCGTCGAGACACTTTTGGAGGTTTAGCCGGTATGCCGTTATAAGGTTGAAATCTCTTGGAGAGTCCGGGTGCTCCAAAAGTAAAAAAAAAAAAAATAGTGAAAGAAGGCTTTCGGCCATAGCCAAAGTCATGTTACAGTAGTGACCTTAGTTTCTTGGACTCGAAGAGTATTCAAGTCGATTTGGTAATTTAGCAAATTTGCTTTCTCCGAACTTCCCTCGAGAAGTGGTAAGGGATTTCGTTTAAAATGCAATTAAAAAGGTGAGATTGTCCAGCAATTTCTTACTAAGACTACTCTACATCATTGGAAATCAGTCTTAATTCGAAGTTAACCGTCCTAATTGCCACCAGATGCCGAGGTATCCTCTAATTTGATTTGATATATCAGAGCTTGCTGGTTGAGTGCCACTACGTGCGTTATAGCAGCTGGAGTACTAGACCGTTTCATCCAGCAGTTTCTGCTGTGATATCAGAGCATACAATCCTACGAGGTTAATTACCACAAGGTAAGTTGTTTTTGAAGAATTATAAGCAGCTTTTTTAGACTGTTTTTCTTAGTGCTACTAAGGAAGAAGTACCTGCTGATTTACCAGACCTTTTTAATCTGATATTTTTAGTGCTAACAGTGGCTTGATACCTGTTTATGTTGCAAAGCGTTTTAGTCTACGGTTCTTAGTGCTACCATCAGGTGCTTTACACCTGCTGACATAACAGTTACTTTTTAGCTTGCTGTTTTGAAGCACCACGAGGACCTGCTATTCCCATTGAAAATTTTACTCAGAAAAACCTTAATACTAGAATATCAGGACTAAAAACAACAAATCTGGATAATCAGAAACCGGATTATCTAATACAAAGGCATAGTTAGTGCGTTAATATGTCATGCGGAAGGTCTTATGATTGATTCTCAGCTGCTACACCCCTGAGCCTCTTGAGAGGAATTGACCAATCCTCTAAGAGTATATCTCTTGCCATGGAAAGTGCTGCTCATTAGCTCTTCGGATTCGGCAGAAAATTGTAGATACCCTCCGTTCCTGTTAACACGCACACAGGAATGGTTGAGAGTTGTAAGTCACTAGGTCCTGGTTCACTTCGAGCTGTTGAATCACTAAATTTATTTATAAGGCATATGTATTCGAATCCACGAATGCAAATCATCAAAATACACGTAGAAACAGTTAGTATGATTTCTTACAAAAATAAGAGTTGTTTTATTAAAAAAAAAATCTGCTTTAAAGTATCATGTTTTCTTCAGGAAAAACGATGAACAGAATTTGTTAAGGTCAGGTTAATGTGGCTGTCAGTAGGAGAGCCAACACACTTAGACCATGAGTTGTTTCATTGTGATACCATTGTGAGACTGCTCCCTAATCGCTAAATCAATTTGAGCTCCTTATAAAGCGAGCGCGATTGTCTATATCTATATTTGCCAGATCACAAAGGTCGTTGTAGTAGAAATCTTTCAAATGGAGTCTTAGTCTTTGAGATAAAGCAGGACATCCTCTTATCGTCCATACAGATCCTTCTGAAGTCGTTTGAATAAACTCCAAGTCATATTGCGAGCTTGCCTATCAAACAGTGTCCTGTTATAACACCTATTACGGAACCTATGTGCGATCTGCTTTAAAGATATTAAACATTTGGAGTGCTTCAGATCCAGTATTGGTCAAATCTGTTTTATCGCCAAGCAGGTTTGTTCCCTGTAGCATCTTGCTTTAGCAATACTTTGGGGAATACCGTTATTTGGCCTTTCTGGCAATAAAGCTATTAATTGTTCAACTCTTGGCAAATTTGTCAGCTTTAAATTTTCGAATATGTTCCTGTGGCTCGGAACCCAGAAGAGGTGAATGTTAAACTGCTACACCAGCTTCATCAGAGCCGATCAGTATTTAAGGGCTATTATTGGAGTGGTTAGAGATAGAATCAAGAGATTTAATGCCTGCTTGGCTGTCCAAGAAGATGCGACTATCTTTGATTGATATCACGTTTAAGTCATGACAGGACTTCCTTTATTGTCATAAATGTCCACCTGGAATACGCTACAATGATTAGCAAGACGAAAAGAGAGACTTAAATTAAGTTTGTCCGGCATTCTTCCATGAATGCCATGTGGGAGAACATGTGAGAACATGATTTGTTCAGAAGACATGGCTACCTGAAAGTTATTATCAAATTAAATCTGAGGAAAGGTGTAATCGATGCTTTCGATTTTTGTTTTCTTAAAAACTGTTCCACAGAATTAAAAAAAAATCCAAAAATATTATTTACTTTAAGCTAGATAAGTTATAAGTTCCGGCGTGTTTTCGGGCCAACAATGCCTTTTCACGTAACATTTCATCTAACGTTTAATGTGAACGTTTCAAGCACTTTTCTGACGATGTGGTAGGTTCTTATAAAATCTTCATATTACGCCAGCTCTTGGAGAAGACCCAAGAATCAATATTTAAACTCATCAATTTTAAGGCTCCTGTGTGAATTAAGAAGAATTATTTAGTGCCATTTTCTGCAGCTTTAATATTCCTGCTTAACTGATGAGACTAGTCAGGATGATACTCTGGAAAATGCTCCTATAAAAATTGAAAGAGATTTTATTGAAACTTTTGAAACCACCAGAGGGTTAAGACAAGGCGAAACACTGACATGCAAGCCGTGTCTAAATAATTGCGCTTGAAAAGGTAGTACATACTATCTTTCAAAGATCAAGCCAACATAATGGAATTGACATTAGATTTCAGAATCGGCAGAAAATTGTAGGTTCCCTCCATTCCTGGTAATACGCTCATAGAAAATGTTAATTATTTTAATTCCCTACGAGTCGTTATGGCCTCCTATTTTAAGGTGAGAGCTTTTCCATTGAAGTTTCAGTAAAAGTTTCATATTGGCAGTTTCATCAGATGTATCTTCAGTGCATCGGCGTTTTACTGAGAGCGGTAGATCTCTTCTAATGTAAAGCTTTAAAAAGCTCTTTTGATTAACAATGAAACATTTTCAACAAAAGCTCTTAAAGAATGGCCAGTGACTTTTCAGGTTAAAAGTTTAAATTTAATTTTTTGGCAAAAATTCCCAACCTTAAAGTGGGTTTTACGACACTCATAAAAATAGTGGAGTAGACTAATACAAGTAAGTAGGTCAATGTTATTTCTATTTTCGTATGGCTTTTTCATCTGTTTGTCCGATTCTTTTTTATCGAAATAGCCATTTAAAAACTTAGGAACTCTGATTTGATGTGTGATGCGAGTAAAGTACAGAGCCTCTCGAAAATCAATAACTCTTAAAAGCGTTTCCTTCGAAAACAAGATGAATTTCCGTATTCTTTGACCCCCCATCAAATTTAAACAACAAAATGGCAAATAAAAACTCTCATAAAACGGAGCCAGTTATTTCAAAAAAAAAAAAAAAAAAAAAATTATGGCAAATTCAAGAACCGGAAGAAAACTATTTACCAAGACATTGAGCCTCTTAAAACAGACTCAATCCCATTTCCATAAAAAAGATACAAAACTACCTTCTGCCTGCTCTTTATCAACTAAAACATATCCTCGTTATTCATTTCTCTGTGACGGTGATGTGGTGGCAGTGAGTTATCCTTGGACAATATATCTTTTTGTGTATTTGGGTTATTGAAATGACACCTTCAGGCAATGCATCAAAACAAACAGTAACAGAAAATAACCCGTAAGCAAATTGCCACATGCTCGCCCTGTCCATAAATCGACTGACAGTAACAGAAACCCCATCAGCACAGTTAGTGGGGGGCCAAGGACGATTTTCAAAGAACTAAACAATCAAAAAAAAATAAAAAATAACACACACAACGAAGAACAATAAAGCACCAAACGATATTTGCTTAGCTGCCCTAAACAAATAAAACCAGAATAGCCATACCGAACAGTCCGAATAGCACCGAACTGACCACAATCAGCCCTCAATCCCTAATGAAAATAATAAAGCCGAACATTTATGTGGCAATGAATGCCGATATATGCCAAAAAGTACTGCCCAGTGCTCAGGATGCCAGGACTCAGGATTGGGACCGCTGCTGCTCCTGCTGCTGCTGCTGCTATTGCAAACTGAATTGATCTCCAAGGATTACGACACATTTCCTCGGCCGGGACTTTTTTGTTTGCTTTTGTTCTGTGTCCTTGTTCATCGAATCAAGTTCTGGAAGAGTGCGAGGGAGAGAGAGATAACGAGCGAATGGATGTTCTGCGAAGCTGTATACTTTTGACCAACGCATTGCGGTCCATTTTCTAAAATAAGTTAAAGCCTCGAACAACACATGCAAGGATATTATCCGTCGCTGTGCCACAAAGCACCAACAGCTAATCCGAGTCCCTTTATTTGCATTTGGTAATGTTATGAGTTTTTTGCTGTTGTTCTTTTTTTTTTTGACGGACGTTGAGCTGTCATAAAACTCCGACCACCCTCGCATTACATTTCCGCACAAAAATAAGCAAAGCGAAATCCTTATTACGAGCGCAGATAAACAAAGGGTATAGGTTATAATGCCATCTTGATTACTTTTCGACGAGCGAATGGGGAGAAAACGCGACGAAGGAACATCCGGAAGGACCTCTCTTGCCAATGCAATATTTAAAATAAGTTTTTTCTTTTATTTTTTGTTGCTTAAAGGACGGAAGTCCTGAACAAAAAACAGTTACCACTTTTGTGGGAAACCAAACTCGTCGAAAGTCCTTTTAATTGAAATTCTGGCTGGGAAAGGGATTTTTTTTTGTATCTTAAACTCACTCGTCCTTTTACTGAATTGTAATCTCAAGTTATTGGTAATTTAGTGCTATGGAATTATCTTGTGACTTGGAAAGGACAACGTTTTTGTATCGTATATGCGAAAAGAGAAATTAATTAACAGGAAAGGAGTTTGCATTTTATATCTCCTTGTTCCTTGTTATTTTTTTTTTTTTGTTGTCTGTGTGTTCCAGGGCTGAGTTGGGTTTTTGTGTCCCTGTTCTAATTACATGTGCAGGGATGTGTATATTGGGTTTTTTGCTAGTTGGCTTGCTGAATATGGTGCTATCTCGCTGTAGATATTACACACATAAAAAGTTAAGTGTGTGTGAGGAGAGTGGAGAGATATAATGGAATAATAATTCAACCGTTTTTGTGGTGTTTATCTGGAACTAGTTAGTGATGTGTTTCTATTAGGAAAAAGAGGGAGATAAGTGAATATATTGCCTCGAATGCCTTGACATGTTGACATATTAACTAAGAGGTAGATGTGAAATGAGACTCCTTGGTAAATCCTCGCAGAAGGGAAATAGTTATAAACACAGAAGTTTGACTGGAATTGAAGATAAAAAAAAAAAACATTGTAACATTGTTAGTAGGTATGTTCATTAGGTGACGCCTGTCAGTGTTAGAAGAGAAGTTATTTTATTCAAAATGGCTGACTTCCTTAATCCTAGGGAGTTGACGGGTGAATTTCTTGCAGAACAATTATTTCGTCAATGTCGGAGAGTAAATAGTATATACCAATGACCACATTATAAAGAAGAGTAGTATTCATTTGACGACATTTGGATAGTTAAAGAAAATATAGTTTTGTTGGAAAGGGTGTTTTTTTTTAGAGGAAGGGAATTTTAATTTGAAATAAAACACAGAAAAATGTATCTAATGTTCATGAAACTGGTTTCATTTGAAATATAATTGTTTGTTTATTAAAATTGTTTGAATATGATTTTGGACATGTGGCCACAGCGGCTGGCACTTATATGACCTAATCTCAAGGTCTAACACATTAGAAACTGTCCATAAAACACTCTTTATTCTCCATAGAACGAGAGCTAGCAAAGAATTTAATGACCTCATCGGCATATCGATGGAGCTGTAGGCATACTAAGATTAATGTTCATCAAATAGAAAAATGTGACTCTTACACTCGGGGGATTAATTCCTTATTTCAAGAAAAAATAAAATGCAAGACTGGATCGCACGAACTTGTTCTTATGTAAAAGTGCTTTAGAATTTAAAATACATTTTATAAATATAAAACATGGATTTAATTAGATAAAAATGCTCAAATGCAAGGAATTTCCGTCTGATATCCGGAAAAGTATGAATCTATACAAACAAAGTTTAAAAGTCATTTTATTAACCCTAGAAAGGTAATCTTTGTCGATTAGATGAACATCATTTTTTCTTTTTAAAATTTCTCATAGATTCTTCATAGATCTTTAAGGAGAATAAAAAGTCACAAATCTAAAAAAATAAAATGAAAAGTATGTTTTTATTAAAAGAAAGGTTTGATAAAAATAAATTATTAACATCTTCAAGAATTTGTTAATAACTTTTCGAAAAAATTGCATTTAAATTTTACTTCGTCGATTCGACGAATGATTACCTTTAACGTACTAAAAAATATGATTACCTTTCTAGGGTTAATAAAGGAATTTTTTAAATAACAAATTTCTTTAAAATTTTTCGAGAACAAAATTTGGGATGCCAATTTTAAGTATTTAGTTGTATAGATTTTAGGAAATAATTTCAAAAAATAATCGTTCACACGTTTTAAAGATATTGAGTTTTTAAAAGCCAAACTTGGAATTTTTTTTTTTTTTTTTTTTTTTTAAATCCAAAAAATTTTTTTTCGAAAATTTTTATATACTTACAATATTATTTTAAACTTAAGGGGGCTCCCGCTCAAAATTTTTGGTTAAAATCGTTAGAGCCGTTGATTTTTTTGATCAAAGTGTAGCATGTTTATGATATTACTCATAACTTTTTTTTTATCAAAATCGTTAGAGCCGTTTTTGAGATAAATAAGATTATGCATTACCGGTGTATGGGGGTACCGTTAGTTTTAGAGCTAACAAAAAAATTCAATTTCCCCTCTAGGGAGTAACTGAAGACCCTTAAGTACCGAGTTTGAAGAAAATAGCTCCAGTGGCTTAGGCTGTATATCGCGGTACATACAGACAGACGGAATCACTGAAGCCACTTTATTTGTCTTAAAATCTCGAGTTAGATTTTTTTCCAAATGCAGGGGCAAAATAACCGCTTCAGTGACCGAGTGAGTGAGTCCTATCAGTGATCGAATGAAAATGTCAAATTAGTGTAATCAATTGCTCGATGTCGTAAGCGATAATGCCAAACTCACATAATTCAGTCACCTATTACTCGAAAGCTGATGCGGTAATTTGGCCCCAGAACTTGCCCTAAGGTTCCTATATCGCGAGTTAAAAAGACTTTATCGTTTGAACCGGAATAGCGGATATTTGTGTTCAAAGAATAAAAATAATGTAATCATGAGTTCAGTAAATCAATTGCAAGCTCTCGGGTTAGCAGAGCTACGGGTTCCCTCCACAGCCACTTTCATCTTAAGATAAAAATAATTATTTCTCAATGGTATCTACACACTTTAGTGAAGAAGTTAAAAACTGTTCAGGAATAATTCCTGTCATGAAAAGTTCATTTCATCTATTCAGACTAGGCAGAAAATTCTTGGTTCCCATTATCCTTGTCGACAACACGCAACACTATAGGTAAGTCACTAGGTTCAGGTTATCTATGAGCCTTGACGTTTAATATATGTATTTTTTTTTGGTACTGAAGGGCTTTTTCAATAGGGATTTCCAAACTTTGACAGGTGATTGCGGCCATATTGCTGAAGCTACATCTGTCAAAATTATTTAGTCCTTAAATATAAGGAGTTAAAGCGTTCAGCAACATACGTGCAAGTGATTTAATTCTTTTATGAATCCTTTGTTCGAGCAATATTTCAAGCAATTCGCAAGTTTTACGGTCACAATATTCGACCTTCCGAGGTGACTATTTGCAACGTGGTTGATAAATTCAAGTCGACCGGTTCAGCGAACAATCTACCAACATCAGTTTGTCAATTAAATCCAAGATCTATTGAAAATATCGCCGCTGTCCATGAGAAAATCTAAAGCAGTCAATTAAATACATTCCATGCACAAGAACACGGCTTTTCTCTCAGACCACGAGTTGGCAAATTTTGCATGATCAGGTGAGCCTATACTAACGTACAAACTTCAACTGACCCAGGAACTCAGAGTTAACGACCATAGACAGCGAAGTGTATTTGCTAACTGGGTTTTGGATTAGTTGTAAGTTGATCCCAATTTCGGACGAAAAATCATCTTCAGCGAGGAGCCCCATTTCTGGATGAATGGGTTCGTCAAAAAGAATAATTTTCCAATTTGGGACGATCATAATCCCCACGATAACTATCATTGCAATGAATCAACTGTTTCACTGTCACTGTTTGTTGTGTAGACGATTCGGCATCAGACGGTTCATCGGTTCTTACTTATTTAAGAATTAGAGGGTCCCTATAAGGCCAGTATATCAGATGTAAGATATATTGATAAGCAGGTTTTTATGAATTTTCGTCTAGCTGTAAGATGATTAGAAGTTAATCAAATCACGTTGTCCATCAAACCAACACCGTCAATAGCGAGCGCTATCGGTCTTTGATAACATATCATCTTACTAGAGTTACTTGCTGTAGTGGTTACTACAAGACGACGTTACGTACTATACAGCCCATGGACATTTTGCGCAAGCGATTTCTGGACATGGTGTTATATCTGGAGGAAGCAATTTCAATAGGCTATCGAGAGACTTCTTTTTTTGGGTATTTCTTAAGACAAAAAACCACGAACTACCACTTTCCTGAGTGCCAAAGTAACCATGCCGTTGGTCAAATTCACCGTCACTTATGCAGAAGAGTTATGGAAAATTTGACGTTTCGGTTTCTGTGCCATCCAGCGGAAATGATGCCCTGTCCTGCGTCATAATTCTCTCTACTCAGTTGCAGCTGAAAGATAACACAGTTTAAAGTTGTTGGTTCTAATAACACAATCTTTTTCCCTAGGTTATAGAAAGAATTCGCCGAAGACTGGTTTCACGAGGACTTCCATCAATATATTCAAACTTTTTCATTCAATAATTTTTAAGCAGCTTTGTTTCGAGAACATTTTCCGAAGATAGAACAAAAAATTGACCAAGCTAGAGCTTCAGTGTTATATAAATATATATAAATTCGATGAGTGTGAAAAGCTAACACAGTTGAAAACCGAATCTCCTGCCAACTCGAACATGGACTCGATGCAAGAAATTCCCCGTCATTGGATTCACTAATAGAAGTGAACGATCTGGAGAAATGAATTGCCACTTTCACATCAATTTTTCGAACTGGAAAAAAAAGAGTTTTCTATAGGGAAATCATACATCATTTTCGAAAACATCGTATATCGGATACCAGTTGGGCCAAAACCGAAATGAGTATCCGTTATCCGGTTGTCTTCGGCCTTTTTCGACATAGCTTTATTAAAACCCTTTTTGAATACATTGTTGATGCTGGGAAGAAGAAGGAGAACAAGAAGAAAAAGAAAAAGATAAAGAAGAAGAAGAAGAAGAAGAAGAAGAAGAAGAAGAAGATGAAGAAATCTAAGACCGGAAAAGAACTAATTTTCCTGATTGTTGTTGTCCTCGTCTTTCTTCTGGAGAGGATATTCCATTCAAACAATGTGGTATGGATTTCAAAAGCTTCTTAAGGTAAATGCCAAAGTACAAAGTTAGATATACCATCGACTTATTTTTCTTTATTGAGTCGAAGATTAACTAGTTACAACTCCAAGCTCGAAATTAAACTCGGCGGTACTGACGTTCTCCGCGTTACCACAGGTCTCCGAACACTATTGCATCATATGACATCGAAGTTAACATTGGTGAAACGGGACTCTGCTTTAAATTAAATGAACCGGCCTAGAATCGGCTTCCACATGCTCCACTTTCTCCCTGGAATCTTGGAAAATAAAGTGATAACTGTCCGGGACAGTTGTCATACACATTTATACCTTTTTTTATTCTACCAAAAGTTCTTTTAAATTTTTGGAAACATACCCGAGTCGCTGGAATTTAAGGCCCGAATTCTTTTATCCCGACAAAAGTTATCGATCAAAACCGATAGTTCTCTTTAATCAATTGGTTTGATATTTTTGATTGACGACATCAGTGTCCCAGTCACCAAGTCACTTGTATCAGTAAACCGTCACTCCATGAAGACACAAGTGTTTAAAACTTGTAAGTAGTGCACTTTTGTGTCTTTGTGGTCCGTCAATGGTTGCGATACGATACATGTCCGAAGTGTCACATTCTTTGTATTTGGTGTTGTTCAGTTCGATTGATTTACTCGTCCATCTGTTCTCAGTACCGATTTATATCAGTAGTTTTTTTTAGACTGCTGTCTTTTGGTGGAGAATTCAAACGTAGTTCTCTCGATAACGTGAAGGTGAAGCGTTGAATTTTAAAGAACACCCAGACGCATGCTACTCCAATTCCACAAGCCCTTATCGATGGTTTGATAGTAATTGGCCCACAGTGAAACTTATTGTCGGTCTTGCGTCTATTAGCAATATATCCAAATAGACACTACCTTTTGGAAATGTTAGTCCGTCCTTAGCCAGAAATTTCATCCCATACTTCAACGCACTAACCATTATTCCATGGAATACTTAGTATCAAAATCACTTATAAACTTAAGGCCAAGAAAAAAATATATAGGTAGGTAGAAAGAAGTGGATACCACTTTCAGTCTAGCCCTGTGGCCCAATTACTGCTGAAGTGCGCCATTTTGATACCATAACTCGTGTGAACTTGTGGATGGAATTGAAGTTTGGAAACTCTGGACACAGAGTCATCCAGTTTGGATCGATGGATGGTCTACCAGGTTTTGATGTATCATATTGTGTGTTTGCTTTTGCACAACCGTCCGGAATTTGGATAACTCACTCAACCGGACCACCAATCTCTTCCGACACCATATGCACTGTGCCAATCTAAGCAACTTGTTGAATGGTGCTGAAACAGTAGCAAATCTAATTGAGTGATTATCCGGCTCCAGCACCACCGTAAACTTCCGTCAAAGCCTAGGGATCTAAAGAATTAAACATAGGATACATCACAGAAGTAACTGAAGTTTGTCCTACAGCCATTTCGTCGCGTTGAGAACAGTGGTCAAGTCTTATCTTCATTTTCAAAAGTTCGTCAATATCTAAAACAAAATGATTTTCCTAATGAATCTGGTCTAAATTTGGCCAGGGCAGGGCATTTGCAGAGGAAATGGAGGACTGTTTCGTTTTCCCGGTGGTCCCTACAACTATGACAGATAATGTTGTGAGGAATGCTTTGCTGCTTGCTCTTCTATTGGAAAGTGTCCGCTAAGGTAGCTACTACGATCCTAGTTAAGTCTGGTTTGGTTCTGCATATCGGATTAAGCGTTCGGGATATATTATAGGTGGGCCAAACCTTCGGTTTGATTCGTTAAGAAGATTTGAGAGAAAATTGCCCTTCATAACTCCGACCGGAATGTTGACTCTTTCCGCAAGTGAGTTGTGAATGGCTGATCCTTGCCTGGCCAGCTCGTCCATCCTTTAATTCCAATAAATGCCATAATAATTCGGAACCCAGATAAGAGTGACATTGTGGTTAAAATTGAGGGTAGCGAGTTCATTCCGCCATTGCTGGACGAATTTGGAGGATGATGTTCTAGAATTAATGGCTGTTATAGCTGTCTGATTTATCTGTGATAATAGCAGAATTCCGGTTTTGATTTGGATCTTGTTGGACTATCCTGCATGTTTCCCTGATAGCCAGTAATTCAGCTTGAAAAGAAAAAGAAAAGTCGGGTAGCCTAAACGACCTAGATTTATATTGAGAGTGTTATCAAAAACGGTCTACAAACTTTGAAAAACTTTTAAAACACCTGTAAATTTTCGTCAAATCCTATAAGAAATCTACACACATTTTCGAAACGAGAACGGTAAGAAGGACACAACAGTCTTCCTTTCCAAACTAAAGAAAACTTAAATCGGTTAAAAAATCACAGAGTTCCCGAACTCACTCAAAAACAGGGTTTTTAACAACAGAATGGAAATTTGGGGGTAAAGAAACATTTTTTTTAATAGAGGTCCGTGTTTAAGTCACTTGCAAAATTCAAAACCGCAGTGTTACCAAAGTACTATTTTTAGGCTTGTCGAGAAATTTTTCTCTATCTCCATATTGGACTTAGATTTCTTATTGTAATTTTGGTGGAAAAGATTCCCAAAGATACGAACATAATTCTTGGATAGCCTTTATCGCTATTTTTGTACTCATTATCAATAATAATTAATTGGTTTGTCCTTGTTTCTTCTTTTTATAAACGCTTTGATAACCAGAATGAATCGATGCTGTCATAATCGTATTGCTCATTAATTCATTTTCCCCAAGAAATTAATTGCTTTCGAAAGAGAAAAAAAAAACGATTTCAACTTTCACTTAGGAAAATTAATCAGGTGAAAATCCCATAAACTATGTCTTAAACAGGCCACATCCAGTTAAGACCGAGGATTTTAATTTAATTTTTCCTTCATTTGTCGGATTTACTTTCAATCAAGTGCTTTTTTTTTTAAGGCCACATCAGATCGTCGTTGTTGGAACATGGTGTGACCTCTCCAATTTGCCTCACAGTTACGACCATGGAGGTGCGAGAATATTCACCCTCTTCAGTCACAATTTAAATTGCAATAAATCTCAATTAAGTCGAATGCCACAACTTTCCATATTCCTCGTCCTTGTTCGTTATATTGTTGGCATTATAACCCACAATGGAGCTAGTCTCATACATATGTATTGCGATACCAATTAGTCTAAGCCCTTACCCCACTGCTACCCCTCATGTATGAGAAAAAGCGATTTATTTGAAAGTCATTAGGGAAACAGCTTGGTCGAAGCATATTAAGGACCAGCAAAAGGACTATATGCTGCTGCAGTGAAAATGTACTCGAAAATCCAATTCAGGACTAATTTAATATGATTTACGATGGCCGGACAACGTCGTCGGTCGTCGTCGCCTTGGAAAGTCTTACTCCCGAATAGGCTTCCTGATTCGACTAAGGACCCAACCGAGCAGTTTGTGTGGTATTGGAAAAAGGAAAGCCTTCCAAAGATGATTTCGAACGTCCACACGGAAATCACATTTTTTATACTTTGTGGGACACATGATAGCCAACAACAAAAGAGGCCCATGCAATGGGAATGGGAATGGCAAGTCTATTTGAGGTGAAATTGCAACAATTTTCTCCTAATGCACGATACACAACAATTCCAATAATCCTCTCAGTATCCTCTTTCAAGTGTCATGGTATGTCCTTTCGTCCTTGCAAAGGTGAATGTGTAAGTTTCTTGTGTGGCTTTGGCATATAAAGCATACACAAGATGATAAAAGTTTTCGTGCTCACTTGAGGGCAAGTTGGATGAAGCTGAAGACTCCAAACGACACGATGACAACTGGCAATGACAACTTAAGTGGAAGATGGTTTTGATGCACTTTCCACGCATAGTGCTAGTGCACTTTTCAGGGTTTCTGTCTATAACTTCGGTCTCAAGCCAAACGGGGAGGGCACTTCACCACAACTCGCGTTTGGCCCTTCTCAAATATTAAAATCCAATCTGTGTAGTGTAATGGAAAGCAGACGTCATTATATTCCCAAGGGGGTTGGAAATCCGATGACAGGTTGTCTATGAACGACAAGAATACTCACTTTACTCGAAACAATGCACCCGCCCGGCAAAAAAACACAGAGATCCTCAAAATACAAGAAAAAAAAAAAAAAACTAAACACAACCATCAAAATGAAAACTTTGCTCAACTGAAGAACTCTCAAGTAATAGGAGTGCGCAAAGGGTTTACGGGAGAGGAGGAGGCAAATAGACGGGTAGAGAAGAGAGAAAGACCATTGAAGAGCTAGGCTAGGCAAAACGGACACAAGTGGAAAACTATTAAAATTCTCACTCCGCTCCATTCCGTCTCTGTACTCACATCACTCTCCTTGCAACTTAAAACATTCTGCAAACTTTTTTTAATTTTTTTTTTTTTTGCTAGAAAGTATTTTTTTAAGGGCTGAATTATTAGCTTAGTTTGTAGATTGTGAGGGTTGCTAGAACTGCTGCCGTTGCTGTTATCGTTGTAAATGCATTTTGCAAATGAAGGCAGGAAGACGCGTTTAAATATTAAAACAAAAAAAATGCGGGAATATTTAAAATACTTTTTGTACGTTGTAATGGAGGACGATGATAAAATTCGTCAGTCATCATTAGAGAAATATTTTAATTCTTGTTTTACTTTCCATTGGAGTTTTGCCTTAGAAATCGATGATTTTGTTGTTTCTATAGTACAGGTAGAAATTAAAAAAAAAATGAAAATACCTGTTTTTTTTTCAATTTGTGAACAAATATTAAGACTTTTTGTTTAAATTTGATTCCATCGAATTGATGTTCGTTCCTAAGCTACGAGTAGGTATACCGAGGACTATATTTGAAATAATAATGAAGGGAACTGAATTTGAATTAAAAATATTCATTTATTACTAAGAGGGATTGTTCGTGACAATTATTTTCGAAACAAGAACTTGCGAAAAAAATTTCGTCAATGACGCCCTTGTCATATATACATACGTTCTGTCTGTAACCAGAGGCGTATTTAAGGATTTGGCGCCCCGGGCTGATAAATTTTTCCGCCCTTTAGAACAATGAAAATAAAGTAATAAAAAATTATAATACAAAAACACAAAATGCGTAATATTTGATGTTTTCAATTTTTTTTCTGTGTGTATATTGATTACAAAATTCATTAACAATAAATTCGTTATCTCTAAATTTTTTGTCAGCTCAGCTGCTATATTTAATAAAGCTAAACTATAAAGGCGTTCCTAATGCGAGAGCTTAAATTGGTTTTTACTCGCTTCAATACGGAAAACGATCTTTCTGCACTACAATCTGTCACTGCACAGGTATCGGGTTTTTCAATAAGAGCGCTACAAAAGTTTTTTTTGAATAAGACAAAAACGGTTTTAAATATCAATGAAATTCTTTATTCCTGTGAAAGTACGTTCGATGCCATTATGTATGGAACTCGATTTCTTTTGCATGGCCACCACGGGCACGCTTGCAGAAGTCCAGACGGTTTTCAAGCATAAATCGACCGATACTGCTGCAATTTCACGTTCGATATTCGTACGAAGTTCATCAATCGTCGCTGGCTTGTTGGCATAGACCATAGACTTGACGTAGCCCCACTGGAAATAGTCTAACGGCGTCAAATCGCACGACCGAGTCGGCCAAGCGACTGGACCATTTCGTGAGATAACACGTTCTCCTAACTTGGTTTCCAATAAATTGATTGTGACATTCTCTGTGTGGCTTGTGGCGCCGTCCTGTTGGACCACATGTCCTGCAAGTCCATATCATCCAATTGGGGCCAAAAATATTCGATTATCATTGAACGGTAGCGATCCCCATTCACAGTAACGTGCCGTACTTGATCATCACGGAAAAAGTACGGCCCAATGACGCCGCCGCCCCATAAACCACACAAAACCGTAATTTTTTCGGGATGCAATAATGACTCATGGAGTACGTGTGGATTGCTGCCTGACCAATACCGCATATTTTCTTTATTGACGAAGCCATTCAGCCAGAAATGAGCCTCATCGCTGAAGATGATTTTTCGACGAAAATCCGAATCATTTTCAAGTCGTTGCTCAGCCCAATTCACGAACATACGACGCTTCTGGTGGTCAAGCGGCTTCAGTTCTTGCGTCAATTTAATCTTGTAAGGCCAAGATCTTTTCGCAAAATTCGCCACAACGACGTCACAGAGATGCCCAACGCTTGAGAACGACGCACGTGTGAGAGACACATTTCTGCAACTGAAGCCTCAGCGGCAGCAATATTCTCGACACTACGGGCACTTCTTTGTCTCACTGGCATGGGAACATTTTGTACTGTGCCTGTGGATTTAAATTTTTCTACTAGACGCTCAATTGTTGATCTGCTAGGACGAATATGACGACCATAAATTGGACGTAGCGCTCTTAACGATGAGGCCACTGACTCAGAATTTCGGTAGTAAATTTTAATAATTTCGACTCTTTGTTGGTTCGCATATCTTTACATCATGAAATGGCAAACCTTACTGAAGAGAAATTTCAAAAGAGCGGCAAGAAATATGGCGTCGTTTGCTGTCCCTGTCGCTCTACATTTGTAGCGTCCCTGTTGAAAAACCCTTTATATTCTTAAAGCAACCTCAAAATGGAAATGCTGCCTTCAATTCTTTTTCTCTTATATGAAGACTAAGCTGCCTTAAACTTATATTTTCAGTGTTGTTTTGCTCCAGGAAATGTTTAAGTAAGACACACTTTTCTTGTAAATCTTTCCCAAGATCAACAGGGTATAATTTCTGAAGAGTGGTTGCATTTTTTTGAATTGTTTCTTCACTCATGTGATCAAGCTTTGATAAAAAAATGAAACCATTTGTTTTTGCTTCATAGGATGAATTTCATCTCTTCAACGCACTGAATAATTGGTCGCAAATAGGAATGAAAGTATTTATTTTGAAATTTTCACGACCACAAAAAAGAACCTCCCCTTCGCGACATCTCGTTTTTTCCTCTTGACGATTCTTTTTTTGGTCCATTTCGTAATTTTCAGAGTTTTTGCTTTTTCCCATCTCTTCAATAACATCAAAACATTCTCGTTTTTCTCTCATACACTGTTTGTTTAAATTGCTTCTGAACACATCTAAAACAATGACAGTTCGTGCAAGAAACTAAGTAAACAGACCTTTTTTGACATCTGGAAGTATGCAAGAGGCATATGAAGTTAGCACGATTGTAACTTTAGTAAAATGTTAGAGATAGCATGATGCTAAATTTGATTAAAATTAGCAAAATCGTCTTTTTAACAAGGTGTTACACTAAAACAGTTTTAACGTCGTACTAATTCGACTAAAATTTTGCGCCAATAGTTTTTAAAATACGAGTAATACCTATCCTTTTATTTATCCATCATTTTTAACTTTTGTACAAAAAACAATCATTATATTCTTTCATAAGTCATTTAAAACTATTGACGGAGGGAAGGATATTTGCATATAGGGACACGAGTCAGCCAAAACTAAAAAAAATTATGCATGATTTGCTAGGTATATACATATAAAGAATAAAGTTTTGTGCGTGACCTTATATTTAAAATCCGGCTTGATAAATTTTTATAATTTTTTTTTTAATAAAAAGTACTCTTTGTAGATGATTTAGAAACAAAAAATTAAGATCCGTCCAGCCAAAGCTTTTCTAGCCCATTTTTTTTTTTTGGAGCTACATAGCAACAAGCGTTCTTTATTTGATAATGTTTTCGTTTCATTGGAATTTGTTGAAAAGAATAGATACACGTCTATAAATATTTTTATTATGAATTATCATTGTAAAAAATCATTTATAAAAAATAAGAATAGTAAATGGTGAAAAAAGTGAGTGACATGTCACAGTGAACTCCCTCACAGACGGACACTCACGGCACTGAAAAAATTGTCATGCTTGAAAAACTAAAAAAATCGTATTTTTTTAAATCTTTGTAGTTTTTGTTTATCCTTCAATAATATTGTCAATTAGACAATTGTAAGGGGCGGCTTGCGTCCTTCTGCTTGTATGTTTTGAAAGTTCAATCGCTTCAAAAAAATATTATTAATTGGCCAATTTCTATAGGGGCGGCTTGCGTCCTTCTCCTTGAATGTTTTGAAAGTTCAATCGCTTCATAAAAATATTATAAATTGGCTTGCGCCGCCCCTAGCAGCCTTGCCGCCCCGGGCTGTAGCCCTTTTAGCCCTAGGGTAAATACGCCCCTGTCTGTAACGCAAACGCAGGACCAAGTAACATAAAGTGAAGGAAGAACGCACGGTGTTTCCAATTTGAAGATCAGAACGACTGGTGGAATTTTGTGGAAGGACTTTGCGTCTCAAAGCTAAGCTTTGCTATGTATATTATGGCTGTAACATTTTAACATCTAAATATACGCCAAAAGTCGTATTTGAAAATTGTGTGGGAATTTAATTTAACTTTCCTAGAGTGTTACGTCAATTAGTGATTGTGATTTTTTGCCGATATAATGTTACGAAATCACTTCTGCTTCCTAAAATGGAATATTTGTATTGTTTTTGTATTTCTGTAATCTTTATTCAATTATTAAGAAAACTTTACAAAAATTACTATTTTTTAACGACTAAGAATTAATATTAATATAAATCTAACTTTTTGTATACATATGGTACTATTGCGTACCGTACTCGTTCTTTTCCAAAATTGATAAAAATACCTTGAAGTTTGCACATTATTTGAAAAACTTAACATAAAAAGTGTTGCTGGCTTGATGCATTCATAAATATGGACGATGTGTTTGTAAATTTACACTTGTCAGCTACTAATGGTCACATTATTTTCATGATTTACATAATTTTTTTCCGAAAATAAGAATACCATCGCTTCTTTCAATTATCTATCTCATAAAAACATTGAACCGATAAATGCACATTGATCCCATGCATCAATCATTTTATTTTTTTTTTTTTTGTGAAAATATATTTTTCTAATTATCTACTCAAAATTTAACTTACCAACTTTGGAATTTAGTGAGTGGAAATATTTTACGGTCAATTCTGAAACTATCTTTAATAATATTTGAAAATTTTAGTTAAATCAGTTAAATGGCTCCGATTTTATCGCACTAAAATAGACTGTCTGCATACAAAACAAGTACCTATTACAAAAAAGTAAAAGTAAAAAAAACAGAGTAAGAAATGCCCAAAAAATGGATGTGGAAATTTTGAATGGCCAACTTCCTTCAAAAGAAGCACCATCTTTAATCTTTACTTGGAACAAAATCTAGATTTTTATAAATGTTGAAGATTTTTTATATTAGTTGGCATGGCAGTGGGTGGAAATTAATCACGGTGCTTTCTTTCCAAAATCACTTTCATTCCTGAAAATTTCATTCAAATTGGTGATTTGATTTTTATGAAATTTTTCCGCTCTCCCATACCATACCATCTTCGAATTCCAGCACCCAGGTTCGCGGCAATAAGAAGACCCAACCTTCGGTTTAAGGACAAAGCCATCGCGGATACCAGAGTGCTTGGCCCAGTTGACTAAAAGAAGCGTGCTTGGGATCGCAGAGGAGGTAAAGCTGCCGTGTCTCAGACAGACAACACTAATGGATTGGAAGCTCTTTAAGTTAGTAAGAAAGTAAGTAAAAAATAATCAATAAAAATTATAGTGTCGCCTCCATTTTTCAAACAAAATGTACCTAACAATTATTATTTCTTTTCTACAGTTATTTTTCGAGCTCAAAACACAATTCAATTTTACCCCCTAATTCCCTAGAAACTTGCACTTAAAATCGTTAAATATTTCCAAAACCTATCGATAGCAAAAGTACCTGTTGGTTAATACGTTGGACAATCATACAGAGGGTCTTGGGTTAGATTTTTTTAAATTTTTAGAAGCTTTTCTATAAAAAATTTAATTCAAATCCACTTTGCCGATAATGAGAACTTTAAAACTTGAAAAAATTGTTCAATGGTAGGTAAACTTAGTCAGTAATATCTTAATTTCAAATTTTTTTTTATTAAATTATAGATTGTAAAAATTAATCGAAAGGAAAAAACTCGGAGCCGTTTGCGAGAAAAATAAGATTTTCGAAAACTGGTGGTTACCGTTATTTTTAGCTATATTAAGCAACTTTTATTTCACAAGATTTAAAATTATCGAGCATGGGTTTTTCGAAATATTGAGTTTTGAAAAAAAAAAAAAATTAAATAAAAAAAAAAAAAATTAAATAAAAAAAAATAAGTTTTTAAGTAAAAAAAAAAAAACATTTGGAAATTTAAGTACAAAATCATAATCAAACTTTTGGTGAGCTCTAGCCATAAAAAAATGATTAAAATCGGTTAAACCATTTTTTAGGGAATCAAAAACAAAAAAAAATGGTTCTAAGGGGTGTACCATTAATAACTATTTTCGGAAAAATTTTTTCAACCGTTACCTAGCTAAATTAAAGTTTTTGAATGCTTTTTTAAAAACCTGCGGAACAGTTTTTTGAAAAAAAAATTATAAAATTTCGAAAGAAATTCATATGGTAGGTTTACCGTTATTTTTGGTCTTAAAAAAAAAAAAGAAAAAAACGTGTGGTGGGAAAACTTTAAAAGCGATATCTACCAAGGTGAAGGAAAATCGGCTGAGCCGTTTAGGCTGTAGTCTAACAGAAAGTCAGATAGAATTGCGAGACCCACTTTTTTCGTCTTCGATATCATCGAAATGCCAATTTTGATCAAAAACTCGAGTTTGAATGCATAGCATGCCTTATAGTTCCTATAATTCAGATGTAAAAATGTACTTCAAAGCCTGAAAACACTATGCCTTGATCACATTTCATAAGGCAACGATTGCGAACTTAGCTTGTTTGACCAATAAAAAACCGACTGAGAATAGAAGGAGTACGATAGTTTAAAAATGTACTTATTTTCGTATATCCAGAAATAACGGTGCATTGATGTCATACAGCTGTTATAAATTCATTTAAAAAAAATATTTTAAAATGTTTTGAAATTTAATAAACGTGCAAGTACCTTTATTAAATTTCAAAACATTTTTTAGAAAAATAATTATAAATTATTATATTATTTTTAGTGGTTAATATAATGTAAATACAAATTATAGTTTAAACAAAACCCATTTTTGAAATATTACATTTTCACAGAATTACGAAGTTTTGATAGACACTGCTTTTTAACTTTTTAGAAACTGCTGCATAAAAATCTTAATTTCAATTGACCAAGGCTATAAGTCGAAAAATAGGAAGGGAAGCGTATTTTTCAATACAAAATAAATTTTTCTAATCTCTTAGATTTATTATTGCGAAGTTTTTAAAAATCAAGAATTTGAATTTTCAAAAATTGATTTGATTTAATTTTTATAAAATACTTAATATAGTTTTTGGTAAATGTTAATATACCATTACGACTTTACACTTCAGAAGGTTAAGTGTAAGAGAATTGAGAAAAATCCATTTCACCGTTTTTAAGAAAAGTGAATGTCAGACAAAATGATTTTATGGAAACAACTATTAGAAACCATTTTCCAGAATTTCGTTTTGCATTAAGTTCGCCCTATTCCTCAACATTATCAGTTATTAGTACGTTGAGCTCAAATGAAAGAGGTCTGGGTTCAATTTCCAACTGCTGCCACTTAAAAAAAAACACAAACAAATTTTTCACGGGTACTGCCTGTTGAGAGATGTAATTCATTAGATTAAGACTCTCTACGAGCCATAAAGTCTTCTAATATAATATATACAAATACATGCATATATTTATATAATATTAATAATATATTAACCGAAAAATATAAATCTGTGGTGTTTGGTAGAAATATGATAACTCCATAAGATAATTTGCATCGTTACATTGAATTTATATCGAGCTCGAACCTAAACCGGTAAACCGATTTTCTTAAAATTTAGAACATAATTTTTCAAAGAATATTTTCAAAAGTTTTCCAAATTTGAAGAAAATTAGTCAACCCGTTTCAGCCCTAGCTCCATGTAAAGTGAACGTAAAAACGCAAATTATTTTATGGACTTATCATGTTTGTACTAAACGTAACCTAAGTTTGAACAAAAACTCGGCTTCGATATTTTTTACGAATGCATAAAATAATTTTAATATATATATATAAAAAAATGGCAAGACCTGTTTTAAAAATAATTAAACGGTTATATGCGAAATCCGAAATTTTCTTTTTTTGCTTGCCAAAATACGACGGTGTTCATCAATTTTTTATTACTGTACATTTTTTTTTTTCAAAATAGAATTCAAATGTTGTCAATGTTAACTATCGTGTTAATACTATTTCGACTTAAGACTTTAAAGCTGGGACCGTATCAAACAAGTTAATTACCAAATACAGATTGCATATGGTTCAATCAATTTTTTACGTAATTCGTTCTATCACACTTCTGATACTTTGTAGGTTTCGATTTATGGTTCAGCTCATATTAAGGCCCGTCTTTTGACAGTCATCCAACAGTCCCTATCCATTACAAAACACAATCAAAATAAGTGGATTTCTGAGGCTACTAGGCCTTACATTTAAAGAATGAGTATATCTCGCATACAATGCCATTAGTATCCAAATCCATGAAATATAAATTATGATATATGGACGAGTATTTTAAAATAATTGAAATTCGTTGTTATTGTGAATTGTAGGGAGCAATACATCAATCAATCATTATTCATAACATTACTCATTTCTTTTTTATTATAATAATACATTATAACTGTAGCTAGGTACCTAATATGTATGTACTGTACATATGTCTAGAGTGTGCCATGTGGTAAATATAAGCTTTGAAAAATGTTTTCTTATTGATTGGCACCTTATTGACATCCTGTGATTAAATGAAATGAGTTTTGTTGTTGTTATGCAACATACGGACTAGAAAAATAAACCTTCAAAGAAGACAGTGATATTTCTTATTTTAGAACCTACAAACAGGATATACTCGTACGTAGACTGTCTGTTATTTAAATGTATTTTTTTATCACCGAAATATTTAAGAGAAATGAATAAGGATTTACTTAAAGCGATGTTTTGACGTTTTCCTGGAATTGATAAATTTATTTAAATTTATAAAAAAATAGAAGAAATTTCACTTTGTTACTGAAAGAGTGTTCTGAGTTCTAACCACTAAGTATAGTCTTCAAGGCTTCTAAAAACCACCACATATCAATATTGAAGGTTTTTTTTTTAAACAACTTTGATGGTAATACCAAAAATGTGAAATCCAATATTCTTGTTTATTCGTATTTCCTTAAATTTCCTTTAAATTTATTTTCTTTCAAGTTTTATTTTCTTTTATTTTATCCAGGTGATGGAATTATTTATCTTCTGCCTTATAAAAAATTGGAAGGACAACTTTTCATTTCCCAGAAGAGATTTTCTGAGTAGCTTTGCTAATTATCAAGAGAGTTTCTGCAACATCCTGAAATAATGACTAAAAGTTCATTGATTGATAGCTGACCATCATTGAAGTCCCTATAGACTCATCGTCAAACTTTTTTCCCAGGAAAATGATTATTTCTGTTTTAACTTTCAGCCATTTCATGAGAAACTTTGTTGACTTTAATTTATCACAGCTGCTTCTTTATTTTTTTTTTTGCAATAAAATTCCAATAATTCAACTCACTAAAAGGTCCACCAAAACTGACATTCAAATCAATCATACAAAAGCATCCGGAATAATCTATCAAAAATTATATGAAATACTTATTACTAATAATATTCAATTCATCAGATGCAAATATACAAAATCTTTTATTTGATATTGTTATTTATGGGGAAACTCTGTTCGAAGTAAACAGTGTGCTCGTCACGCTTATAGGTTCTTCATTGAGTTACACATGTATTGCGTAAATATGTTCATCAATCACTTATGGAAGTAGCGCCCATTTTTACATGCTTTAGAGCCCCGGGTTTAATGGAAAAAGAAAGCACATATCGATAATGGAGAAACTGAAAAAAGTGGTTATTGTCAGTTCAACTATTCATCATTAATCTGTTTATCAACTTCCAACACAAACTTCAAGTGTCAAATCTGACATTTTTTATGACATTTCTAGAGAGGAAGACATAGAGAATGAGAGAAAAAATTTCAATTCTTGAGCACGTATTTCCTGTTACTTAAAAATATTCGATATTTTAAAATGTCTCGGAAACATCTAAAATGATTTTTATTAAACTTTCTCAATGGCTCGAATTGAAGCGTTATCATTCCGTTCGTTTTTTTTTTTAGAGTAATGATGAAAAAAGTTATTTAACTTCCATGAAATAAAGGTTAAGCAGCCTTTTAAATGTTAAGTTCATTCTTTATAGCATTTAAACGTTCTAACAACTTTTTGAATCAGACTATTTAAAAACGTTTTTTAACTCGGTTTCTTTTTTATCTGTTCGGTATAGAATTTTGAAATCGGTTTAGAGCAATCTTCGTGGTATGGAAACTTTAAATTCTGAATAAACATCAGAACTGGATGACAATGGAAATCTGGAAGATAATGGAAAACCTTGCAACCATCAGTTATAGCGGCTGTTAAAACTTTTCAGAAGAAAATATTAAAAAAAACTATTTCCCATTTGGGTTCTATGTTTCTGAGTTTTTTTTTATAAAATTTGAAAGTTATGATTTTCCTCAAAAACCTGAACACCACGAAACAGTAATTTGTATTGTTTTTACTTGCAATAAGGTACTGTAAGGCAAGTTTTGTATTTGGAAAAAAAATATAACTCAAGATTTTGATCCAAGTTGACATTACGATGATAGAGAACACAAAAAAAGTGGTTCCTGGAATTCCGTCTGACTGGCTGTATGTATGCACCTTGACCTAAACGGCCTAGGTCGCTGAAGCGATTTTCTTTAAACTTTAAGTTTCTTTGGTGATTCCCTAAGGTAGAAATTGAATTTATTTTTACGCTACCTGCCATACAGACTCGCTTGAATCCTAGTTGCCAATATTTCTCTGTGCGCTGCTATGGGTAGTGGGTAGACAGCTATATACAGGGTGATTGGCATAAGGTATGACAAAAAGCTAGGGCGTATAGGTTGGACTTAGACAAGAAAAAAATCGTATGGGAGGGGGGGGTCTATTTCCCCCCGTTTAGGCGGGAGGGGCAATTTAAGAAAAAAATCACTTAAAACAGAAAAAAAAATATTAAAAAATAAAGGTGATACCTACAGAGTAATGCTATAGCATTTTGAAAAGCCAGAAATACATTCTTTAATTTTGTTTTTAAATAAAGTTGTTCGAGTGAATAGTTTTTGAAAAATTAATTTTCAAAATCAAAAATGCTCTCACGCAGGTGTTCTCAATGAAAAAATGTGTGAAATATGGTTAATCCAGTACTTTGTCACATTATTGTATGCTTATAAGACGATAATTAAAAGAATAGTAAAAAGAAAGTTAATCCTTTCAATCGTAAATTCACCTACATAAGAATCCAAAAACGTAAAAACTAAAATAAAAGGCTTTTCTTAGAACAAAAGTAGTTTTTGTTATTTTTGATTTTCTCAAAAACTACAAAACATTTTGACATCCGGTTTTTTGTGTTTGATCAAAAATTAAAAAGAGCATTGAATATTGAATAAAAAAATAATACTTAATTACGTAAAATTTTGAAAAAAAATTGTTTAAAAAAAAAAATTTCATTTTTTTTTTTTCAAAATTTTGACTTTGAAAATTAATTTTTCAAAAACTATTCACTCGAACAACTTTATTTAAAAACAAAATTAAAGAATGTATTTCTGGCTTTTCAAAATGCTATAGCATTACTCTGTAGGTATCACCGTTATTTTTTAATAATTTTTTTTCTGTTTTAAGTGATTTTTTTCTTAAATTGCCCCTCCCGCCTAAACGGGAGGAAGTAGACCCCCCCCTCCCATACGATTTTTTTCTTGTCTAAGTCCAACCTACACGCCCTAGCTTTTTGTCACACCTTATGCCAATCACCCTGTATAAAGTGCTATGGGTAGGCACTTTCCATCAATCCCAAAAATTCCAAAACAAAATCCAAGTATATGCTGTGGAAAACCAGTTTTATTTTTACCTATTTATTTATTTTTCTCGATGCTTCCTATTTGAACAATATTCGTAAACTAAACTTATAAGACTTAAACAATAATCAATAACACCGACCGACTAGCTCGGTCGTGAAAGCTCAGCTTAAAAATACATTGAGATTAAGTTAGTTAATGATTGAGTAATTAACCTTAATCTTAATAACTAAGTTTAATGTTAATTACTCAATCGTTTCTAGAAATATCATGCGCCTAAAAGTAGGCAATTTAACTGTGGGTGTTTTTATGTCTTGATGATCCGAAGTTTCTATTTCGGCGTCAACAGACGCTATGCAAAATCTTATTCATCTCGAAAACGGCTTTCAAGATTTTGATAAAAAAAAATAAGGTGTACTACTTACTATGGGCATGAACTTCATTTTGATAAAGAAAAAAATTGAAGTATAAAAGTTATTAATGGTACCTGTCGTAGAAACGGTTTTTTGGTTTTTGAATTTCTCCTTAACGGCTCTAACGATTTTGAACAACATTTTTGTACGCAAGCTTCTTTGAATTTAAAATACTATTGCCTATGAAAATATTCGAAAAAAAAAAAACTTTAAAACTTTTTTTTTTGATTTTTGAAAAATAAAAATTCCAAGATTTTATTTTCCAAAAATCAATATCTTGAAAACTTGTAAATGTGTAAAAGTATTTTATAAATACTTGAAATTGATATCAAAATTAAAAAAAAATCTTATATAAAAATTAATTTAATAATACATTTTTTTAACTTTTTAAATGTCAATGGCGCAAAATTTAAGTTAAATTAGCAAATTGTTAAATAGTATCATACTAATACCTTAATAATATGCTGTTTAAAATTACTAGAGAAAAATTTGCATATCCAAAAAATTCATTTTTTTTAATGACTAAAAAAACTCCTTTAATAGTTGGAGCTAAAAACAGGTTGCCATGTGACTTTTTTATTAGCTTAGGTATGCAAAAATAGTGGTTTCTTAAATAAATAAGTTTTTATATAAAAAAAAAATTAAAACAAAAAATTTTGGTACGCCAACTTAAAGCTTTTAATATTGTACGAATACGATTTAAATAAAAAAAAATATTGAACCGTTTTTTTTTTTGAAATATCAAATTTTCTAAAAACAAAATGATTTATTTTTTTAATTCAAAAAATATGTCTTTGTGTTGAAATGCATATTAAAATCCGTTATGCCAAGCTTTTTCATTCAATGCTTTTATTGGTAAATCTGGCGTGCCGCAAGGCTTGAATATGCTCGCGAAGTATGGTCGCCTTATCACATCGTTTATATTAAAAAATTGGAGTAATTCAGTATCGATTCCTCCGTTTTGCTCTCAGGCGACTTCCTTAGGTTGACAATCACAATATCAAGATCGGTTGCAGCTTATAAGATTGCAATCACTAGAAAAGCGTCTTAAAGTAGCGATGTAATTTTTGTAGATCAAATATTGCCTATTGTAACTGATTCATCTGCCCTCGTTTCAAACTGCTTTCATGTCCTGCTTAATTCTTTTTTATTCTTTGTTGGAATTTATTGTGTAATATTTTTTGTTTTAATTGTTAAATTAATATCTATCTATATCTATAAGAATTTTTAGTTAAGGTTGTCATAGTGATCGCACTTAATGTTGGCAACCTTTAGCCATGTTTAATGAATCAACGTACAATGGACATTTTGTGGTAAAATGATATTTAAAGGAGTTATTTAATCATTATTTGAATACACCACCTTTTTTCAAAATGGCGGCGGTTGTCTAGCTTTAACTTCTTTAAAACAATATTTTGTTATGATAAAATGTACCCAAACATATTTTGTATTACATTTTTATATTTTTTTTACATTTTTACATTTTTTTTTACAGAAAATACATATCACTTTGTTGGAGTGTGTAATTCTTTTCGGCCAATAGAAGACAATTCCTTGGAAGTGAAAGCCTCAACCATGACCAGTTCCACGACATTCTCAAAGGACAAAACTATAGTCAACTGTACAATTTCTTAAAACACGCTCCAAGATATCGATAGCTCACTATAAATGAATATTCTTAAGAGTATAAATCAATCGTTAAGTTTTAATGGATTTATTACAGATAACAATTTACTCTGCCAGGCATATAATTTTAACCTAATGAAAACCAAGCCATTGTAAAAACTTTCTCAAAATAAATTTTTTTATCTATCTACGAGTATACATATATCTATAAAAAAATTTTAAGACAAAATGTTGGTTTGCCAATTTAAAGTTTTTATTATTGTTCGAATAAAAATCAAAGAGCACGGTAGTGCCCAGCTAGTCAAGCACAGGCGCCTCACCAAATTTCAATTTTCTAGCATAAGCAGTTCCTGAGAACCAAAACCGTAACTGACTGACTGACTGACTGACAGGTCATCAAAATTATGGAGCACTTCCCGACATCGTATAATCTTATACAAAACAAAGGTTTTGTATGTTTTTGATCTGATTAAATTTACAAGAGAAAATATTGAGCCGTTTTTTGAAATATTGAATTTTCCAAAAAAAGAAATAGAGTTTTTTTTTGCAAAAATTCAAAAAATTTTTATTTATTTTAAGTCTTAAAATGCAATGTTTTTTAAAACCATTTAGAGGCTTGTCTATACAAAATTTCGTTAAAATCCGTTATGCACATAATGAGAAATTCGAAAAAATGTTTCTATGGTATGGCACTCGTACAGTGGTATAGGTAGTCAGTAATATTTTTTTTTTTTTTTTTTTTTTTTTTTTTTTTTATTTTTTATTAAATTATAGATCGTAAGAATCAATCGAAAGAAAAAAATTTTATCAAAATTCTCGAAGTCGTTTTCGATAAGAAATACGATTTTCGAAAACCAATTTTTAACATTTCTATGGAGGGTACCTTTGGTTTTAGGTAAGAGAAATTTTTTTATCGCATCTTGTAGATTATATTAAAAAACTTTTATTTATCAAGTTTTAGGAAAAAAAAAAACAGCACGGGGGTTTCTTTTAAAAATCCAAACGAAATTGATTTGATAATTTGAACCAACAATCATATTGAAACTGCCCTGGAGCTTTAACATAAAATAAAATAAAATAAAATAAAATAAAATAAAATAAAATAAAATAAAATAAAATAAAATAAAATAAAATAAAATAAAATAAAATAAAATAAAATAAAATAAAATAAAATAAAATAAAATAAAATAAAATAAAATAAAATAAAATAAAATAAAATAAAATAAAATAAAATAAAATAAAATAAAATAAAATAAAATAAAATAAAATAAAATAAAATAAAATAAAACAAAATAAAATAAAATTATGGAAAAAGGTTGTACCGTTTCTGAGAAAATCAAAAATAAAAAAGTGAAAAGTATTATAAGCATTTTTATGAGGGATTAGAAAAGCTGTAATTTTTGCCAACACATTTTAAAAAAAAATTGATCATTTTTCAGTTAATGTCAAACAACTAATTTTCACACCTTTTAAACGCACCTAAAATTAACTAAGCTCCGCTCCAGATTTAGGCTACTCTTTAGTAAATGTTTATGAAATACAGATAAAACTTTCCACCAATTATCGTTTTCTGGAAATATTTTGAATATTTTCCTGTGCTATATAGCTATTTCTTATCACTATGAAGCAGCTTCCAAACGCTAAAAATAAAATCTAATTTGTCTACATATATTGTTGAGAACTCAATTTTTCCACACCACATGGTCGTTTTGACATTTAGTGGTTTAACGCTTTTAATGTGTGCTCAAAGTGCTACCTCATTACAATTACGTACGGTAGATCATTCAGTTTTAGATTAAAATTTATTAAAATTAAAGTTAATTCAGAAAATTTCAAAAACTTGAAAAATACTGTATATGCTCGTACATATGTATGTACATTAGGTATCGAAGATTTGATAAAAATATTATGTGGATTGCAAAAAATTAAAATTTTATATTGACAAGACACATGTGTTGCCTTTTACGAAAATGGACGTTCAAATCAAAATGCATTTCGTGCACTTCGTGATTTTTTTGGTCAGCATAATCGACCAAATATGTCCACAATCGGTAGAATTGTGCCCAAATTTCAGCAAACCGGGTCTGTAGGAAATGTGAAAACACCTGTGCATGCTCGCCAAGTTCGTTCTGCGATATAGTGTTGTTGCATGCTCGTCGTCGTCGTCGTGCCCAACAATTGAACATCTCACGAACATCACTGATGTGATTTTTGAATAAAGATTTGAATTTACACGCTTACAAGGTTCAATTGACTCAAGAGCTGAAGCCTTCTGACCACTTCAAGCGTCGTAAATACGCAGAATGGTTGCTTGAACAGAAAGAAGTGATTGGTGACTCCACAAAGAATATCATCTCTAGCGACGAGGCACACTTTCACCTCAGTGGATTCGTTAACAAGCACAACTGCCGCATTTGGGCAAATGAGAATCCACTAGTGATTGTTGAAAAGCCGATGAATCTACAAAGAGTGACTGGTTGGTACGGTTTATGGGCTGGCGGTGTCATCGAGAAATTCAATGGCCGTGTTATCTCATGTCGTGGCCATGTTATATCTAGAATAATAAGCCAAGAAGAATTCAAGAGCTAAAGGATAAAATAATTCGGCACATTAACGACATTGAACCTGAATTATGTCTCAGTCATTGAAAATATGGACCATCGGATAGAGGTATGCCACCGAAGCAATGGCGAGCATTTGGCCGATGTTTTGTTTCACACATATTTGTCATAGTAAAAAATATAAAGATAATTCTCTGCGAACTTTTTGTTTTAGTTTCAATTAAAATCGTTGGACCACCCTTTATTAGCCCCGCTACTTGACTACTGCCTATACTTAACTTCTGAATTTGGGTTGAAAACGGACCAGACTTGAACAAATCTTACCAGACTTTCTTTTATAGAATTTAATGTTGCAATGTTCCAACTTCCAACGCACATCTGCTGAGAGTCGGCTTTATCTATAAACTTTTCGCTGACCATACGTGAATTTCGGATATTGCCATGGAATTTGTGATTATAAGCCCTTAATTTTCCTCAATATGTTCCACTTGAAACTTTGTCCATCTCGTAAACTACCTGATTTAGAAACTTTCAACCACGCCTATAAAATTCTCCTCGTAATGTCCCAATAAAGCTACTTTTCCGAAAGTATCCCATTCGCAACTGTGTCTGCAACTGTAGCAAATCCGCCCGCCATACTCCCATCAAACTGATTAATCAAGGCCAAAGGAGAAATGTCCAAGAACATTTCACACAATTTATTTTACTTTGTTTGCTTTTTAATTCTTTTGAATTTGTTACATTTCGCCAGATGGACGCATACAAAATTCCCGACGAAGGAATCTACATTTTATCATTGCCAATACTCGTACCAAGCCAAGCCAAACAAACCCAAGTGGGGCTCAAGCGAAAACGTTCTTGTAATAATATAGCGGGTCTGGAATTTTATGTCTGGTGTATTCGAATCACGTTTTCTAATTTCGACATGTACTGTACAGTAAGTCGAATGAATTAAGGTATTGGGTCATGGAGACAGGTGGCTGCAGTCTCTAGGACGATGGGGCTATAAAATGTTGTCTTTGTAGCTTTTATTTTTATTTTTATTTCTATTGCTATTTTTAATGTGACCTTGTGGGTGGTGGGATTTGGCTTTGGCCAAAACAAATTTTACATTGAGGTCTCATAAAGCAGAGAGGTTTTCTGTATTGACATTTTGTTATGTTTAAGCCATAAAAATGAATTTACCCACTTGTCTAGTTGGTTATTAATGGCGTAGCATGACGATAAAAGAAAGATAATTCGCAGAAATTTTATTAAATTTGCGAAATCATATTTACTTTTTAGTAAATACTTATTTTTTACTTGCGATATACATATGTGTAGGAACAATAAGGCTGGTTTTACATTTGGAAAAAAGAAACAAAGCAGGAATTTGATCAAAGTTACATAACGATGATAGAGAAGATAAATAAAAATGGGTTCATAAATTTTGCTTGCATGTGTACATGTACCTCAACGTATAGTCTTAACTAATAGGGCGATTTTCTTCAAACTTGGAACTGAACGATATTCGGTGATTCTCTAGAGGAGAAACTGATTTTTAAGCTTTTTTTTATTCCCAAGTGCTCCGTTTAGTGTCCAACTCTCTTTCTCATATTCATCAATGATCACTTGTCCGAAACTTGTAATCCACTTCATTGTCTTGTCGATGACTCTCCCTCAGCTTCTCACACGTTATCAAATTCACGTCCATCTCCTTCGGAAGTGGGATTGCAATGAATTGGAAATGAACCCTACATCATTGTTTAATGCGGGTATACAAAATTGTGTGGAGTTTAATGCTTCGAAAACTCAATGCTGTCTACTGAAGCAAAATGTCCCACTTATGCCATTGTCCTTGAATGGCACTATAGCATCGAAGAAACCGAACAGCTCACAGTAAACGGTATGTGTGCCACCGGCGACATTCGTTGAAATGACCACATTGTCGAGAACTCTAAAAACGCTAAAGATTTCTATATCCGTGTAAGACATTTTTCACCCCCTCTGGTCCGGCTAAAATTTGTAAGGCGTTTTTACGTTTAGAACTCGAGAATAACTTACATCTTTGGGTAGGTGCAGCCCAAATTTTTCTCCATTCATTAGAAAGAATCCAGAAGAGAGCGTTAAAAAGAATAGGAAACAGAGCTATCATGGATTCATTCCCATATATGTTGAACACTGTCGAAATGTTTTATGTGTTTTCTAGTTTTATCGCTTCTTTCACAAGCAACGCTAACTTGAAGTTGCTAATTGGACTCTTTCGCTCAATCAGGTCACCCGTGGGCCGTGATACCCATTTCGCTAGGAATGCTCATTGCTGTATGTATGTATATCTAAAACCAAGTTTAAGAGACTAAGCTAGTCTATGCATTCTATTTTCATATCTCTTTAAATAAATGATAAAGCTGGTGATAGCAGATAGCAGTCAGTCTGCTTTCAACCTTCACTGCGTTTACTTCGTTATAATTCAGACTTTAAGCCATAATTCATCAGAAGTTACGCGCTATGCTAAACACTTTATGGTTAAATTGTTCGTGAATGGAGTCCCACAAGAATTTCAATTGGATACGGGGCAACGTGTTCAATGATGAGTCTGGAAGCATTTCATAAAATGGGCGATATTAACTGTTTGCAAACTACAACAGTGCTTAAAACATATGGAAACTATACCGTTTCGATCAAAGGAAAAGCTGAGGTAAAGGTACAGTTTCAAGGCCGGGAGCATAACTTACTTGGTTATCGACACACATGAAGGTGGAAATATTCTTGGAATGGACTGGTTCGATGTATTAGGGTTTAAGGTAAATTGTGCAGACCAAGTTTTATATGCTAAGACTTTAGGTGATATAGACGATTTGAAAGCTAAAATAAGCAAGGTGTGCAAGCAATTCCCGGATGTTTTTCAAGATGGTCTTGGGTGTTGCAGCAAGTTCACTGCAAAGCTGCACGTTAAACCAAATGCCGTTCCAAAATTTTTTAAGTCACGACCAATACCATTCGCACAAATGGACAGTGTCAAACGTGAATTAGACAGGATGGTGGAAGTTGGAATTCTGAAACCTGTCAAAACAAGTACATGGGCATCTCCGATTATTCCTGTGAATAAAACCTCAGGGGGTGTTCGCATTTGTGGGGATTTTAAGATGACTATAAACCCTCAACTAGAAGTGAGTAGCTATCCACTTCCACGCCCATCCTACTTAGTAATTAACACGCCCTTTGGTTTGTTGGAGTTTCAGCGAGTTCCTTTTGGAGTTGCATGTGCTCCTGAAATGTTCCAACAGCTCATATACCAGATTATAAAAGGTATGAAAAATTGTGCTATGTTTTTAGACGACTATATTTGCACAGGAAAAAACAATGAAGAGCACTTAGAGACAGTTACAGAGCTTCTTAGTCGCTTAGCATCCTGTGGACTTCGATGTAACATAAAAAAATGTTTGTTTGCACAGGAAAAGGTGGAATATTTAGGACACATGATCGATGCAAGTGGAATAAAGCCCTCAGAAAAAAAGGTTGAAGCTATCCACCAACAGATCTTAAGCAGCTACAGGCTTTTCGCGGAAAAGTAAATTACTACGGTAAATTTATCAACAATTTGTCTCAAATTTCAGCTCCGCTTAATGAGCTCAGGAAGCAAAATGTTAAATTTGTTTGGAAAAGCTGTCATCAAGACGTTTTTGAGAAACTTAAAGCTGAGGTTGTCAAAGCTACTTGCCTTGCTCATTATGTGGAGGATTTGCAACTTATTTTATTTTAGCTACAGATGTCTCATCTCATGGAATTGGTGCGGTGTTTCTGCATCGGTATGCAAATGGATCTGAACGCCCAATAGCTCATGCATCTAAAACGTTAAATGCACAACAACTGAAGTACAGCCAGATAGAAAAGGAAGCGTTTCCTATAATTTTTGGAGTCCAGAAGTTCCATCAATATGTTTATGGTCGAGTTTTTGAGCTGGTCACTGATCATAAACCGCTTATATCAATTTTTAATCCATGCAAGCAACTTCCGACTATGACTGCACACCGCCTGCAACGCTGGGCTATAAATTTAATGGGCTATACTTATACGATTAAGTATAAGTTTACCGTCAGGGCCTGATGTTGAATTCGACAAATACGAGGAAAACTGCTTTCAGATGGCTAATGATTTAGAGGAAGAGATTGCTGATTTCCCATTGAATGCCAAAATTTTGAAAAATGAACCCGTTAAAGATCCTGTTTTGAAAGAAGTTCTTGGACTGGTACAATAAGGATGGCCTGATTTTTTCAATAAACTCAAATCTGAGTTAAAACCGTTTTTTGATAGGCGTTTTGCAATAGTGCAACACAAGGGTGTGCTTTTGAAACAATCAAACACGTCAAGAGTTATAATTCCAGAGAAGCTGAGAAAGAAAGTTCTGTCAATGCATCATTCAAATCATTGGGGAATAGTTAGAACTAAACAGCTGGCTCGCCGTCACTGCTGGTGGCCTGGGATTGACAAGCAGATTGAAAATCAAATCCGTAGCTGTACTACTTGTTTGGAAAATAGTTCTAGTCCTCCTCAAGAGTTTGTTAACTGGCCGTCTCCAACAAAGACCTGGGAGCGTATACATATTGACTTCGCCGGTCCTTTCATGAAGAACATGTATCTCATTTGCGTGGACGCATTTTCAAACTTTCTTTTTGTTGTTGAGATGCCGCAAACAACAACTAGTGCAACAATTATAGCTTTGGAAAATATGCTTGCCATAGAGGGACTACCAGAGGTGCTAGTGTCTGATAACGGTCCTCAGTTTACTTCGGAGGAGTTTAAAAAATTTTGCACTGATAACAGTATAAATCATCTTCGCTCTGCACCTTTCCACCAGTCATCAAATGGAGAGGCGGAGAGGATGGTTCGGACTTTTAAGTCCGCTATGAAGAAGCTTTATCGTGAAGGTAATAATGAACGAAACTCTTTATTAAATTTTTCGAGAAGTCCAAGGTAAAGTGGGAAGGAAGATGTTTGAAGTTAAGACAGCTACGAGTATAACTAGAAGACATCAAAACCAAATTACGAAAATGCTGGGATCATTCGAGTTTGATGAAGCAAATCGACTGGCTAGTCTGTGCCAGAACTCCGAAGCTTCCACGTCACTACCATTGGAACCAAAGAGTATTCTAAAGCCATCTACTGATGTGATACAACGACGCTCTCATCGTATACGAAAACCACCGGTTAGATTCACACCAAACGAAAGGCTTCGACATAGAAGATGATGATTGATGACATTTCTATTGTATTTTCATATCTCTTTAAATAAATGATAAAGCTGGTGATAGCAGATAGCAGTCAGTCTGCTTTCAACGAATTTATAATATGAATATCAATTTAATTATCAGTATTATGCTAAAGATATTGACCAAGAGCTAATATAATTCGAGCTTCGGCCCATAAGAACGAAACCCTGCTAATTACTTGAATTCTTTAAGCTTTTGGTGGTTTAGTTTTGTTTAATAAATTCGACAGGCTGACAGGAGATTTTCTTTTTTGTGTTATGACGGCAAAATGTTATAGATTCTAGATTTTTGGTACTTTATTTGACACAATCTCATAATAACTATATTGGGCAAAGATATGTTTTATAAACACAAATTCTTATTTATATCGGATGAATAAGTCCTTTTGGACTGCATAGATATTCATCTATTTAGCGAATTCTAATAAACGGTGTTTCAATTGGTGCAGGTAGATTTTAGCAGCCATGTTATTTTGGTGACATCAGTCAAATCTGTTGTTTATTATTCATTTGCTTATGCCAAATCACAATGGTAAGAACTTCAATTGAACACAACTTCCAAATTATAAAAATTTATTACCAAACTGAGTGCTCGTCGTGCAAACGTTGCGGAGATTGCGCCCATTTTACGGTAGATGTCTTGGCCCTTCATAGTCGACTCTTTAACATTTGTTGGTCAAATTTGAGACCAACGGTTTGGTAATCAATCAACATTCGTTCGTCAAGGGATCACAAGATCGGTTGAGAAGATCGTGGCATTCAGTGAAAGTGGTGCAGCAGAACCCGAGGTAATCAACTCGGAATTTTACAAACTTCAACTTGGCGAATTTAGTACCGCAATTCGGACCTACGAGTACATCCATCCGTATACGATCTAACTGAGCCAGGACCTCAAAGTTTATGGCTATGGACACGGGCGCTTCTTCCCTGACTGGGCTTAGGAGCGTTTGAGAGTGGATACCAATTTTGGCCGAAAAATCATTTTTAGCGACAAGGCGTATTTGTGGATGAATAGCTGTGTTACCAAGCAAAACTGACATAGATATATGGGTCGATATACCAATCCACACGACGCACGTTTAACAGGTGACAACTATTCATCCTCAAAAATATACTTATCGTTAATAATTACTTAATTCGAAATTGGATTTTTTTATCTACTCTTACATAGATACCTGCAACACATTAAGGGTATTCATGCAAAAACGTAAAGTCGTGGTGAACATCGTAAGCTGTGTAATTCTACCAATATTTGTACGGAAAATTTGACAGATTTACTAATCTTTTACTCTTGCCTCTTTGCATACCATTACTGAATTTAAGTTTGTTTAAATTAAATACCTATAGATTAGTTTTAATTTAGGTGCAAACGGGGTGGATCGTGGTTTAAGTGCAGTAAGAATTTTACTCACGTACGAATACGGATTTTACCTCAGAGAGCGTTTTCAAATTCTTAGAATCTATCCACAAAGAAAAAACTAGAAATTATTCAAGGACCATTTCCTGTTATTTGTTGAAGTTTCCTTGAAAAAAAAATATTCAAAAAGCATTTTTTTAATAAACCGTTTCTCATAAAAAATCTAGGAGCAAAAAAGAAGAACAAAATTTCAAGCAGCATTTCTTCAGCTGGTTACTCAAGGAGCATTTGTAAGACGTCAGCTGGTTGAATTTGACTGTGACGCATTTGGTACGAGTAGGTGACGCAAATCACAGATCTTCGGATCAGGCGAAATTAGTAAACTGTCATCGAGGGCAGAGGCGTTTGTAGAAAAGCGTGATTATTTTTCGGGAAAATCTGCCCCTAAAAATTTTATAAACCTTTAAAAAAATTTTGCAGGTTTTCCTGCCCTATTAATTTGCGTTATTTCCATTTCGAGCAGAGGAATCTTGATTTTGTTTTGAAGCCAAGTAGTTTCAGAATTTATAAAAACTTCAAAAGAATTTTTTTTATTACTATGTACTTTTGAAAAAGCCGCGATACATATACAATACATTATACTTTTGTTAAGTGAACAATCACGATTCCTTACCGAAAGTGTTGTCAGTTCAAGCACGATTTGAAAAGGTCAAGAAGGATTTGGAAAGGTCTTCACTTCTTTTAAACAAACAATTTGTTCCCACCAATAAAGTCCGCCCTGATACCTTTTAAGAAGAAACATAAATACTGGGGGAATCGACTTATAAATTTTACATTAGCTAAAGCTTAGCGTTAAATCTTAAATCTTATAGTCCAATTAAGACAAAAAAAACAACATAAAATCTAACTTTTAAATTGCACACTGTGCGACGGCGTTATTGGCCCGTACTCTTTCGAAAACGTCGTTGGTGAGGCGGTTACCGTTAATGGCGAGCCTTAGCGAACGATGGTAACCAATTTCTTAAGGCACATATTGAACTACATATGTATATGGACCTAGAAGATATGTGGTTCTAGGAGGATGGCGCGCGGCGCTACGTGTCACACAGCGGACCAGCCTATACCAAGATTGACATTCTGCATAAACGATTTGAAGCTAAGGTTATCACTTGCAGAGTAGACGTGACTTGGCTAATAAATCACAATCGACCGATGTGCGATGTTTGTGCAAGCCAATCGTGTGTTTTATTTTTACATACTCAAAAGCAAATATTTAAAAAAAATAAAAATAGAAAAAGTCTATTTGATTTTTGAATAACTTTTCGACGACCATCTGTTGAAATACAAATGTTATTAATTTTTTTTTTGGAATAATGGAATGGTAATATAATATGTTTTGAAACTCACAATTTTTTCTTTAATTCAAAACAAAAGGTGAACTTGAGTTTTCTTTACATGATACAAATCGGGAAGGACACGTAACAAAAATTTATTTTCGAACTCAATCTCGCTTCATGTACATATTTAATTTAAATTTAATTCTTTACTATTCGTTAAAATAAAACAACATAAAATTATGTAGGTCACAAAGCCCATTAACGAAAAAGTTCGTTTTTAAAATAAAAAATAAACTTTATCTTTCGAACAACTTACTCGCACCCAACTGTAACAGATATGGTATAACCTCACCTTAGGCTTAATCGGGAATACGGTCACGTTCCGTATGCATGCATTATTCCCAACATGAAGAAGTCGCATAAATAGATCTACCTAGAGTACAGGACTAAGGCAAAGGCCCCCCGAAAAAAGTTGTATACTAATTTTATTTATTAATTTCGTGTACGCTGATGGCGTTCATAATGGTTCCTGATACGACAAACATACTGGCATTTTCTCACCTTTCTCCTTCGCATCAACATCAAACTTACATAGCCTGGCTTGGCATATATGATAAGTTATTATTATTATTTTCTTAGTCAAAAAAACAGCAAAAGCAAAGTGAGTCCTTTGGCATGGTTTCTTTAGATTAATAAGGTCCCGTGACTAACAGGCTTCATTCGGCAGACTATACAGAACACATCTACCATCACAATTATGTATTGTAGAACTAAGAAGAGAAAAACATGAAAACTAACAGCTTTCATGTTGAGCCTATCAGAAAAATACAAATGGTATAGCAAATTTGGATGAGGCAACAACTTTGAACATGGCCGTATTTAGCAAAAAAAAAAAAATCAATCAGAGCGAAAATTTCAACCGAAATAGAGGAGTGATAGCATAAGTTGGTGCGCACAACGAGCCCTTGTGATATTTATACTGTGAATAAAGCGATCATAAGGGCATAGAAGCAAGTTTATTTTTCTTTTGAAGGAACAAGTCCCCCAATAATATATCTTATCGTAAAGAGTGCTTCTCACCTAAGCCTCTAAGACCAAAAGTAAGTAAGCCACAAAAAAAGTGGAGAGTTGTATGTCACTAGGTTCAGGTTCTCTATGAGAAGTTGTGCCTCTAATTAGTTAATTTTTACTTGTGATGCGCATAGGGTAAATTTTGCATTTGGAAAAAAAATCGAAATCGAGGTTTAAGCAAATTGCGTTGATAAAGAACACGAAAAAGTGAGTTCCGCAATTCCATCTGTGTGTCTGTATGTCCTATATACATCGACACAGCCTAAGCCGCTGAAGCGATTTTCTTCGAACTTTGTACTAGAGAGTCTTCGGTGATTCCCTAGAGAAGAAATTGAAATATTTTGTTTAGGTCTAAAAGCAACGGTACCTGCACTACAGCCATCATGAAAAATCTTTCTTATCTCGAAAACGACTTCAACGACTTTGATAAAAAAGATGTGTACTATTGTAGAAAAAGTCCACAGTTTAATCAAAAAATATCTTTAAGCAAAATACTAAAGGTACCTGTCTTAGAACCGTTTATTTGATTTCGACTTTCTCATCAACGGCATTACCGAATTCGATCAAAATTTTTACAGGACCTCATTTAAATTTTAAATAATATTAAAATGGATTTTTCTTTTCAAAATAAGATATCTTAAAAAGAGGTGCACGGTTGTTTTTTATTTTATTAAAATTTTAAGGAAAATAAAAACATAATTCAGGCGAAAAATCCCATTTATCTAGATAACGACTTCAATGATTTTGACAGGAAAACTGTGTGTACTATTGCAGGCATGTTGTTCATTTTGGTAACAAAAAAAAAAATAAAATGCACGACTGGTTCGCACGAACTTGCTCCTATGTAAACGACTAAGAATTTCAAAAATGAATGTTATTAGAGAAAACTGTTCATAAGGATAAAATTCTTTTTTAAATAACTAAAACAACTCGTTCAGCAGTTGGAGCTAGGCACAGGATGCCATGTATTTAAAAAAAAATAGTTTATGCAAGAACAAAATTATAATTCGTTGTAGTGGTATCTTAAAAAAAATAAGCTTTTATACAAAATTCTTAAAACATTAAAAAAAAATTAGAACGCCAATTTAAAGTGTTTATTAATGTACGAATAAAAATTAAATCGAAAAAAAAATATTGATCCGTTTTTGAGATATCGAATTTTCCAAAAAGAAACTAGATTTTTTTTCAAAATTCAAAAAAATATTTTTTTTTAAGTTTTGAAATGCGATGTTCCTTAAACTTTTGTCTATAAAAAATTTCATTAAAATCCGTTATGCCGATAATGAGAAATTCGAAAAAATCGTTCTATGGTAGATACAGTCAGTAATATCTAGATTAAAATTTTTTTTTATTAAATTATAGATCTTAAAAATTAATCAAAATAAAAAAAATTTAAACAAAATTCTCGGCACCGTTTTCGAGAAAAATACAATTTTCGAAAACCATTTTTTAACTTTTTTTCTCTTCTTGTAGAATATATTAAGAAACCTTTATTTATCAAGTTTTAAAAAAATCGAGCATGGGGTTTTCGAAATACATATGTATTAAGTTTTCCAAAAAAAAATTTGGACATATTTTTTAAAAATCTCAAAAATTATTTTTGAAAACTTGAATTCACATAGTAATATTCAAACTATTGGGGACCTGAAAAAAATAATAAAAAAAATCCGTTGTACCGTTTTCGAAAAAATCTACCAAGTCTGAAGAAAATCGGCCGAGCAGTTTAACTGATTCGAACAGACAGACAGAATGGCGAGACCCACTTTTTTGGTGTTCGCTATTATCGTAATGTCAACTTTGATCAAAATCTCGAGTTCGATTTTTTTTACGAATGCATAACTTGCCTTATAGTACCTATAAGTCGCAAGTAAAAATTAAGAAATGTATTTACCTACAGCTTTTTAATTTTCGATTTTCTCATTAGCGGCTCTACCTATTTTGATCAAAATGTTTATCAAGACCGTATTCAAATTTAAAATAATAAAATAATAATGTATATACAATTTTTATAAAAAATGTGTTTTCTATTTAGCAAATCTATAATTTTTTTTGAAAATTCAATTAACTCGAAAAAGAGTCAACGATTGTTTTTTAAATTATTTCCCTTAATGTATGTGTATTATTGAATAATTAAAACTGACATACCATTTGTTTTTTTATTTCTTTTTTAGAAATTTGTATATAAAAAAAATAATTTAATAACACCTCAAATAACGGTTTTTTTTTTCAATTTTGTTCGCCTTAAGTCATATTTTGACTACAAATCAGACAGCATTTTATTTTCGTTTTAGCCTCATACTATTTTAGGAAATATTTTGGCCAAAAATACAATGAATTTTATGAATTTTTCATTATCTACATCTATGTTTTCTTAAATTCCAGAGTTCTTGTACATACGAGCAAGATACAATTATACATTTTATTTTAGAAATATACTTACACTCGTATGGCTGGTTTTTTCTCTGAATAAGTATTTTAAAAAACTTAATTTTAGATTTTAAAATATCAGAATTCTGACAGAAAGAATCTGTTTTTTTTAATGTTCTATTTAACTTTCATTCCGTGATGCTTCCATTCTTCCACTCAGTTACAGTGTCAAACTCAGAAACCTTTAATAACTTTCACACCTTCACAAGGTTTCTCTGGATTCACAGTCTTAACTTGTTGTCAGGTACACGCAGTTTTCTAAGGAGACAGTACCTTCGGTACACGGCTTCACGGTTTCTACAGATTTTAATTCCCTATAGAGTCATCTGTCCTCTTCACGGAACACTGTTCTCCGCTAAGGATTGGTTCAGTCATCAGACAAAATTAAATGCACGACTGGGTCGCACGAACTTGCTTTTACGTTAATGAATAAGAATTTCAAAAATTAATGTTATTAGAGAAAAACTGTTCATAAGCGTAAAATTCATTTTTTAAATGACTGAAACAACTCCTATATTAGTTGGAGCTAAAAACAGGATGCCATGTGCTTCAAGCAAATATTAGTTTATGCAAGAACAAAAATTATAAGTCCTTGTAGTGGTTTCTTAAAAAAATAAGCTTTTATGTACAAACATTTTAAAAATTAACAAAAAAATTTAAATTTAAATTTTTTAAATTTAAAAATTTGAAAAAAATGGTTCTATGTAATATCATGACAGACAGACAGACAAACAGAATTTCAAGACCCAGTTTTTGCGTCTTCGCTACCATTATAGTGTCAACTTTGATCAAAATCTCGATTTTTTTACGAAGGCATAACTTGCCTTATATAGTATCTATAAGTCGCAAGTAAAAATCTAACATATGCATTTAGTAAAAGATTGCAAATGCTTGAATAAAAAAAAAATCAAAAAAATGGGTATAAATGACAGATAGCTGCAGTAGAACCACTCTGATTGGTTTTCGAACAGTATTCAAATTTTTTAAAAAAACATTTTGGTTTTTTATTTCAATTTTCGATTTTTTAAAAATTGCCCTTAAGGTGAACATAGCACAGGCTATCGCTCAAATTTAGCCAGAGCTATGCAAAAGAGTCATTCAAAATTGGGCCAATTGGACTGTACAAAGCTAAAGCGAGCATTTAAACGATGTCAATGTATATAATGGCATACAATGACCTTTCAGATAAAAAAAAGAATTATGTTAATACCTGACACAGAATTTGTTCTATTTTATCTACCAGCCATTATTTTAAAACCATCTACAAAATGTGTTTTTTTTTTTTTTGTCAAAATAAAATGATACTCACGTTACGAATGTCTAAAATTAATGGAAAGAAAAATTTTTTTATTGAAATCCGCCGTTTTCGATAAAAATACGATTTCGAAAACCATTTGCTTAACATTTGTATGGTAGGTACCAGCAAGCACACTATAGTACTTTTCCTTTTTTGAGTCCAAGTGTAATGTCTCTATGAATTCCCAGCAGGGGATGTATGGTGAAATGCGTTTAAGCCGTATTGGAACTCTGGTATGAAATCTCTATCTCCGCAGAAAACTTTGAGTTTATTCAATATAAACGTCTCCAGTGTCTTGCTCATACAGAAGAGCAGCCTTATTGGCCGATTTTCTTCCACATTTACGTGGTTTTTCTTCATCGGTACGGGGACACCCCCGTTTGAAATGATTGACAAAATTCCTTTATTGACCACAACAAAAAATCAAAAATTGAAAATACGAGTAGAAATAAAAACACTAACGATTTTATTCAAAAACAATTTTAATCGTATATGCATTTCGAGCCGAAATGCAGCCCATCATCAGCGAATTACAATCGTTACTCATGATGAGCTGATGATGGGCTGCATGTATGTCGGCTCGAATTGAATACGATTAAAATTGTTTTTAAATAAATTCGTTAGTGTTTTTATTTCTATTTTCAATTTTTGATTTTTTGTTGTAGTCAATAAAGATATTTTGTCAATCATTTCATAAACTTAGACTACAATATCGGTTCAACACTTTTGAGTGATAAGTTTGAAAGTTCAATCATTAAAAACCGTTTGAAGTCTTGCAGACTGCAGGGAAATAGCTGTTGTTCGAACAGTTGTTAAAGATTATAGTCAGCAGGAGAACGACAAAATTTGGTAACTTTTTAAGAACGTAACAAGAAATCTTCTCACTTCCTGCCGACTTTTTGGAGTTTCCTGTTATGAAACGTCAGTCACTTCTTTAGGAGAAGAAAAAACATTTTTCAGTAGCAGCTTAAATGCGGGTGTTTCTTCTAGAGATGCCGCGAATAGTGACTCGGCCGAATACTGAATACCGAATATTCGGCCACACTCGTCGGCCGAATACCGAATATTCGGCAGCCGAACATTCGGCCAACGAAACGATGTGTTGTGTTTTGTGTATCTACTTATCTCCTACGTGACTTTTGACGAGACACAACAGTTTCTGGGAATGTTTTGAGGAAGTTTCTATAGACAAAATGATGAAGATGTTGAAAAAACTGCCATTGAAAACAAAATAGATTTTTTTAAGAACTTTTCGCGAAGATCGGATGGCAGACCCTTACAAGTGGTGGTCAGCAAATACAAAACTGTTTCCCAATTTGACAACATTTGCTGAAATCTACCTCGTCTCCTGGTACTAGTGTTTTAGTGAGAGGTTATTTGCAGAAGCTGTAATTGATTTCAAATATAGACGTTACATAAAACATATGCTACCAACGAATACTGAAAAAGTTGTTTTTATTTACCACAACTTTGCATAAGTAGATTTTAAATACTAAAATAAAAAAAATTAATAAAAATACAACATTTTTTGTAAGATAATAAATCTTTTTTATTCTCCATTTAATATTCGGTATTCGGCCGAATGTTGTGAACTATTCGGCCGAATACCGAATATCAAAAAAATAAGCTAATTAGGCCGAATACTGAATAGTGGCCGAATATTCGCGACATCTCTAGCTTTTTTCTTCGTTGAAAGATATCACAGTGTCGGTGGTAGCTAATATATCCTTAAAACGAGATTTTACTTGCTCGATAAAGTCATAAATTTGTATGCAAGGGTCATCTTTGAAACTATCCTCAAAGTGATTCGCAAACACTTCAGCTTTCTTAGAAGAAACTTCGTGTCCGTGAAGGATGGTGTCTGGCATTGAGTTCGCTCTTCCAACAATCAGATTGATATTTTTAAACTTGTCAGGGTCAGGTTTGTTATCTTCGAGCTTCTTCCTGAGGTAATATACTACATGAATTCTTCAAGATGAAAATTAGCAGGCGTAAGGCATGGCTCTGGGATCTTGGCACCCCATATGTGGGATAGTCGTAAAAAAAGTATGGCATCTAATTGGTTATTAATTGGACAACAAATATTGGAAATTGGTCAGCTATAGAAAATTTGTAATCAAGGCTTAAACTTTTCCAATGTCACGGGCGATTTTCGGCACCTCATTTGTGGGATATTCGCAAGACATGTATACTACCTGAAAGATATGTTTGTATAACCATATAAAAGGTCAGCTATGTAGCTTCAGTTATTGGTCCGTTATAGATTTTTTTTATGATTTTACTCGTATAAAATTTCTTTTTGTCAAGGTCATGAAAAAAAATCTATTACTGACTAATTACTGAAACTAGCTGACCCTTCTTGACCATTAACTGACCTTTTAAATGGCATAGATTTTTTTTTCTTAATTGCCTAAATAGGGAGCCAACATTTTTTTTCCGTGACCTTGAAACAAACCTTAAAAATTCATAAAAAAATTAATGGCTGACCAATTACTGAAAATAGTTGACCATTTCAATGGTAGAGATTTTGTGGGAAAATCCCACAAATGAGATGCCAAAAATTACGTGTGACCTTGCCATACCTTGAAGAAGTTTAAAACTTGATGACAAATTTTCCGATTTCCAAAACTTATTGACCTCTTCTGATCAATTAGCTTAGATGGCATACTTTTTTTTACGAATATCCCATATATGGAGTGACACTTCCAAGTCAACCTTAAACCTTAAAGTAAGTTTTTCATAATATAAATGCTCCACGTGTTAACTATTAAACAAACAAAATTTTTAAAATTCGCTTTAAACCAGCTTTTTTTGAACCCTTTCTTCTTCTTTTCTTTCTTTCTTCGAAAAAGAAATAGATATCAACACTTTGTTTGACTATCAAAGTTGAAAACGGCTTAACTTTCTTCAAGGAAGTCAAGGCGAATATATTTATTTCTCTGGAATTATTTGACTACATTTTCCTTGCCCTGAAATACCCTTTAACGATAAGCGATGTGATGATGTTTTTTTCAACTTAAATACAAAATTTAAAAATTTACAAAGTGCACGGCTTCACCTAACCTGGCAGCGTATTGCCAAACTGTATATCAGCACAGATCTCCATAGTCTGTGCTCAGCCATTTTCTGCTCACCGAATTTGAAAGTATTGTAGAGCAAACTGTATGCTACCACAGAGCGCTCTGTGGTCACATGCAGTTTGCTTGTAATATATTAAAAAAGCTGAAGCAAACTATATGCTAGTTCAGATCGAGCAATGTACCTGCGATTACAGAGCCATCGTTCACGTTGGTATAGTTATTGTGTGTGGTGAGTTCTGGGTTGGTATACATTTTGCTTAGGAAACTAAGAGCAAAGTACCTGTGATTACAGAGCCATCGTTCACGTTGGTATAGTTATTGTGTGTGGTGAGTTCTGGGTTGAGTATACATTTTGCTCAGGAAACTAAGAGCAAAGTACCTGTGATTACAGAGCCATCGTTCACGTTGGTGTGGTTATTATGTGTGGTGTGTGGTGCCGTGACATAAGGCCAAGTGACAAAAGGCCAAACATAAAATGTTTTGTCTTGAGCAACAGTACCTTGGGTGGCCCGCTTCGCGGGTTTTCAGGATTTTAACTTCCTTTTCGGGGCTCACACCCGCTCACGCAACTCCGTTGCTCCGCTTAGGGTATGTTCAGTCGCCAGGCAGGCGCCTGTAGCAACAGTTTTGTATTTTACATTAATTGGAGTAAACAACTAACAGTTATGTACTGCTGCTCAGGAAAACTGTTGCTACAGGCGCCTGCCTGGCGACTGAACATACCCTAAGCGGAGCAACGGAGTTGCGTGAGCGGGTGTGAGCCCCGAAAAGGGATTTAAAATCCTGAAAACCCGCGAAGCGGGCCACCCAAGGTACTGTTGCTCAAGACAAAACATTTTATGTTTGGCCTTAAGTCACAAACAAATTTGGCCTTTTGTCACTTGGCCTTATGTCACGGCACCACACACAATAACCACACCAACGTGAACGATGGCTCTGTAATCACAGGTACTTTGCTCTTAGTTTCCTGAGCAAAATATATACCAACCCAGAACTCACCACACACAATAACTATACCAACGTGAACGATGGCTCTGTAATCACAGGTACTTTGCTCTTAGTTTCCTGAGCAAAATGTATACCAACACAGAAAAATCTGCTTTTGATCTGACACAGTATATAGTATGCTCTTAATTTGAATGAGCATTCTGTAGTCTATTATAGAGCGTCGGAGCTCTGTACTGATATACAGTTTGGCAATACGCAACCGGGAATGAACACCCTGGAGACGATGCAGTCAACAGACCGGACCTTTTAAATTTTATTTTTTCGTCATGTAAATTTTATATAAAAATAATTAAACTTAAGTCACTGTATATAATTAGACCCCTTATGAGCCAACAAATGTTAACTTTCATACATAAGTATGTAGTATCTTATTAGCTGTAAGCCAAATTGTAAATAGTATGTTGAATAAAACAAAATTGAATTGAATTGTTTAACTAGAAGCTTAACAACTGGTAAATTTTTAATTCTCGAATAGGACGAGCAGAGAATAAATTTCCGTCTGTTTTCGGATGGCAGAATCTACAATAACCTCGGGTTCTCGGGTTTACTAATACATTCGTCTATCAGGTGATATTGAGACTCCCCTCTCGATTTTTTATAGTTGTATGGCGAGTCCAGATAAACTGTATAAAAGGTCTTAACCCAAACAAATTACCACGGAGAGACGTGCCCATAGTTGAAATATCTTACTGCAGATCGGTGAGGATGGAAACGAATTGTTGGTGCTCTATTTGCCACACGGGGTTAAATAACACGACCGACGATGATGGATGGAACTTATAAATAAATTAGATTTGGAACAATTTATGTCAGAAGTTGATCGAGTTATATAAAAAAAAAAAAACGAACTTAATTTAAATTCAAAATGGTGGTCAACGACAAATTGCTAGGCAGTCAAAAAGTCTACCTTAAACCCCTTATGAATTCCTCTGTATATTAGCACAAAACCTCCTTTATATTTTTTTTCATTTGTACATCTCAAATGTAAATTCCATTTGGGATATTAGTCAAGTGGGTACTCATAAGAATTAGGGCATAATTTTCGTCTAGCTAGCGTTAACTTCATTTTAAGTCCGTTTTAAGAAAAAGAAAAAAATGCTTTTGTGAAGAATGAGATCCTTATTCACTGAAACTACACACATGTACATATGTATGTAAAACGTAAGTATACATATTAAGATTTTATTCTTAAAGTTTCAACCCCAACGAATTCCGAGACCATATATGCATGAACAAAACTACAAGTAGGTATACTCTTAAGCTTCCGGATTACTGTTATTGATATTTTCTCAACAAAATCCTAGGATTTTTGTTGTGTAATCCTAAACTCAAACACTGAAATATCATCAATGCAGAGGTAAGTATATAGAAAATACTAAGTCAAGTGAAAATCTCCTCACATATCCATACAATCTAACTTACATATTTGTGTATGTAGGTAGTTGGTGGAACTTTTTGTGGAGACCTTATCAGAAGACGAACATACAAAAACATTGAATTTGTTTTAACATGTTCGGTGGTGTGGCATTTACATACGTTTAGCTCCTTTCAACTTTTAAACAAAAAGGTGAAGCTTTAGAATATTATACAAGGCTACATGGGTATAGGAACATACATATATAAATACAACTAAATCCAGTTTATTTTTTTCTGGAGATAAACAAAGTCTGAGATTCAATATTAAATCCAGGCCAAACCCCATCATCACCGATGTAATCATGATACATCATTGTATTTGTTAGTGGGAATCTGTGCTTGGGTATATCCCTTTTTTGACGTTGTCGTCTTCAGAAATAATCCTTATTTCAACGAAATCAAATCTCTAACTTCATTACTCAAACAACCCTCTATAGATACACCTCTCAGAAAGTCTCATTATGACTTGGCAATTTAGTGAGGAGATGTCAAATACACTATACATTTATTTTGATTAAATTAAAAGCAACTTGCAATGGTTAAAGTTTTGAACGAAATTATTCAAAAATTTATTGAAAACTTTACTTTTCAAAAATACAAAAACAAGGAACATAATATAAGAAGCGTTCTTGCAATGTTCCTTAAGAAGGGCGCTCTCCGATTGCTTTTTCTTATCTCGGGCAGTGCGGCTGTGGCTGGTTTAGGAAGCAAAGGAGTACTATGGGTGGTACTGGCTGGTACAGGCTGAAATTGCTCATTGTTTGGGTTGCCCAAAAGTACGGGAACTACCAGCGCTATTTGAGCTGCCCTTAATAGTCTCTTGGCTCGTGGCCAGGCGGATGGTATAAGGTTTGCCTTGTCACATTTGCCCATTAAAAAAAATAGAGTTCCCATGATTAGGTCGGAAAGGAAAGGTTAGCAGCGGTAGAGCACACCCCGGGGTAATGCGAACAATATGACGGACCCTCCCAAGGTATTGACCAGTGTTGCAAAAACTTAAGTCACTTTTTAGCTTAAGCTTGGCTTAAATTCACAAGCTAGTGGGTGACTTATGAATTAAGAAAAATGTAATTCAGCAGCTAGTTACTGACTTATGAATTACAAAATTTAATTCATAAGTCAGTTGGTGACTTGTGAATTAAAAAAATTTAAATCATCAGCTTCGTAGTGACTTATGAATTCAAAAAAAATTAATTCAGAACCTACTAAGTGACTTATAAATTTAAAAAAATTAAGTCATGAGAAAATAAGTGACTTACGGATTAAAAAAAAATTATTCACAACCAACCAAGTGACTAATGAATTAAAAAAAATTAAATCATGAGCAAGTAAGTGACTTAAGAATTAAAAAAAAATTAATTCAAAAGTTACCTAGTGACTTGTGAATTAAAAAAAAATTAATTCATAAGCTAATAGATAAATTCTGATTAAAAAATTATTAATTGGAAAATTTATAAGCTAGCATGATAATTTTATGACACACAAAAGCTTGAAATCTACTTTCGTTAATAATTAAATAATTATGTAGTCAAAACAAGCTTAATTTACCAACTAGCTTATGAATTAAATTTTTTCTTAATTCATAAGTCACTTAGTAGCTTGTGAATTATTTTTTTTTAATTCATAAGTCACTTAGTAGCTTTTGAATTAAATTTTTTTTAAATCATAAGTCACTAACTAATTTATGAATTAGATTTTTTTTTAAATCACAAATCATCTACAGACTTATGACTTGTGGTGTTTTTAATTCAAAAATTCGCAACCCTGGTATTGACAATTTCACCCCCCAGCCTTCCAATTCTTCGGAACGGAAAACCGCTCACTACACCACTACCCTTATCTATGATAAAATCGCATTGTTGAGAGTTGTACAATTGAGAAATAAAGGAACACCTCAACAATTCAACCTGGCCTCCGCTGATCGTCATTCTGACAACGCGCAATGGGGCCTATCGTGAATAAAATTTCCCTGGGAATTGTTTCCAATTTTCAAAATTGTCATCTCGAATAATGTCGAAAGTTTCCCTTGGAATTTATTGATATTGGGAATAAAGTTCATAGTTACTTTGGCTCTTATTTAAAAGGGCCAGTCGCCAGCTTACAATGAACCGTGCAGAAGTATTGAACTTTGCAATTTTCGAAGATGGCGAAAATTCCGAGGGAAATTTTGTTCACGATAGCCCCCAATATTAGCTGTGTTGATCACTACGACCCGGCACCCACTAGGTGGGTTTGATACGGGGAGTTTTTCAGGCAATCGAATAAAACTATTTATGTTCTTAAAAAACTTGAATAAAGATAAAATTTTTTCAAAAAATTTTAAAGTTATAATTTTTTAAGTGCGCCAAGTCATTGAAAATATTTTTTATTTAGCAACATATATTGAAAATTATAATTTCGTTGTATAGTCTACCCGATCTACAACCTGTTGTACCCCTCTGTCAGTTTAATACGAGTAGTTATGGAATTTTTTTTAAATTTATTTTTCACTTAATGAACAAAAGTGACACAGTTATTAAACTTAAGATCTTTATTTTACGAATTTCTTAAAATTTCTTTTAAAATAAAGAAATAAATATTTAAATTCTTTTTTCTTCTTTTCGTTGCAGGTACGTATAAAACAGGAGTTAATAAAATGTAAAAGTTAAACATTACTATCTAAGCACAGATGTAATGAAATATCTTGGAGATATTAGAGGAATTATAATAAAATATTTTTAAACGGAGATAAAGGTAAAAAACAAAAAAAGGTTAAAAAATTATTGAATACAATTAGTGTTTAAAATTGTATTCCATTAAAAATGTTTAACAAGCGTTGTAAGGATACAAAAAAAAAAAAATAGTTCACGACTGAAAAGCTTGAGATTGAAAAGCGCTTTCAGAGCTTATCATAAATCTCGTATATTCAAAAACACTCTCTAGATGCGCTCCTAGAGCGAACACTGAGCTCACTTGCAGCTAACTCATTGAGATTGAGAGCATTTTGAGTCCCTTAATAGTGCTTATAAGTATGATTTTGTCAGCTAAAAGCTTTAATATGAGCTCTAAGAGAACCATAGAGCTTCGTGCTTTTACATAGAGTCATAAATTATATTTTGTATTAGTAAATACAAATCATACTATTAAACACGAATACAAATTATTATTTGTATTGTTAAATTATTTTAGTATCAAAATTTTTCTCAGAACTTATTTCTATTTACATAAAAAAATAAAGCTTTAACGTCCAACGTGGGTTGATTTCTAAGTGTGATTTCATTTTTGAAATTTTTTGTATTGTGTTGCGAAATAATACAATGCTCTTTAAATTGTGTTTTTTTTTAGTAGATAATAATTTTTTTTATTTTAATTTTGAACTTAAGAAAAATAAAATGCACGACTGCGTCGCACGAACTTGCTCCTATGTAATACACTAGGAATTTTAAAAACGAATGTTATTAGAGAAAAGCTGTTCATAAGCATAAAATGAATTTTTAAATTCTTTTAGTAGTAAGAGGCAAAAACATAATGCTATCCAAATATGAATTTATGCAAGAACAAAAATTATAAGTCGTTGTAGTGCTTTCTTAAAAAAAAGCTTTTATGTACAAACTTTTTCAAGGCTTTTTAAGAAAAATTGTTGGTACGCCAATTTAAAGTTTAAATTATTGTTCGAATAAAAATAAAATTTAAAAAACAAAAATATTGAGCCGTTTCTGAGATATTGAATTTTCAAAAAAAAAATATATTTTTTTTTTCAAAAATTCAAAAATTTTTCATTTTAAAGTTTTGAAATGCAATGTGTTTTAGACTTTTTATAAGCTTCTCTATAAAAATTTTCATTAAGATCCGTTATGTGGATAATGAAAAGTTCAAAATTCGAAAAAATGGTTCTATGGTAGGTACAAGCTGTAATATCTTAATTTCAATTTTTTTTTTATTAAATTAAAGATCGTAAAAATTAATTGAAAGAAAAAAAATTTTATCAAAATTCTCGGAACCGTTTTCGAGAAAAATACGATTTTTGAAAACCATTTTTTTTAATTTTTTAGCATTTGTATGGTAGGTACCTTTATTTTTAGGTAAAATAAATTTTTTTTTCTCACATCTTGTCGATTATATTGAAAAACTTTTATTTATCAAGATTAAAAAAATCTAGCGAGGGGTTTTCGAAATATTGAGTTTTGAAAAAAAAATTTTGAAGTTTTTTTTAAAACTCCAAAAAAAAATTTTTTTTAAATTTGAGTACACAATTCTATTCAAGTTTTTGGAGAGCCTTAGCAAAAAAAAATTATCAAAATCGGTTGAACCGTTTTTGAGTAAATCAAAAACAAAAAAAATGGTTCCATGGGGGGTACCCTCAATAACCATTTTTCTGAAAATTTTTTTCAACAAATACCTAGCTTTAATCAAATGAAATTTTTTTGTGTTTTTATTTTTAAAATCTGTCGAACAGTTTTTGAGAAAAAAAAATGTTTATAAAATTTCGAAAAAAATTCGTATGGCAGGTACCGTTATTTTTGGTCTTAAAAAATCAAATCAAAAAACATCCGGGGTGAAAAATTAAAACCCATATCTACCAAGTTTGAAGAAAATCGGCCGAGTCGTTTAGGCTGTAGTCGAAGCGACAGACAGACAGACAGAATTGCCAGACCCACTTTTTTAGTCTTCGCTATCATCGTAATGTCAACTTTGATCAAAATCTCGAGTTCGATTTTTTTTCCGAATGCATAACTTGCCTTATAGTACCTATAAGTCGCAAGTAAAAATTATTATTTTTACTTGCATCATAGGTACTAAAAGGTGGTCCAACGAAAACGGACGATGTTAATTCTAAATAAAACAAAAAGTTTTCAGAGAATTATCTTAATATTTTTTATTATGATAGAAGGATCTATGACAATTATGTGTGAAATAAAACATCGGCCAAATTCTCGCCACGACTTCGGTGGCATACTTCTATCCGATGGTCCATATTTTCAATGTCTGTGAGACATATGTAATTGAGGTTCAATGTTGTTAATGTGCCGAATTATCTCATCCTTTAGCTCTTGAATTGTTCTTGACTTATTGACGTACACTTTTTCTTTCTCTTCATTAACTTCACGCCCGCGCTGTGTTGAAACATTTAAAGGGTAATCATAATCCCTTGAGCGCGGGTGGATTATAAAAAAAAAAAAAAAAATATCCCCAAAGAAAGAATTCTAACGGTGTCAAATCACATGATCGTGGCGGTGAATTGACATCGCCACCACGTGAGATAACACGACTAATGAATTTGTCGCGCAAAAAAGCCATTGTTTTGTTAGCTGTGTGGCAAGTGGAACCATCCCGTTGGAACCACATATCGTCCAGGACCATATTCTAATTTGCCCCAATGCGGCAATTCTGCTTGTTAACGAATCCACTATGAGGTGAAAGTGTGCCTCGTCGCTAAGGATGATTTTCTTTTTGGAGTCACCATTCACTTCTGTCTGTTCAACAAACCATTCGGCGTATTGACGACGCTTGAAATGGTCAGTAGGATACCACTCTTGAGTCAATTGAACCTTGTAAGCTTGTAAATTCAAATCTTTATTCAAAATTCGCATCAGTGATGTTCGTGAGATGTTCAACCGTTGGACACGACGACGAGTCGAAGTTGACGGCTCTTCTGCCACACTATCACGAGCAACAGCAATTTTTTCGCAGAACGAACTAGGCGAGCATGCACAGGTGGTTTCACATTTCCTACAGACCCGGTTTGCTAAAATTCTACCTATTGTGGACACAATTGGATCGATTATGCTGACCAAAAAAATCACGAAGTTCACGAAATGCATTTTGATTTGAACGCCCATTTTCGTAAAAGGCTTCAACAATCTTAACGCGCTGCTCAATTGTGTACCTTTCCATGGTTAAGCTCTGAACACTGAAACAAAGAAATGTCAAATGAAGTTGGGCAAAAAACTTGACGCTAAGGTCTGTCTCACAATCAATATCGTGCATTATGAGTGGACCACCCCTTATCAGGCAAGTTATGCATTCGTAAAAAAATCGAGCTCGAGATTTCGATCAAAGTTGACATTACGATTAGCGAAGATGAAAAAAGTAGGTCTCCCAATTCTTTTTGTCTGTCTGTCTGTCGGTTTGACTACAGCCTAAACGACTCGGTCGATTTCCTTTAAACTTGTTAGATACAATTTTTAATTTTTTCCCCCACACGTTTTTTCTTTTTTTTTAAGACAAAAAATTACGGTACCTGCCATACGATTTTTACGATTTTTTTTCGAAATTTTATAAATATTTTTTTTTTTCTCAGAAACTGCCCCACAGATTTTTTTGAAAAAAATTCATAAAATTTGATTTAGTTAAATCTAGGTAATGGTTGAACAAAATTTTTCCAAAAATGGTTATTTTTGATAGCCCCCTGGAACCATTTTTTTAATTTTGATTTTCTCGAAAATGGTACAACCGATTTTAATAAAAAAAATTCAAAAATTTTTCTTGGAAACTCAATATTAATTTGAACACCCCATTCTCGATTTTTTTTCAAACTTGATAAATAAAAGTTTCTTAATATAATCTACAAGATTTGAGAAAAAAAAACTTTTGATAATTTTTTTTCCTTTTTAATTTAATAAAAAAAAACTTGGAAAATAATATATTACTGACTGTACCTACCATAGAACGATTTTGAAATTCTCACTATCGGCATAAGGGATTTTAATGAAATTTCTTATAGGCTTCTAAAAAGTTTTAAAAACCTTTCATTTCAAAAATTTTTTTTTGGAAAATTCATGATCTCAAAAACGACTTAATATTCTCTTTGAAAATTTATTTTTTATCTAGAAACTTTGAGTTGGGGTACCAACATTTTTTCTTAAAAATGTTTTAAACATTTTGTTTATAAAAGCTTATTTTTTTAAGAAATCATTGTTTGAGTCATTCAAAAAATGGATTTATGCTTATGAACAGTTTTTCTCCAATAACATCATTTTTGAAATTCTTAGTCTTTTACATAAGAGCAAGTTCGTGCGACCCAGTCATGCATTTTATTTTTAAAGACAAAAATAACAGTATTTACCACAATTTTTTTTTAAATATTTGTATGTATATTTTAATATACTTATGTATTATGTATGTATTTTAAAAAAAATATTTTGTTTTTGATTTTCTCTTAAACGGTACAACTGATTTTGATAAATATGTGTATGCTAAATAAAGCTTCTTTAAAATTTGGTTAGTATTGGGTATTCAATTGCTCCAAAAACTTCGTTTTCTTTACTTACGACGAATTTGAGCGTTTCCATGAATACACCTTTCCTTTAACAAGTAATCCAAATCCTCCTATTATGTAAGACGTATAGGTCATCTCACATTTAATCAAACTTTCAGAATACAAAAACACTATTACTTACACCACAGCTGCTTCGCCTACAAAGTACACACACACGCATACATACGGCGGCGTAAAACCTTCAACAGTGTTTTATTTATAGCAAATTAATCAGACTTGAGTAATTTCTCCCTGTCGAACCCAACTTAACGAGCCTTTGGTTTCCTATTTCCTTAATCGAATCAGATAAAAACAACAACAACAACAACAAAAATAGAACCTAAAAGCCATCTGCGATCGATGTATGAAATTCGAGCGCAAATTAATTTAATGTGATTAAATAATCCATTGTCAAATAAAATTCCTTATAAATCAATTCGAGCTACACACACACATTCATATGTTCAATACGGAAATGCGCGATGATAGCATATCTCAAAACTTAATCAAAAAAAATTAAAAAAAAAGAACTTGGCAATTAAGTTAAAGGTAATCACAAAGGAGTGACCAAAGACAACTTCACCAATGACAGACGCATGAGGACCTTATGGCCTCGTTAAAGCCTGTCAGCGCCGCGATTCTTGTCTTCACATAGGCCGGTCAAACATGAAACCATTAGTTTTACCTTTCCATCCGCCACAAAAGCCTTATCAAATGGATTGATATCATTATCAGTATTGCCTCGCGCGTCTCGTCTAGTCCCGTTCGTCACTAATTGAGGCCTTAAAGAAGAACAACTTTTCAAATGATTACCAGTCCAAGCCGAAATAAAACAAAATTAAGGACTCACCCTCGATTTCGTGCCAACAAAGGAATGTTATACCCAATTCGCCCACGTACATATGTAAACATATTTGTATTTTATCCCATATCTAGACTACTCCCACACCCACCGCATTCCTTAAGCCCCTTTTGCCATTCATCTTATTATTACCTTTGCAATGCTCATTTGGCTCGGATTTGAAGTTGGTCCTTGCGTGTGTTGTTCTTTGGTAAACGTTAAATGGAAATTCCCAACTTTTGTGAGGGCTCATGGCTCTCCCTGTGCCACCTGCCATTCAAATATAACCCAACACCAGGTCTGCATTTATGATATGGATGGCCCTAAGCCATGCCATATCATATGCAGACATTAAATAACCAAGAATACTCGTATTTGAGGTGAAAATATTCAAAAACATTCATGTCTCCAGGGTCCAGGATCAGACAAAACAAAAAAAAAACACACACATACACAGCCAGCTTTAAGGCCAAGTGATAGATTTCACTCCATGAATTTAAAACGTATATGTAGTTTGTTCGGGAGAAAGTTTAAAATTCAATACATCAAGCATTAAAACTTTTAAAAACTTTAATGTACTTACTCGTAAACCATCGTTTTAAATTTTGATTAGTAGCACAAAGTTGAAGGGATGCCAAACTCAGCAAGTAAACTGTTTTCCAGAAAGAAATGACTCCCGAGACACAATTTTAGGAAATAATGCGATGGCACGGGTGTAATGAAGCATTACAATTCTGCCACCCCCCTTGCTACGGACCTGTTAAAAATTAAAGAAAATACTTACCAAGGCGACAACATGCTCCCATAGCATGTGTCAACCGCAAGCCATAGCCAGCAACTGATTACAAAGGAGCTTATCAGTAAACATAAACATAAATCAATGGCAGAATTACACCACACCAGCTACGCAAAAACAACAACAACTACTAGGAGTGGTGAATTGATAGCAGGAATTTATTTACGAAGAAGGAAGAACTCCACTGAAGGCAGCAACTGGTTAACGATCAAGAACCTCGATGGTGAGTTTTTCAAACAATAAAAGGAGAGATCGTTCGTCTTCTTCCCGGTCGCCCCATTGAATTATCAACTATGGCCTAGAACTAAGATGGTGAGTTAAGGCTCAGACAAGGACTGACTACCCTCTTGCCGCCCCCCTGCAACCATAAGTAATCTTAGTATGAGATAACATATAGTTAAATATGATGCCCCCGTCGCCCTCACTAGTAAAATGTGACAAATAGACAAAAGCGATGACGTAGCAAAAGGTAGCATGTTGAGTGTAAATGTGCGCTTCATAACCTTACAACTCACGCATGGTTTGGCTGAAGAGTATGATAAAAGACCGCCAAACGTTCGACAAAAACACAGAGTGCGGTAGTCCACTACCGAGGTAACATCGGGACACAGAGTGCGGTAGTCCATTGCCGAAGTAACATCGGACACAGAGTGCAGAAGACGTTCACCGAGGTAACATCACACAAAGAAGTACAGTGCAAGGTCTAGTTTCGGTCGACATAAGAACCCAGGAAGGTAATATAAGTATTATAGTTGTAGACTTCCCCCCACCAGTGGTAAGGGGTCTCAACAAATTAGCACACGATTTGCCGGTTTCGACCGTGATTTGCCAGATTCATCTGTGATTTGCCGGATTCGTCCGTGATTTGCCGGATTCGTCCGTGATTTGCCAGATTCGTCTGTGATTTGCCGGTTTCGACCGTGATTTGCCAGATTCGTCTGTGATTTGCCGGATTCGTCCGTGATTTGCCGGTTTCGACCGTGATTTGCCAGATTCGTCTGTGATTTGCCGGATTCGTCCGTGATTTGCCGGTTTCGACCGTGATTTGCCAGATTCGTCTGTGATTTGCCGGATTCGTCCGTGATTTGCCGGTTTCGACCGTGATTTGCCAGATTCGTCTGTGATTTGCCGGATTCGTCCGTGATTTGCTGGTTTCGACCGTGATTTGCCAGATTCGTCTGTGATTTGCCGGATTCGTCCGTGATTTGCCGGATTCGTCCGTGATTTGCCAGATTCGTCTGTGATTTGCCGGATTCGTCCGTGATTTGCCGGTTTCGACCGTGATTTGCCAGATTCGTCTGTGATTTGCCGGATTCGTCCGTGATTTGCCGGTTTCGACCGTGATTTGCCAGATTCGTCTGTGATTTGCCGGATTCGTCCGTGATTTGACGGATTCGTCCGTGATTTGCCAGATTCGTCTGTGATTTGCCGGATTCGTCCGTGATTTGCCGGATTCGTCCGTGATTTGCCAGATTCGTCTGTGATTTGCCGGATTCGTCCGTGATTTGCCGGTTTCGACCGTGATTTGCCAGATTCGTCTGTGATTTGCCGGATTCGTCCGTGATTTGCCGGTTTCGACCGTGATTTGCCAGATTCGTCTGTGATTTGCCGGATTCGTCCGTGATTTGCCGGTTTCGACCGTGATTTGCCAGATTCGTCTGTGATTTGCCGGATTCGTCCGTGATTTGCCGGTTTCGACCGTGATTGCCAGATTCGTCTGTGATTTGCCGGATTCGTCCGTGATTTGCCGGTTTCGACCGTGATTTGCCAGATTCGTCTGTGATTTGCCGGATTCGTCCGTGATTTGCCGGATTCGTCCGTGATTTGCCAGATTCGTCTGTGATTTGCCGGATTCGTCCGTGATTTGCCGGTTTCGACCGTGATTTGCCAGATTCGTCTGTGATTTGCCGGATTCGTCCGTGATTTGCCAGATTCGTCTGTGATTTGCCGGATTCGTCCGTGATTTGCCAGATTCGTCCGTGATTTGCCGGTTTCGACCGTGATTGCCAGATTCGTCTGTGATTTGCCGGATTCGTCCGTGATTTGCCGGTTTCGACCGTGATTTGCCAGATTCGTCTGTGATTTGCCGGATTCGTCCGTGATTTGCCGGATTCGTCCGTGATTTGCCAGATTCGTCTGTGATTTGCCGGATTCGTCCGTGATTTGCCGGTTTCGACCGTGATTTGCCAGATTCGTCTGTGATTTGCCGGATTCGTCCGTGATTTGCCAGATTCGTCTGTGATTTGCCGGATTCGTCCGTGATTTGCCAGATTCGTCTGTGATTTGCCGGATTCGTCCGTGATTTGCCAGATTCGTCTGTGATTTGCCGGATTCGTCCGTGATTTGCCGGATTCGTCCGTGATTTGCCAGATTCGTCTGTGATTTGCCGGTTTCGACCGTGATTTGCCAGATTCGTCTGTGATTTGCCGGATTCGTCCGTGATTTGCCGGTTTCGACCGTGATTTGCCAGATTCGTCTGTGATTTGCCGGATTCGTCCGTGATTTGCCGGTTTCGACCGTGATTGCCAGATTCGTCTGTGATTTGCCGGATTCGTCCGTGATTTGCCGGTTTCGACCGTGATTTGCCAGATTCGTCTGTGATTTGCCGGATTCGTCCGTGATTTGCCGGTTTCGACCGTGATTGCCAGATTCGTCTGTGATTTGCCGGATTCGTCCGTGATTTGCCGGTTTTGACCGTGATTTGCCAGATTCGTCTGTGATTTGCCGGATTCGTCCGTGATTTGCCGGATTCGTCCGTGATTTGCCAGATTCGTCTGTGATTTGCCGGATTCGTCCGTGATTTGCCGGTTTCGACCGTGATTTGCCAGATTCGTCTGTGATTTGCCGGATTCGTCCGTGATTTGCCAGATTCGTCTGTGATTTGCCGGATTCGTCCGTGATTTGCCAGATTCGTCTGTGATTTGCCGGATTCGTCCGTGATTTGCCAGATTCGTCTGTGATTTGCCGGATTCGTCCGTGATTTGCCGGATTCGTCCGTGATTTGCCAGATTCGTCTGTGATTTGCCGGATTCGTCCGTGATTTGCCAGATTCGTCTGTGATTTGCCAGATTCGTCTGTGATTGCCAAATTCATCTATGATTACCGGATGCAACTGAAGATTGCCAGGATCAGAAGCGAAGCACCACCTGTACCCGTTCATCTACACGCTGCCTAGTACAGAAACCAGGCGAATGCACTAAAAGGATATCTAACGAGAATAAATCCACATAGAAGAACGAACCAAGGATACTCACACAGAAAATCATTACTTATTTAAATTGTATATAAATTAATAAATGTAAAATTAAGTTAAGTTGCTTTTCGATATTTTTATTAATAAAGGAATATTGACGTTAAAATCTGGAGTTAGTACTACTTTAGATAGAACCCCGGTATACCGGCGAGCAAAACCTCAGCCTTTGACAAAAGTACATCACACGGGGGTGCCAGGTTGCGTATTGCCAAACTGTATATCAGTACAGAGCTCCGACGCTCTATAATAGACTACAGAATGCTCATTCAAATTAAGAGCATACTATATACTGTGTCAGATCAAAAGCAGATTTTTCTGTGTTGGTATACATTTTGCTCAGGAAACTAAGAGCAAAGTACCTGTGATTACAGAGCCATCGTTCACGTTGGTATAGTTATTGTGTGTGGTGAGTTCTGGGTTGGTATATATTTTGCTCAGGAAACTAAGAGCAAAGTACCTGTGATTACAGAGCCATCGTTCACGTTGGTGTGGTTATTGTGTGTGGTGCCGTGACATAAGGCCAAGTGACAAAAGGCCAAATTTGTTTGTGACTTAAGGCCAAACATAAAATGTTTTGTCTTGAGCAACAGTACCTTGGGTGGCCCGCTTCGCGGGTTTTCAGGATTTTAAATCCCTTTTCGGGGCTCACACCCGCTCACGCAACTCCGTTGCTCCGCTTAGGGTATGTTCAGTCGCCAGGCAGGCGCCTGTAGCAACAGTTTTCCTGAGCAGCAGTACATAACTGTTAGTTGTTTACTCCAATTAATGTAAAATACAAAACTGTTGCTACAGGCGCCTGCCTGGCGACTGAACATACCCTAAGCGGAGCAACGGAGTTGCGTGAGCGGGTGTGAGCCCCGAAAAGGAAGTTAAAATCCTGAAAACCCGCGAAGCGGGCCACCCAAGGTACTGTTGCTCAAGACAAAACATTTTATGTTTGGCCTTTTGTCACTTGGCCTTATGTCACGGCACCACACACCACACATAATAACCACACCAACGTGAACGATGGCTCTGTAATCACAGGTACTTTGCTCTTAGTTTCCTGAGCAAAATGTATACCAACCCAGAACTCACCACACACAATAACTATACCAACGTGAACGATGGCTCTGTAATCACAGGTACTTTGCTCTTAGTTTCCTAAGCAAAATGTATACCAACCCAGAACTCACCACACACAATAACTATACCAACGTGAACGATGGCTCTGTAATCGCAGGTACATTGCTCGATCTGAACTAGCATATAGTTTGCTTCAGCTTTTTTAATATATTACAAGCAAACTGCATGTGACCACAGAGCGCTCTGTGGTAGCATACAGTTTGCTCTACAATACTTTCAAATTCGGTGAGCAGAAAATGGCTGAGCACAGACTATGGAGATCTGTGCTGATATACAGTTTGGCAATACGCTTCCCGGTTGTCAGTGGTAATTTTTGTGGGTTGTGGGCAGGATGGCTGGCCTTTTTCAGAACATTTATTGAGTGCAGGTTAAACCTTAGCAGCTCGTTGAAGTGCACTCCCAGGTACTTGACGTTTGGCTTTGCCACTATGGTGGTTGCGGTGCTAATGCCTCTACCAGTTGAAGGTTTCCTGAAGTAGACAAGTTTCGATTTGGAAGAGTTGATTCTGGTAGAATTGGAAGAGTCTGTTGATGTGGGTTTCCACTTTTCGGACAGCGATTAGTGGTGACATTGATGTGGCATAGGTGAGCGGGTCATCAGCACACAGAAGGTTTTCGTATCCCATTGGAAAAGATTGGTTGGAAGTCATGAGGGCGACTCCAGTTCTGATGGTCTTCATGTTTGATTTGAAGTTATCTAGTTGGACGAAAAATTTCCTGAAATATGGGAAAGAAAAGAGAATTTTTATTAATGGCGGAATAACTTGCATAAGATGAAATTTGTGAATCAGGCTTCAGGCCGTCTATCTCGACATCCAGAAAGCATCCGAAGCTGACACGCTGATTTTTTAGGGCTGTGGTGTTATCGTGTTGGAATTTTTTTAGCATTGGATGCAAAGTTGAGTGTCAAATTGCATGTCAGGGATGATGGTATTTTGACTGCAGAATTTCTTCTCTCTTCGGAGGATTAATTCTTCCAGTAATTTACTGATGTTGTTGAGAAGTGATATCGGTTTTTAGTTGGAAGCACCTTTTTTTAGAATTTTAACAATTTTCGCTGTTTACCGCTTCTGGGGGAAGTACATAACAGTTTTTGATGCAGTTGTTTAAAATGATTGTGACGAAAATCATTACTGGATGTGGCAGCCTTTTCAGGAATTAGTAGGAGACACCATCTGGTCCAGCAGGCTTTTCTGGCTCAGAAGCTTCTTCTTAAACAAATTTCTTACGTCTTCTTGTTATATTTCTCGCAACAACGCGGTGTGAACTATAAGACGGTAAGAAATATAATTAAATTGAGTGATGAAAGCGACTTCTTCGAGTCATGTGTATCATCGGGGTGGTTGTTGGTTGGATGTTGATTTAGGGTGCTTGTGGTTGGTTCATGTGTGTGCAATGAATATCTATGGCCGAAAGTGGTACGCATCAGATAATGCTCTTCCATTGTCATCTCCTGGGGTTTAATGCACTGATGTGCGGACAAACCTGTGGGCATGACTTTTGACTGATTGCTGGTAAGCTTTTGAATGACTCAGCTTTTGAAACGCTCTCCATTGAACACTTTGTCTCTCATCTTTATCTACGGTGCCATCATTATTTCACTAGTAGAAAAAGAATAGGCCATAAAACATCTCCCTGAAGAACTTCATATCCATTCACGGTTAACTCGATCAAACGCCTTGAATGACGAGTATTTAGAGTACAAGTTATTAGTTTAGAGTACAAGTTATTAAGTGGTCAATACACACAAAACTTGTGTGCACACCGGTGCTCACACCGAAGTTCGGTGTCAGACACCTGTAACGGTCCGA